>VZTH01015620.1:24424-118674 GCA_013397815.1 Aleadryas rufinucha | reverse complement strand
GCGCGGCTGTTCCGCGGGGCGCGGGCGCTCCCGAGGCCCTCCGGGGCGCGCTCCCGCGGCCGCGGGTGCTCGGCGGGGCCGCGCCGGCTCGTCTCAGGGAATATGGAGCGGGTGTTTGGGCGTCCCCGTGTGCTGAGTGTGGGTGTGCGCTGCCGGGGCGCGCGTCGCTGTGGGTGTGGGGTTAAGACTATACTTTCAGGGATCATTTCTGTAGTTGGTCACTAGAGGAGAGTGATCGCACCTGATCGGCGTCACAAGCCACGAGGAGGAGCGGGGTGTTCTCTCCTGAGCGCGAAGCGGGCGTGCGGTGCTGCTTGTGCAGGGGCCGCTCGCCATTGATGACCGTTCCCGGCTCTTTTGTTGGGGCTCGGGAGGGAGAGAGCACGGGCTGAGTGGTTTGTGGCCCTTTTTTTATCGTGGGTAAAAATAGAGCTTGTCATAAATTCCTCAGCAGGGACTTTAAAGCCCTGTGTGTGGCTTTACTCCTGTTGTGGAGGGCTCAGACTTTCTGCTAATACCATGCCCCCCCTCAGGATCTTAACCGAGCTTTTCCATTTTTTAATCATTAATCAGTAGCTACAGCCAGGCAGCAAAGATTAAACAATTGTCTTGTGAACCTTGGAGGCTTCGCTCATATTTTGTTTAAAGGAAAATGGGTCGCAATCCCCAGAGGAACGGGGTCTGGACACGACAGCAGGACTGAGCAGTAACTGAGGGAAGGTAATTCCCTCCAGCCGTGGGACATCACAAACACTGACCCAATGACCACCTATTCATAACAACCCCCCGGCCCAAGTGGAGGGAAGAACAGCACAACCGGACTAGCACGGGAAACGAGAGAAACAGCCAGTAAATAAGGGGATCAGTACTAATTAATAAAGCGATACAATTTGTAACCAATTAATGCTGATGCCTTCATAAAAATGTATAAATATTGTAAAGTCTTGATAATCGGGGAGCCGGCTTTTTGTGTGAACCACCCCGCTCCCTGCTCGGCCCAAACTAGAATAAAGCAACAAAGATCCCTCGCCTCGGTGCGTGAATTGGCTCTGCACACTAGGGAACGAGCCAGGGCGGGGGGCGGGCGTGTTGTGCCCGGCGAGCCGCTGCTCTCGTCGCCTCCCTGGGTGTCCGTGGGGCCGCCGTGCCGAGGATCGGAGAGGAGCCGCTCGCCGCCCGCACAGCCCGGGGGAGCGGCTGCGGGGTGGGGCCGCCGCGCGCGCGCCTGATTGGCCAGCGCGGGCAGAACATGCAAATCAAGGGGGCGTGTCCCTAAAACCGCCACGCGCGGCTGTTCCGCGGGGCGCGGGCGCTCCCGAGGACCTCCGGGGCGCGCTCCCGCGGCCGCGGGTGCTCGGCGGGGCCGCGCCGGCTCGTCTCAGGGAATATGGAGCGGGTGTTTGGGCGTCCCCGTGTGCTGAGTGTGGGTGTGCGCTGCTGGGGCGCGCGTCGCTNGGGAGGGGGCACTGGGGGCATTGGGGACACTGAGGGGGGACACTGGGGGGGTTCACCTTGTCACCTTCCTGGCTGACACTGAGGAGACACTGGCAGGGACTCTGGGGACACTGGGAGAGGACGCTGAGGACACTGGGGGGGACACTGAGGACACTGGGGGGTTTGCCTCGTCACCTTCCCGGCTGATGATTAATTTCAGATTGGAATTGATTATTTTGAATAAAATGAAAGTGACACAATACTGGAAATCACAGAGGGTTCTGAGTGGAAAAGGGCCCTCAAGCATCATCAAGTTCATCTCTTAGATAAGTGGCCCATGCGGGGATCGAACCCGCGACCTCGGTGTTATCAGCACCGTGCTCTGACCAATTACTTAAGAATAATTTATGAATTAATTAGTGCCATCCTCCAGTGTGATCTGTGCTCATCCATCTGTACTTGTACATCCATCTCTCTAATTAAACAGTACATATAATATAACATAACAGTACATATAATACATATTTATGTGTTCCTTACACAGCACATAAAAGTACCATTAAATCCTTTATTTAAAACCCTCGTGGACAAGCAGTGCTTTCAATCCTTACAGAAAGTCACAAAAAACATCATTTGCTCTTTTCTTCTCAATTTTTGCTGCCCTATTTTCCTATCTGCAGCACCTCAGAGCAGTCAGTTCAGTGGTGATGAACCACCAGCTTTCATTAAAACAAGCACCACCTCGGAATTCTTTGGTTTCCTCGCAGGAATTTTTGTGGATGCCGTGAATTCCATGGGCCAAACCTCTCTCTTCACTGCTGCGCTGCTGGGGCTGGGCAAAATAGTGGATGTGCTGCTGGAATACGGCTCGGATGCCAATCAGTTAAGTATCAAACACTTAACTTTTTAAGTAGAAATTAATCTTTGGGTGGGTTCAGTCAGTGTAAAACACCAGATTCACTGGGCATAAATGAACAAGTGCTTAAGATGCACGTTGGTGTTTTAGACAAAGCTCCTCAGAGGTAAACAGAGAAATAATTTTCCTTTTTTCATGGTTTATTCTGTTACTTGGAAGCACATAAACATTGCAAGAATGCTACTTTTTCCCCCTGCTGAGTGCAGCAGGGGTGGGCTGAACATTTTTTGCTGTTCCCCAGTCGCTGCTACGACGGGAGCACCCCAGTCCATGCAGCTGCTTTTTCGGGAAACCAGTGGATCCTCAGCAAGCTGCTGGATGAAGGAGGAGATCTGAGAGTCCACGACAAAGAGGGGAAAACTCCCCAGTACTGGGCTTTGTCAGCCAGGAAGGAAAGCAGCGCTCAGGTATTTGTGTGGAAGGCTTATTCCTGACTTCAGTATTGATTTAAAACTCCTCTTTCCTGTTATCACAGCGCCCCTCTTAAAAGGAAACCTGAAATTTCGATTTTCTGTAGGTGGAGTTTCAAATTTTGTCGCCTGTTTGAAGTCAGCTTTTCTCCCATTTTCATGGAATTGATTTTTCTTCAAGTTTTTTTCTGTTAATGCATTTCTCAAAATGCCCATTCTGATATTGCAAGTAACCAGTTATTTTTCAATAGTCCTGATTTATTAACTTGGAATGGTTTTTTTCTCCTTCTGAAGCCACATTTTTATTGTTTTTCCTTCCTCCTCCTCCTGCCCAGATGCTGGAATTTATCCAGCAGTGCACACTGCACATGCAGGCTGCCATTTGGAATTTTCCCTCTGACCTGCTCAGGAAAGTTGGCTCCTCAAAGGCCTTGATCTGCAGCTCCTCGAGGTTTGGTGGCCTTGTCCAAGGGTAACGAGAGATTCTACTTCCATATCCTATTTTCTTAAAATTAACCAGTTCTTGTGTCTTTGTGTCAAGAGCAGATTTGAGTCCACTGTGATACATTTTATTTCTGTTGTGACAGTTCTAAATAGAAACTCAATATTTGTATATTAAGAGAAACTTTAATAATTAAACTCTTGAAATTAGCATTAAAAGCACTGGATTTTAGCAGCATTAAAGTGGTAACATAAAGTAGTTCATTTTTTGACTTTTTAAGGTCACTGCAGACCTTTTTTGGGGGGTTGTTTCCAGCTGTTTCAGGAGTTTTTGTGTCAGATGGGAAAAATACAGACTTGTGAACAAAAAGCAGTGCAGGATGCCTGTGTGTGCACAGATATGCATTTATTTATATTGCTTTGAATAAATAAATATCATAAAAGTGCATCTAAAAAGTTCTAAAGAGCTGCACAATGATTTGGAATTTTAACATCCACATTATGTGTGTGTGGGACCAGTCAAATGCAGGGTTCTGGCAGAAATTCTGGGTTTTTTTCCTCTCTCTCTGTATTTGTATTTTACTCCAAGCCTTGGAGTCTGTAAGTTACTCCTGTTGCTTTTGTTGTTGATGTTTAGAAATGCTGACAGTCCTCTGGGTAAATTACTGAAAGGACACCCCAGTGTGGCCAAGAACATTTACAGCTTTGGTTTTGGGAAGGTAAGGTGCTGTGGGTGGGGATTTTCCAATGATGTTAGAGCAGTTTTTTCCATAATCTCCTCTTCCTCACAGTCATTATCCCACCTGTGCTATTTATAACTTTTAGTGCATTCTTATTTCTGCTGAAAAGATGGGAAAAACCCCATGAAGAGCACAAATATTCAGGCCTTTGGTGGCCAACAGGCCCTGGTTTGGTTTGGTTTGGAACAGCAGAAATTCCTCTTCAATGGAATTTAACTCCTGTGGGAGTTCCTAAGGGCTGGTTCTGCTTTCCCTGTTCCAGCTTCAGTGGGAAATTCAGCTTTTGGCACAGATTTTTCAGATTTCATGGTGGTGTCTGAGCTGATGCTGCCCTTGATTGCAGTCAGGTTGTTAATGAGCCCGCTGGATTTTGGGAGCTGTTGGATTTTCCTTTTGGTGACGCCCTGTTTCAGTTCTATCTCGCAGGCAGTGGCCACCTGGGCTACCTGGCCTCCCTCCCAATTATTGGGGACAAAGATGTGGTTCAGGCTGATGATGAGCCAGCATTCTCTTACCCCGTTGGGCCCTACATGGTCATGACCAAGTAAGTGGAACTAAAGGGATTTTAGCCCCTCTTTGTGTCTCTCTGTTGCTATCACTCAGCAAATCGTTGTAGCAGTGCTTTGTTTGGGTGATTTTCCATGTCTGTCCTGTATTTATTCCCCATTTCCTGCTTGCACCTTGTTTTCTGCTGTTCATTGATTAATATCTGAGTCACACTCTGGTGTCTGAGAGGCCAAGAGCAACCTACAAGCAATATTAACCCAATTATGGCTAATCAGTGTTTCAGTATTGATCCCTTTGTGGTGGGAAGTAACGTTTGGGGTTGCACAGATTGTGTTGTTCAGCATTTAATAATTGTAAATGTTAATCCAGGAGATCCTCTGGGCATCCAGGTGTGCAGCCCACTTGCTCAAACCTGTGGTGAAATGAGAGTTGCAAGGGCAGGCCGAGCCTTTATTTAAAATCTTTGATATCCAGTAATTGTTGTAATTATTGGTGATAATTATAATAATATTCTATTATCTAATTATTGTATATTAAGCAAGTAGTTGTGTCTCAGAGGCAGCCAGAGAACTGATAGATTGGTGATTTAATCTCCCCAAAACTCTGATTTGTGTCACAGGGGGCTGGTGGCTTTTGGTGAAGGGAATTCTTGTCGTGGAAGGGGTGGGATTTGGGGCAGTGACCCTGCCCTGCTCCATCAGTCTGCAGCAGGGTGAGTTTATTGCCAGTTTGAAAGAGCAGGACCCTCAAATTAAAATTCCTGACAGAGGGAGGCAGCACCAGAGCACCACAAAACCCTTGGTAAATAACCACATAACCGGGAAAAAACCTCTGCTGGAGGCATCAGGTCCAAATTCCTCTTCTCCTTGCAGCTTGATGTGGGGAGGCAGCAGAGTGACAGTGAAGGAGCTGAGCTTCCAGCCCCACCTGAGCAGCTGCAAGCTGCGCCTGGCTGATCTCCTCCTGGCAGAGCAGGAGCACAGCAGGTGGGAAAGGGTCTGGAATAGCCTGGGATGTGGGGTCTGCAGGGATGGGAGGAATGGGGTTAACCTCGAGGGAGTTGTTAGGCTGGGGTTGCGCTTCTTCCCCAGATCAGAAATACAATTTTCTGTCTCTTCCCACTCCTCATCTTTTAAAATCGAGCATTTCAGTGGAAAAAATACATTTACACTGAAATACATCCCAGTGAAAACCCAGCACTGATGTCCTGTTGATAAAACCACTGAGCAGGCCAGGACTTTTTTTCTTTTCACCTCAGATTTGCCTTGCAAATTTGCTTCTTGCTCTTCCCTTGGCAGCAAACTCCGCCACCCTCACTTGCTGCAGCTGATGTCTGTTTGTCTGTCCAGTGACCTGGAGAAAACTCGCTTGGTCTATGAAAGGGTTCACTTTGGCTCTCTCTACAGCATCCTCCATGAAAGGGTAACTGCAGTGCTTGGGTTTAAATAATAATTAATTAGAAGTTTAGTGACTGCATCTGACACCTTTACTCAAGAAGACAAAATCCTCAGTCTGTATCTGAGTTTCTGGTTCTTTTTTTTTTGTTTTTAAAATCAATTTATCTGTGTTTTGTTGTTGTCATTTGATATTTTTCTCTTCTTTTTTTTATTCTTAATCACCTTTTAAGGTGCTCTTACTTGGTTTGGTTTTGAGAACAAACAAATGAATTTCCTATTTTTCCAATAAATTCCACGTTTGCTGCCTTCTGCAGCAAATAACAACCATAATAAATCACAACATCTTTCTCTTACATCAAGTTTAAAGACCTGCAAGGCAAATCTGGTGCTTTTGGGGTGTTTTTTTTTTTCCCCCCAGCGTGCAGAATTCCCAGTGCTGCAGACAGAGACCATTCTGCACATCTTGCTCCAGATCATCGACGCTCTGCGCTTCCTGCACTGCCGGGGCTTTGTCCATCGCTCCCTCTCCTCCTACGCCATCCAGATCGTGTCCTCTGGGGAGGCCAAGCTCTGCAACCTGGAGTACATGATAGAGAGGTGAAAAACTTCCCCAGGGTCGCTGGGAAATGGGTGGGTGAACATCCAACACCTCGTTGGACCGGTGGGAGTTAAGTGAGATAAAGAGTATTTCTTGTATGAGGGACCCCACTCGTTTCATCTCGGTAAATTATTGCTGAAATGATCCTCTAGACACGTTGAAAAATAAATTTTTACAGGCTTCCTGTGTTTTATTCATGGTCAGAGCTAAAGGGTTGTTTGTAAAGCTCCTGTTGGGAAATGTTCAGCTTTTTTTTAAGTTCTTTTAGGTGTAAATTCGTTAAAGGAGGTGTTGCTTTCCTTTGCCAAAAGACATTCACTGCACGTTTCTATTTGCAGACGTGCCCTGAACCTTTTATATATTTAAACTAAAAGCTGTAACACCCTCAGTTTAATTCCTAAATTGTAGTTGAATGTGTTGTACGTCCTCATTTACAGTTTTTCCCCTTTTTGCAGCAAGGACAGTGGAGAGCACAGTGATCTCACCCGAATTCCTGTCCCAGCCCAGCTGTTTCGCTGGTGCTCCCCTGAAATAATCCTGGAGAAACCTGGCACAGTGAAATCAGACGTTTTCAGCTTCTGTGCAGTGCTGCAGGAGGCCCTGACAGGTGAATCCACAGCTTTGGGCTCTGATGGCTTAACTTAAAAAATGAACCAGGCAAACCCCCCCCCCAAAAATTAATGACAGTAACAAAGATTATTGGGAACTTCTGTAAATGTGATCAGAAAATATAAAATTGTGTGGCTAAAGGATGAGATTAATGGTGGATATGGGAGAAATAGAGTGGTTTTCTGTATTTCTGTTGCTGTTTATTTTTCTTCTTCCTACCAGCACAGCACCACATTCAGTTAAGCCTTTTCAGTGTTCAGAACAAGCTCGTGCAGCTTTCATGTTTTTGATCTCTGTGATAACTTAGAGATAAGTTATTGTTGCTCTGTTATTATAATGGATTGCTGCTGTTGTTGCAGATAATGTCTGTTTTGGATTCCCTTTGACTGTGCTGACAGTGAAATGGGATAAACAATTACCCTAAAAATTAATCCCAGTGAAGAATCCAGAGCAGGGTTGTTTGCAGCGTTCACTCTCCTCCAGATATTTCTGTCAGCTCCCTTTAAAGCATCCAGAGCTGGAATAAGACAGGGAGGAGATGCCAGTGCTTGTTTTGAGTTGTAAATTAGGGAATGGACAGGGAATAATGTGATTTTTTTTTTTTTAAATTTCCATTAACATTAATGTACAGCTGGTGACATAAACTCTGTGTTTGTGTCTTGCAGAGAGCCCTCCCTGGAAGGGTGTGGAGGACTCAGCTGTTAAAGAGCTCATCCTCGCAGGGGAGCAGCTGGAAGCAGATGTCAGACTCCCCCTCCTCTATTATGATGTTGTCAAGTCAGGGCTGGAACCCAAACAGAGGAACCGCTCCATGAAACTCCAGGATATTCAATACATCCTGAAAAACGACCTGCAGGTGATTTCCAGCACTGTGACCTTTGGTGGATGTGCTGTGTCCGTTCAGATTCAAGTTGTTCTGCTTAAATCTGGAGGAAGTGATCCCACGCTGAGGGTGCTGATGGTGGAGCTGCAGGCAGAGGCACAGAACTCTCAAATACAGTTCTGCTTTATTCCATTTTTTTCTTGTTTTCCAGGACTTGGTCAAGTCTGAAAGTGGCCACGCTGGTGAAGTGTCCAAAGCACAGAGACCTGCTGTTCTTGCAGATGTGAACATCTGCTGGGCATCAGCTTTTAGCTTCCAGAAGAGAACAGTGGAAGTCCAGGAAAAAGAGATAAGCAAGGCTGGTGAGTTTCTTGGATGTCAGCGTGTCTTTTGTGTGTTCCTCAGTCCACAACAGCCTGACATGAATCATTAAAATGGGAGCACTCACAGGTTTTGTGGTGTGGGTTGAAGATAGGAAGCAGCTGGCTTTGGATTTTAGCTCCCACTTGATGGTTGATGTAGACTCAAGGCTCTGAATCTGTTGTGTTCAGGTAGAGTTTTCAGCATTTCTGCATTTCTAAAATTAACTCTTAAGTGTGCAGCAGCAGCGTGGTTGTCAGATTTCTGGAGAAATGATTTAATGTTTACAATTGAATTTTTCAGGTGGCTTTTCTGCCCCCAAAGACTCTGTTTTTCCCAAGGAGAGCAGTGCTTTGGTGGGGCAGGAGGCAGCAGCTCCAGCTGCGCTGGACAGAAGTCTCAGTGTCTCCTCTGAGCTGCAGACAAGAGCTTCTCACTCCAGTGAGAGTGATGTGGATGGGAGCCTGTGCAGCTTTGAAATGAATGAAATCTTAGCCAGTTATCCAGAGGGTCCCCAAGACTTCCTGGAAAGAGGCCCTGGATTAAGCCAAGCTCTGAAGGAGGCAGAAAGGCAGCAAAAGGAAGAGCAGAGCCCGTGGGAGGGTGAGGAGGAAGGGGAATCCTCGGGGTCCAGCACGGCGTTCACTGGAGAGGAGGAGGAGGAGGAAGAAGAGGAGGAAGAAGAGGAGGAAAGGGTGAGAGAGGCCTGTGCCCTGTCACAGGTGAGAGCAGATGCTGGCAGGAGGCTGAGCAGCCCTTCCCAGAGCGAGCAGCACATCAGCAAGTGCGCCCTGAACCTGAAGATCATGCAGAGCATGCTGCAGCAGGCAGGAGACTCCCTGTGCAGGACAGAGGTGGAGCTGGACAGGCTGAAGGCCGTGGGAAAGCAAGAGAAGCTGCTCCAGGAAGTCAGGATGAATCTGCTTCCCAAGGGAAGTTTTCAGGGAAGGCACTGGGATGGGTTTGGTGCTGCTGCCCCAAACACCGATAACCCTTTTGCTGGAGCTGATGGTTTTTTACACAAGGCTGTAGCTCCACCATCCAGGGGCTACATTCCACCACCAAAAACGTGTCAGGCACCAGGCAGAGACAGCTTCCAGGCTGCTCCCAGGACAGCCAGGGAAATGGAGGCCATTCAAAGTGAGAAGTGGAAGAGTAAAATTGCATCCAACCGTCGTGATCCCGGCTGCAGCCTGGGGAAAGGCCTGGCTGGTGAAGGGAGCCTAAAGCAGGAGGTAAAGTGCTGAGCAGGGGGCCTGTTTATCATTTCTGTGTTCCTTAGCAGGCACTGGGATGTGGGAATGGGTGGTGTCCAAGGGGAGGGGTGAATCTGCCCTTTAAAATGTATTTATGTGTGTTATATGCAGGGATGAAAGCAGCTCAGCAGTGCAGTTGTGTTATTTTCTCTTTCTCTCCACTCCTCCCAGGACACCCTGATCCAGTGGCTCAGGGTGGGGCTAAAATCCAAATCCTGCACTGAAACAGAGGTGGGACTCTCAGGGAAAAGGCCAGTGGAGAAATATTTTTGTTTGTGCTGAGGCCTAAGCTGTTATTAGGAAGGGCTTCTGGATCACTTTTATTGTTAAATACAAAAAGAAAGAGAGAAATTCAAATTCACCTCTCCTGTGGGGATAATCTTGAGTCATTCAGGTCCACTCATCCCCCTGGAAGCTGCATGTTTTAATTGCCTGCCTGCACCTAAAACCTGCTCTAAATCCAGGGCAGGGTTTTTGTTAAGCTGAGGCCTGGAGTTGTCATCCTTTCTCCTGAGCAGAGCAGCTGAAATACAACTCAGGGAATAAAGTTTGTGCTGTCCTGTTCTCAGGCTACCTCCCAGAAGAGCTCAGGCAGTAATTAGAATGCCCAATGTGTGCTGAATCATGGCTTGTTGGACTCATTTCAGCATCTACTCCCACACGTGTCTGCGAGGTGCCAGAACAAGTTCAACTTGCAGTGTCAGAGAGGAGCTGATTCACATCCTGCAGCGAGGGGGGAAGAGGAGAAGTGGTGAGTTTTCATCTAATTCACACAAGAGTTAATTCTGACAGGTTCATCTGGGGAGAGGGACACTGTCAGGAGGAGGCACATCGGGATCAAGGCTGGCAATAAGTGTTTCTCAGGGAGCCAAAAGCCTTGTGTGCAGAGAAGAAGCTGCTGTGAGTCACTGGCAGCTGCAGAGCTGCTGGGGAGCTGCTGTGACAGGGCAGTTTGTGGTAAAGAGCGGGGTTAAAAAGAGATTTCACGTGCCTCTGGGATGGAGGTCAGTGGTCCAAAACTGTGCCAGTGCCTAAGGAGAGCAGTCTGGGAAGAGATTAATGAAGGTGGTTCTCCTCTCTGGGCACAGCCTCCTTCAGTTCCCACTAGAAACAATTGTAATGTTATTTCTTTGTGGTTTTAAGCATGAGTGCAAAGCACATGTTGAAATTACCTGGCAAAACTTGTGCAGATTAATCTGTGAAAGAAGGGGACAGACACCTCCTTCAATGTTTGGCTCAAATCAGGAAAACTGCAGTTCTAAAATCGATTCATGACCTGTTTGGATCAGAAAGACTTGTTGGTAAAGGTTGGAACAGAAATATTCCAGGTGCTGTGATGGTCAGGGAGTGAACTCTGGTGGGAGAATGGTTGTTGTTACCCAGGTCTGAAATTGTGATCACCATGAAATAAACCAATCCCCACACCATCCATGGTGTGCTTTTGGAGCTGCAGCATCTGAAGGCAGCTGCCAGCTCTGAGATGCAGAATTGAATGTACAGCTCGTCTGGTTAATCTATAATAATCTATAATAGACCCAAATAACTGTCTGTGCTTTCCAAGCTTCTGGCAGCTCAATCTGCTGGTTCTGCCGGGTTGTTAAAAGGCTGAGAGCACACGTGCTCTAATTAATGCTAAAACAACTTGGAGCCTTTTCCTGGCTGGGGAGTACTTGACACAATATGCTCGTGCTCTGAAGGAGTTTGTGCATTTCAGAATCGTTTATTGCAGGTGCCATTCAAAACCAAGGGCTGAATCCTGCAGCAGAAAAAGCGGCGAGAAGAGGAGGGTGATGCAGTCGGGATGGAGGAGTGAGTAAATCAGTGCTAAATCAGTGTTAGATCAGTGCTAAATCAGTGTTAAATCAGCATCAATATCAGAAATCTTGCTGCAGTGCAGTTCATTAAACCCTAACACACGAGGGAAGGTCTCTGTGCCTTAATTGCTGCAGCTCTGTGAGGCTGCTCTTGGATGGAAACCAAGTGAGTGGGATCCCGTGTCTTGCACATCCCGGGCATGAAATAATCCCAGGCACGTTGGGGTGGTTTGGTTTGTGGAGCTGGAGGAGTTTCTAGCCTGGTTTTGGGCAGAGTGTGGATTCAGGGAGGGCAGGGTGGCAGTGCCCAGTGGATGGCAGCACGGGCATGGATAACAGAGAATCAAACTGACAAAACCTGCTCCTGTAGAGACTTGTCCCTATCAATTCGTGCAGGTTTTTTGCCTTTATTTTAAAATGGAAGTAAGTGTTTAGCTCTTTCCATGACAAAGGCTGTCCTGGTAGCAGCTCTAACTCGAGCATTTCCAAGCCTGCAGGCAGGATGAAACACAGGGGATGCTTTGAAGGTCGGGATTGTGCGGTGTGAAGTGGTCATTCTGTTCTTTTTGTGCAGCTGAAGTGAAGCAGATGGCCAGGAGAGTGGCCTCGGGACGGCTGGAGCTCAGCTGGCCCTGCCCTGCCGGGGAATGCACGTCTGAAAGTGAAGCAGAAAGTGTGAAGGAAACCTCCCAGCATGTCCCTTTTGGGGTTAGAGCCCCAGAAAATCCCCGGCAGCAGAGGTGCAGGTGGCAGCCAGGTGATGCTGCTGAGCCCTGGGACCTGGGCAGTGAGGATGGAAGTGAATCTGGGGAGAGTGATCCAGAGCCTGCACTCAGGAGTTCTGCAGGTGAGGCTGAGAAACAAAGAAAATGCTCTGTTCTCTTTTTGTCTCTTTTTATCTCTCTCCATTTCCAGTCAGATTTCAGCTTCTGTGATTTTTTTTTACAAGAATTGCTCGTTTTATCTTGCAGAGTTTTGCCCTCAGAGCAGGTCAGCCACTGCTTGATGGGCATAAATAGAGATAAGATGAGTATTGGGTGTTAATAGGTGGAGGGAATGAGCTTGGAGACCTTCATTATCACTGATTATTGTTATCAGCATGAGAAACCCAAAGCTCTCAGACCCTTGGGTGTGCTTCCACTCTTTATTTCTTCCAGTCTCACCACACAGCTGCTTTTTCTGCAGCAGCTCAGTGGGCAAAGCTTTTGAAAAAGTTGTGGGCAAAGGAACAGGGTGAGGTTCCCCTGCATAGATTAATTAACGAGGTGAGCATTTAAATGTCATTATTTCTCCTGGCAGACAGTTTATGTCACTGTCTGCTCTCGTTGATATTCCAGCAGTGCCTCAGATCATTCACTTCATGTAATTTTTTTTTTCCTTAATAATTTTGTTCCATTCTGACATCCTAGGGAGGAGCTGCCAGTCCCCAGCACCAGAGGAACCAGCAGAGGCTGGAACAGCCATTCCTAAGAGTTCAGTCCTTCCTCAGCAAGCTGAGAATCTCTCCAGAGTATGTACAGAAATCCAAGGAATTTTGTTGCAGCTGCTTATCCACGGAAAAGTTTAGCCTGGTGTTGCATCCTGAGCTGATCTGAGTAACAATTCCCCTCCTCCTTCCCCTTTTTTTTGTTGTTTTGTTCTGTCAACCACCGAGGTGATGCAAGGAGCAGGAGGTGGGTTGAAAGTCAGTGAACAAATTGAATTGAATTTCAGAATTTCAGTGTTCTGTTGGCTGAAATGAACAAGTTAAACAGAATTTCAGAAATTCAGTGTTCTGTTGGCTGAAATGTGTGTTTGTTACTGGGATCATCTCAGGTGGTGATGTCTTTCACAGGGACGTTCAAGAGAATTGCATTGTTCCCTTAATTCACCTCCCGATGTGACTGAAGAATCCTTCACTCCTGATTATTTCCTTCCTCCTGCTCTTGAGGGGAGTTCAGAACCAGAGGTAAAAAGAACATATTTTGGACACAAATCACACAACACGTGGTTTGATTGTGCTCCCACTTGGTTTGAAGAGAGCTGTGGAAAATGGGAGATTTTTTAAAAAAAATTATTATTCTTTTCTTTTGAAATATGACCTGCAAATAAAGATTTAGATAAGAGAAAGGAAATTAATCCTCATTAATTTCTGGAAGATGCAAAACTTTGCTGTTTTGGGCTGTTTGATGAGCTCCTGAAAAGTTTCTCTCCCCACTCTCATTATTGGGAACATCACCCTGGGAGGGTTGTCCTGCCCTTTGCAGCTGCTCTGTCAAAAACTGAATTCATTCCTTTTTTCCTCCCCTTTTCAGACCTCAAGCGCTGAGGGCGAAGCAGAAAGTGTTTGTGAAGGATTTTTACAGAAATTACCTGGAGAAGCAGGATCAGGAATTCAGGCTCCAGGTAAATGTCCTTTTTCCTGAAGCACTTCTGAGGCAGGGACATGGAGTTGTTGCATTGATATTTTTGCCAGCAGCTCTCCTGTCACAGGACTGGACCTTCATTCTTCAGGCTTAACTGATCTCTTATTCCTCATTATTTTGGGGAGAGTTCAGGACACTCAGGATTTTGATTTGAAATAATTCTGGATGCTGTGTTTATGTACTTGCAGCGTTTCAGTTAAAAAGCCAAAACAAAAACTCGTTTGAAACCTTTTTATTTTTTACCCTGGGGCTAAGTTTAATCTTTTTATGCAACTTGCTGTGGTGCTGGCAACTGAATTAGAGTTGTATTTACACATTAATATTCTCATTGCTGGGAGGATCTTGGGCTTGAAACCAGCGAGAGCTGACAGAGTGCGTGTGCAGAATAATGGAAGAGTCATTGTTGTTCCCTTACTCTGCTGTCTCTTTTAGCTCAAATTTGTAAATGTTGTGATATTCCCCAGTGCTTCAGCGACTGTCTGGCAGCTGTGCCATGTTTATGAAAATGCATCTTTAAAGCACATTTGTCTCTTGATAACAACAAAGGTCACGAGAACTCAAAAACAAAAACAAAACCAACCCCAAAAATTTAATAAAGTTGCAATTTCCCGTTCAGTGAGTTGTGCTGTTTTCTTCTGTACTTGCAAAAGCCAATAAAGGGGAGCATTTGTTGTTTGTATTCAGGAGGAGAAATCCCTTTGTGCAGCACAGCACCACGGAGCCGTGGCAGGGAGGAGCTGGGAGTGAATCAGCTGAGCCAAGCGCCCGTAGCCAGGTAGGGACTCATCTCCATTGCTCCTCCAGGCACAAATTAGCTCACAGAGTGTGCTCTCCTCATTAATTCTGCTTATATATCTAATATTCAAATGAGATGCCAGCGGTGGTTTTTAATGATTATCTCCATAACTCAGCTCCTTGCCAAGGAAATACTGAAAGGGCTTTTCACAGGTCTCAAGGGGGTTTTGGTTTTTTCCCAGAGTTTGGTGAGGGTTTTTTTGCCTTAATGAGGGAGCTAAAAAAGGGGGGAAAAAAAAGCCGTGTACATATCAGAATTCCTTTTTCCACTGATAAACCACGGCCTGAAACAGAGCAAAGATAATTCAAATTAAGGCTTCAGTCATCTGCTTTAATTCTGTTGTGCTTTGGTTGTGGAGTTTGAGTGCCATAAGATCGTGCCTTTTCCCTTCCCATGGGATCAGGAATGTTCACTGGATCTTGCCTGGGGGTAACATCACATTTGGCAGTCTGAAATCTTGAAGATTTGGCTGTCTCCTCTGAAAAGTAGGAGGGGTTTTTGTCCTGTAAATTGTATATTTTACCAGCATGGGGAATATTTGGGCAGAGCCCTGTGACTGTCAGGGCTGGGCTCCCTCCTCCCCTCACAGGAGCTGAGTTCCCTGGGCCCAAGGGAGGCACCAGCAGTGGAAATCACTTGGCTTTGGGGTAAAAAAGAGTGGTTTTGGTTGCTCCCTTCACTTAGGAACTGTTGCCAGCAGGACAGAGGGGATGTTGCTCTCTGAGCATCTGCCTGATCCTCTTTGACTTTGAGTGGGCTTGTCACGGTCTGAGACAGATCAAAGGATGATGAAACAATGGAGTGATGTGTTTTCCTAGGTTTTGATTTATTTTATTTAACTTCAGCTTTGTTCTGAAGCTGCAAATGTCAGTTAGAAGTTTTAACAAATCCTTAATCTGTTTAAAACAGCATTTTTCTCCTACCACTCTCCACGTTCTAAGCAAAAAGTGTTTATGAGCTGCGGTCTACCTCAGAGAGAAGGTGGTGCTTAAACTTCCTGAGAGAAAGGAAACCAAATCCTTCTATTTCCATCATTTTCTGAGGGTGAAAATGACCTTTCCTCCCTCGTTTCAGCGTGGATGCAGCACGAGAAGCGACGCTGTGGGAGCCACAGGAAGAGTGCCAAGAAAAAGATGTGTAAGAGCCACGTTTTATAGCAAAACTTCAGCAAATTGGTCATTAACTACAAAATCCTGTGGTGGTGCAAGGCAGGGAGATGAGACAGACCAAGAGGAAACTCCCCAGGGCACTGAGGGAGTGTTTTCCTGTGAAAAGTTGTGAGATTGGTGTAAAAGAGTTGTCCTTAGTCTGAAATATTTTCGTATTCACAAGTAATTAACTCGGTGTTAATCTTGGGTGTGCTTCTTCCCGTTAAAGTGTGAGGATCCCTCGTTTCTTCTCTCTCCATATGGCACAGGGGAAATAAAATCACTTTAAAGAGCAAATCGTTCTGTAATAAATTCTATTGCAGAAATAGTCCTGTGCTTCTCAGGGCCAAAAAAAAAAAATAAATTAGCAGGATGTGTTTGGGACTCAA
This sequence comes from Aleadryas rufinucha, assembly GCA_013397815.1. Lineage (NCBI taxonomy): Eukaryota > Metazoa > Chordata > Aves > Passeriformes > Aleadryas > Aleadryas rufinucha. The sequence goes on along the minus strand of VZTH01015620.1, from coordinate 102,631 downwards.
CTAATAAAGTTAATTTATTTTTCCAACTAATGGGGATTTGTATGTAATTACTGATTGCAGGAGGTGTCTGTTCTTTTCCTGGCCCTTTGAGGACGGTGTAATCCAGGGTGCATCTCCCCAAAATGTTGGTTTGATGAATTTGGATTTTGTTTTTGTCACTTGGGGGTGTCTCAGTGCCTGTGCAGATCTTCAGCAGTCTCACTTCATCACAGTCCTTCTTTTAAATGCTCCCAAGACCTACATTTAGTCTTAATTAACGGCCCATTAATTTTTATTAACCCTTGAGGTGTTCCCTCGGCTTTGGGGAATTTTTTCCACCTTTTGGTTCACATTTGTAGTTCCTGCCCTTTCTGGAGGCAGCTTCCTGAGCTGGTTTTAGAGGAGGATTATTTAAGAAACCCTGGAAAGGAAGGGGAAGCAAATAATTAACCTTTTCTGCCCCTGCAGCATTCCTGAAGAAGGTGATTTTGGGCCCTTCAGGATTCCTGTGGGAAGTTCCAAAGGGAACATCTCCCTCCATTGCGCTGAACTAGATAAGGCTGCACGAAATTAAAATTTCAAGACGCTGAAAATAGCAGGATCTGGTGATTCACAGGTGCAGGAAGTGGCCATTCTAACTGTCAGAACATCTCTCAATGATTCAGATCAGTGGCAGATATTCAGGATTTGTCGAGCATCCCCTGTGAGCAGAACTTCCAGAGGGGTGTGGAGTGTAAAACACCTCGGCTGAGCCACGCTCCCACCAGTGTCAGCACCCCCCTGGGCTCAGGTAATGCAGGGGAGGGGGAAAAGAGGATCCACAGGGGATGATTTCACCTCTCTGTGCCAGCCAGACCTTTCTGCCAGGACTTTTTGGGTGTAAAAAAAAAGTCACCGAGGTGAATCATGGAGGCTCCGTTCTCACCGTGCAGAAATGTCAGGCTGGCCATGAGTAACCACAGGAAATGCTGCTGGTCCTGTTGGAAATCTCATTGTCCAAAGACACAGAATTAAAGGACAATTTGCAGGGACACAGCTGAAAAAGTCACTGCCTGAAAGGTATCTGGAAGTTACTGGCAGCATGCATGAATCAGAAATTGTTAAATTCATTTAAATTTGAGCTGATACCTCTGGGTTTCAGCATTTTAAAGGCAATTTAATAAGCACTCAGTATGGTTGGAGTGTTGAAAATAAGTTAAATAATATGATAAATGTTCGTTGAACTGGAGTGCTTAAGAGTAATGAATGAACATTTGTGCTTCATTAATTTGGTGTAACAGAGTGGCTGAAATTTCTCGGTTGGCAGAGTTTTGTGTGAGGTGGAGCTCCTGGGTTATCACTTTGCTCTTTTATGGGTAACAGTTTCTCAAGAGTTTCTTGTGCAGGTTCCTGTTCCCTTTCAACTCTTTTCTGCTTCTGTTGAAATGTGATAAAGATACAAAAATTCCAAAAATAATTCTCCAGCTTCGCTGCCTTTTCTTTTTTTCTTCCTTCTTCTCTTATTTTTTTTTTAAATTCTAGACGAAAAAATTCCATTGGCCTTTGAGAAATACAAACACTGCCGTGAAATTTCTTCGGATTCTTCCTTTTGTGGCTCTCAAGAGACCTCCTCCACAGTGTTCAAGACTTTCACCACAGCCTGTGAAGGGGAGAGGAGCATGGAAATTCCAGTGGTGGCTCCAAGAGTTTGCCCATTTGGACTGAAAGAACCCGTGAGTCAGAAAACAACTCGTGCCATGAGTTACTTTAAATATTCTTTTAATGTTCCTTAAAAGTATTTTTGAAAATGCATTGAAACACATGAAAATTCCTAAAAATGCGTGAAAATTCCTAAAAATAAATGCAAGTAGAGAAATGCTTGCAGGTCTTTGTGAGTGTTTTGGAATCGTGGCTCTGTTGATGAAATGATGAAAGTCCTGATTGATTTCAAGGCAGTTTTGCCACTGATTACACAAAGATTTGGGCTCCTCTTGCTCATAAACGTTGGCCCCTCTCCAAGTGGCCCTTCCCTGCCCTCCATCCCTCCTCTGGCTGTAAGGAATCGCCCTTTCCCAGCCTTTGGGATCTTGGAGCACCGAAGTGATAAAAACCTGCGAAAAGCTTGGGTTGGATGAGCCCTTTTATCAGGGGTTTGTCCTTTCCCTGCACATAAAACGTGCCCAATCCCATCAGCTCCGTTCTGGCAAAACCCCTCCCTGTGGAGTGCAGTTCCCAAATCACTGCAGTGATTTCCAGGGATCTTTTTGGGCACTGGAGGTGTTCACAGCATTACCTCAATTGTCTTTGCAGACAGTTCTGTATAAAACAGTTGCCTTTTCACCTTTTCTTTATTATTTTCAGCGCTGGGGTTGGTGTTGAAAGATGAAATCAGAGTTTGCTCGGGCAGGAGCAGTGAGAGCTCGGTGTGTGGCTGAGCTGACACAGGAGCTCTGTGTCCTGCTGCTCCTGGGCCACAACACTTGGAATTCATTAAATTCATTTGCAGGGCACAGTTTAATGAGCTGCCCTGAGTGGCTCTGCTGACGGTGTCACTTCTTGTCCAAAATCTTATTCTAGAATTGATGTTTCCATGTTGAGGGCAGTGGGGATTTGCCTCACGTTACAAATTCTTAATTTCGTGGGGGGGCTTTTAATTTTTATCCTGGCTTTAATATTGAAACATTCCAAGCAGAGAAAGGGAACTGAAGAAATCTTGGAACTGTCCAGTCAGAAAATTCCCATCCAACTGTCCATCCAGAGCACTGAAATAAAGATTATGTAGCTGATGGTATCTTACAGCTAAAACATGAGTGCACAGCAGCCCAAGCAGAATTTTTGATACATCAGTCATACTCTATTTTCATATTCTGAACAGATTGAAAAGCTTAGTTTAAAAATTAATGGTCAGCTCAGGCTTTAATTGAACGTTCTACCTCATTTTGGATTTAGGACGTTGAAGGAGAGCACTGAAGACAACCAGTTTTTCAATTTACCTTCTTGTGTTTCATTCTGGTTCATCTCACACAGGTTGGGTTGCCACCAGTTGCCTCATCCCTGAGAAACACCAAGCAGGCACCTGGTAAGTCTTTTATCCCAGCCCCAGCCAAAATAAATTGTTCAATAAACAGAGAAAAGAGATTTGAAAGGAAATTTTGCAGTCTATTAATTATTTTCCCTTTTTTTACCCCCCTTCTTTTTTTGCTCCTGGATGTCTCCCTTTAGAGGGATAAATAGCTTTGCACTCAGCCATGTAGTGCTGCTGCTAATTAGGTTATGGATTTTGTGTTTGCACCTGCAGACCAAGAACTCTGACCTCTAAATCAACCTCTGTTTGAAGTGTAAATACTCCTGGCCTCACATTTCTGGTGCAGCACTGGGAGCTGAATGTGCGAGGCTGGCTCGAAATGATTTTTCCATTATGGAATTATTCAAGGAAATTTGATAAAATGTGAATGAGCCTGGCTCGTGCAGGGTGTTAAATGAAATATGTAAGCAAGATGCTATCAGAGTGTAAGCCTGTGTCACAGTTATTAAGGATTAATCACTGCTAATTAACTAGAATGGTTTTTTTTCCCTCTGTCTCAGCACTCTCAGAGGCATCTCCCCCCTCCATTGATGAGCTGCCTTCACCAGCCCAAGAGCTGCTGGATGAAATTGGTAAGAGGCACTTCACCCCAAACGGTGGGAGGCTTTCCAGCTGTGCTCAATCAGGATTTTCTCCCAAACCATTCACTGCCAAAATACACAAGAGCTTCCAAATTAGTTGCAGTCAATGATTAGGAAGTTGGGCATCAACAGCTTAAACAACTGGCAGTTCTTGAAGCCTCTGCATTGCACTGAGTGGTTCCTTGCTGCTGCTGCCAGCACACGGAGTGCAGGTGGAGTTCAACACAGAGAGGAGTTTGGTGTACACTGAATTTTTCAAAGGTGTCCTGGAGCAATTCGTGTTCCCCATTAGAGGAGGCAGCTGCACCCCCCAGGTGTCTGTGATTTACATTCTCAGTGATTTACATTTCTTTTTGTACTCACATCTCCAGTCAGAAAGTGTAAAAAACTCTTTTTTTTTTTTCACTGGGAGGGTGTTAGAGAAGAGTTTGCTTTGCTTGTTCCTCATTAAGCTCTTCCTAAATTAACACCAGACAGTGGGATAATTAAAATGTCCACAGCTCTTTCAGAAATGAGACACCCAAGCACATCCTGAGCTTATTTTTATTTCCTCATTCACCAAAACAAGAACCCGTGGAGATTGGCATCACCAGTGATGCCATTAATGACGGTCAGGGGCAGTTTGTGGGTTAATATATAAAATAATGATAAATCATGTACAGCTTTTCCTCTAGGCTTGGGTGGATAAAGCCATATGGTACTTTAGTGTTTAGTCAACCTAGATCAATATGGAAATAATGCTGTTTTCAACAGAACACTTGAAGCAGCAAGATTGCCTCGCTGCAGACTTGAAAGGGATGGGATTGCAAGACTCCGGAGTGCAAATGAATGGTTCGTTGCTAATAGTCCCAGTGTAGAGATTAAAAATAGAAAATTCCTTTTGCCTTGCTGGAAAATGACTCTGAGTCCTTGTCACTGTGTGTTCAGCTGTAACAATAAACTGCAGTTTTTAGCTTGGTCCCCCCACCAGTGTTTGCTGCCTTCCCCTGAGTGTTCCCTCTGAACTCCACAGGGAGCTGGTGTGGGAGGTTTGCAGGTATTTTTTATATCAAAAAGTCCTGGCAGAAAGGTCTGGCTGGCACAGAGAGGTGAAATCATTCCCTGTGAATCCTCTTTTAAGAGAATGAGGATTAATTTTCTGCTTTTATTACGCCACTGTAGCCTGGGCTGTGTTCAAACACAGGTGACAACACCCACAGGAGGAGAGGTGGTGGGCAGGTGATGTCAGAAACATTGAAGTTTCCATTCTTGGGAGGGTGATTCAGTTCAGAAAGTGGCCCTTGCACCCTACCTGTTAATGTTCCTAATTCTCCAGCATGAAATAATGCCTCTGATTTCACAGAGTAAGAAAATAGCTTCCACTGGGGTAATGAATATTGTATTTCCTGCTCTGTTACAAAGACAGCCGAGTGGTGAATCTTTGTGCTGCTGCAAATGCAAATGGTGCTAAGTGGGAATCATTTTTAGATGTACAACAAGTCGTGTCAGAGGAGCAGAAAACCTAAATGTTTATAGGCTGTGCCTTTTTTTTTTTTCCTCAGTGAGTCACAAAGTGAGCAGCAGTTAAAAAAAAAAAAGAGACAAAAAAAGGCAGAACATGAGTTAAGTCTGTAAAAAGCTAAATAGCACAGTCACTTGAGAACGGTGCTGGCACATGTTTGGTTATCCTGCAGCCTTGTTCAGTCTTTTCCTGAAGGATGGAAGTTCACTGGAGCTTGTTGTTTTTAGGTGGAGAGGACTGCAGCAGGCTCTTGCTGGCTGCTCAGTCACTGTGGTTTCCTTGTATTTGCATAAAGCACAGCTATTTCAGACTCCCATTTCTTGTGGCAGCCTCGTGCCTCCTGCTTATCACAGCCCGGCAGAAGGGGCTGAAACGTTCCCAGTTAGTCCAAGCCTAAGTCTGAGCCCATCACCGTGAATTTCCAGATCAGAAAGGTGTAGGAGGAGCAGAGTGGGGTCACCATGGGATGCCCTTTCCAGCCCCTGGAGCTGTAGGGTCTTTACCTCTCTCAACCCTAACCCTAATTCCTGTGGGGATCAGAACTTGCTGATAAGTCTTTGAGGGGGAAATCACTGGATTTTGATAAACAGGCTAACCCAGCTCACATCCTCAGGTTTCCTTCTGATTTCTCTCCCATATCTGGGATTGGAAGGGGAAGGATTAAAGATTCATTCCCACATGCATTTTTCATTTCAGTGGGAAACAAAATGTTGAGTCCTGTGAGTCTGGAAATGTGCTGGAGTGAAATATTTATCTGGGCCTTGCTGCTGGCCACCTTTGGCTGCAGATAATGGGGATTTGTTTAACTGGCAGAGAATCAGGCCACTGAGGAATGAGTGACTGAGAAGTGGGAGACTGGAAATTTCCCAAGTGCAGTAAAGAAAACAACATTTTAACGTCTTTGTTATCTTCCTTTGATACTAAAATCTTGCTGTTTGTGTGAATAGCTCCTGATCAAGTTGAAATGGAAAACAGAGAGTCAGAAAAAGAAGCTGAGAGAAATGAGAAGACAAATCAGAGTTTATGGACTAAGGAGTCGTTTAATCCAGCAGAGGATACAGAAAGGTATGAAAAAAAGGATGGGTTTGGCTTTGAGTTACAAAGATTTAGAATTTTGTTTTCAGCTTATTTGAACAAGATTCAAAGCTTACAGAAAGCTTTAAATACCCTGATGATTGTGACTGTTTTATTTGGAAATTTGCAGCATGAACCTTGTCACCATCACTTTAAAATCTTTTCTTTAACAGGGCTCACTCCAGCCTCGATGATATTTTGGAAAGAATGCTCCATGCAGCTCCTGGAGATGAGGAGATCCAAGAACAACCTCGGGGACTCGCTCTTGGGTGAGCTGATAATTTACATTTGTGTTCAAGGGGTTATTTTGTGTGGTGTGTTCAGATCTGTGCAGGACTTCTCAGAAAATGGGCTGTGACTCCTCAGGGAGTGGAGAGTCAGGGAACTTGCCTGGAGCCATCAGTGTGAACTCTCCCACTGAACTGAGAGGGAAAAGAACGTTTTGTTAATACAATTTCCTGTAGGTGGAAAGCAAATACTTCAACAGGCTTGGAAGGCAGTGCTTGGTCTTCACAGAAATCAGAGATAATTTGACAGAATGGGGGAATTTTTCGAGGTAGAGAAAATGTGCATTAAGAGAACAGAATCATGAAAGCTCTTTATAAAGAAGAGTTTGTGAAAATGGTTCTGCTTTCGTGGCAGTATATTAGGAAATTTGAAGAACATGGCAGAAGTCATTTAAACACCATTTTAAGGAAAGAATTTCTATCCCAAATAACTTATTTTTCTCCCAGAACTAAAGATCAGAGCCCAGGAACTCTGAACAGCTCCACAGTGAGTGGTCATAAGTCATCCCTGACTTGTGTCTCACTGAGGAGCATAAGACATTCTTGTGTTTGGCATCAGAATTTTCTGGTTCATCCTATTAAAAAACCAAAAATGAGGATGATGCACAAAACTCTGTCATTCAAGGGCTGCAAGCCTGCAGGATCCAGAAGATGCTGGAAGGAAGAGTGGAGTAGAGGAGAGCGGAGCCTGGGCTGGAGGCAGAGCAGCAGGAAGCTGTGCAGGGACTTCAGCAGGTGCTCTTTGTCTCTAGAGCTGCTGGATGCACCCAAAGTTTGAAATGTCCCAAATCCCTGGTTACTTTTGGAAATGTTGATGGCAATTTTGAAACGTAGAAGTCTGGGAGGCGACATCTCTGTGCTTGTTACTGCACAGCATTTGGAGCTGTGGCCCTGCTTTCTGCCAGACCTCAGAGCTGAGCTGGGATTGGGCTTCAGGGACTGAAATCAGGATTGGTTTCTGATCACTGTGAGGGTCCTGTGTGATGCACCAGGAGCAGCAGAGCTAGGGCTGGGTTCTGGTTCCAAATGTGGCTGAATGGATCCAGCAGAGAAACCCGTAGCACTTGGTTCATTGCTGTCTCTGGAGTGCTGGGTGCCTTTCATGTTCTGAGCTGAGTTTCCCTGTTTTTTAGATGAGCCCCCCAAGGATCAGAAACCCCACCCCCAGCAGCAGCTGGCTCCAGCTCCACCCTTCAGGTGAGGCTCTCTGTGTTAAACTGGAATTGTGATAGGAATTTATGTGTTGCATGAGCTGCATTCCTGTTTTCCATGAAAAAGAGCCAAGTAGGAAATCCCATTCCCTTCATCTTGTAGCTTTATATAAGAAAAAAACAACTGCATAACCTTATTTTTTTCCTCCTTTTTTTTTTTGTCCCCTGCAGGATAATTGTTTTGGATGAGAGCTCTCTCCATGATTAAACCAGAGGGTGAATTAAGTTCTACTTGCTGCTGCTTGCACAGTGAATTACAGCCCTTTTGGCCACACAGACACCTGTAAAGCTCAGACTTCCTTTAAGAGCAGCAAGTACAGAAGAAAATTTAATGCCCCACGTTCTGATGGTTTGCACTGATTTTATGCCATTGCTGCATGCACAGGCAGTGTCAATGCTGCAGAAGTGAACTGGTTTTTGCTGCCACATCCTTATGAAACTGGTTTTTGTTCTGCATGTGCACTTTTTCCTAAGCCAAAGAATTTCCTGCTCTGTTGCATTAAGCAGTTTTCACATTAAAGACAAAATGATTGTAATTCTGTGGGCTGCTGGTGCTGCTCAGGCACTGAACTGTTTCCATGCTGGAATGTTACAGCCCATGTAGTGTCTGTTTTTCCTTGCTCATTAAATTTAACAAGGTAATTTCTTGTTTTCTCTTTACTTAGTGCTTTTGTGATCTAGCGTTGAACTGATTTGACTGATTAAAGGGATTAATTGCTGTGCAAAAAGCTAATGAGGAAAAGGCAGTGCTCTCCAGAGATTGCAAGTGCAGCAATATGTTCCCTGCCAGCATCAGACAAGAATGTGAAAAAAATGTGGTTGTTGTGAAGATACCTGATGTTTAATTCAAGCCCATTTTTGGTAGGCCTCATCCAAAAAAAAAAAAAAACAACAAAAAATCCCTGGGTATAATTGAGTTTTAGATTAGAATTTTGATGGGCACAGCAACTTCATCTTGAACATTTTTTTGTGATAAACACTGTTCAGGTGCAGGAGTGAAGGTTGTGCTGTTCCCTGTGTGACAGACACAGGGGTTTGAGCTGCTTTTGTACACCTGGGCGTGCCAAGTTTTGCATCTTCATTCCTGTTTTTGCAAGGAAATGCTCCCATTCTGTACCTGTTAATTTGGTTTTGCAACGCTAATAAAAGTTTCCAAGGTTATTGTGCTGCTGTGTAGGGGGGTTTTTTTCTGGTTTGGGATTTTTGGGGTTGTTCTGTTGGGTTTTTCGCTTGTTTTTAACGCTGGTTTCCCATCATCAGCCCGTGATACAACCAGGTAGTGATGGAGCTGCTCCAGGGAGGATGCTGCAGACGTGGGGGAGCTTTTTGAGGAAAGATCAAGAGAAAATAGAAATCTTTGATGTTTTTGTCCTGCTGTGGCAGTGACAGAGCTGGAAGTGCCTCAGGATAACAGCAAGGCCTAGAACAGGCCTCGCCCCGGGCCGTGACACAATTCTGTCCAAAAAAAGGCTTAATATTTTCTAAGCCAGGCTTGTACCAACCTGGATTCTCTGTGTGGGACTTCTGTGCTCCAGGCAGGAGGGTTTTTATTCCTGGGAGGAGCTGCTGGAACAAGAGCCTGCTCCCCACGGCCCCGGGGCTGTGTTAAAAGTGCAAAAATTAAACTGCAAATTTTTACTGTGTGATCCTGTCCTTGGTGGCTCCTGACTCAGAGCTGAGGGTCATTCCCTCCCACTTTGGGGACAGTGTTTTTGGTGTGTTTCAGCCTTGTGCAATTAAATAAAAAGCAGTTAGAGGCCGTGGGGCTGCAGCAGCGTGGGGGAGAGCAGCGCACGAGCGTCACTTCGGGCTGCCACACGTGAAATCCCCTCAGCTTCCTGCACTTCTTGTTCTGTTTTATCTGTGGGACCAAATGGTGAGCAGGCTGTGAACCATTTCCCTATCTTTTTTTTTAATCTTAATGTGCAGCATTTTTATTTCTGGCGGTGGAGGGCCTTTCAAGCAGCCCCACAGCCTGTCTGATCTCCTTATCGGGGCCAGAACACAACAGAGATTTCGGCTGCTCAGAGCTCGGACTTGCCCAGATTTAAGTTTAGCACGGACGTAAATCGTCCTGATAACATAAAGCAAAGGCACCAAAGCTGTAATTAACAGGAACAATTAAGCAAGGACCGGTGCAAGGCAGCAGAGGAGATCAGAGGGGCCCATCTAATGCTGCTTTTCAGCTTCCCCGAGAACGAAAGCCCAATTAATTAAATTAAAACAGTGATACTGAGCTGTTCTAATTCCTCTCTGAGCCTGTGTGAGCTGAGCTGTTCTGCACAGCAGGAGAGAGGGAGGCTGAGACACAGGGATGAGGATGAGGATGGGGATGGGTGTCCTGTCCCCCCACACCAGCTCGTGGAATCGTGGAATGCTTTGGTTCAGAAGGGACCATAAAGATTTAATTCCACCCCAAGCCCCATCCAACCCATTTCACTCCTTTGTCCTGGGCTGGTTTGGGGATTTTTGTTTTCTTCTTGGTTTGGAGCAGAGGATCTCACTCAGATGGAGAAAAAACAAAGCCCTCATCATCCTCCCATCCCAGTGCAAATTGCTGGGATGCCTGGCTGTGGATCACCTCATTTTGAAAGCAATTCAAGGGTTCAGGCTCAGAAATCTGTAAGACAGCTCTGAAGGCAGGCAGGCTTTTTTAGAGATAGAGGAATTGGGTGAAACCCAGTTTCAGCGACTTGCTGCCTTCAATATCGTCTTTAGAAGCCTTTCCTGGGTTCCTAAATGACAGAATCTGCCTCCAAAACCAGAAGTGTGATTGCAGCTGGGGTAGATAAACATTGTGATTTCAGATTCAAGATGAGGTGCGAAGCTGCAGAGCCCCGTGGAGGTTTCTTTTATCTTTTATTTTATCCTTACAGGCTTTGGCATCTTCTGGTTGCTGTTAATGGGCAGCGGTGCCTCTGCTGTACCTTGGGGCCTGTCACCACTTGTGTTTTCACCCTTGCTGGGAAATCAGTGGACTGAGACCTTTCCTTATTGCCTTAACTATAAAAAAAATATTAACTTTGTGTCTTTGCACTGGTTTTTTTTCTGGCTTTCCGTAGCGATGCTTGTGGCACTTGTGTTTTCTGTCCAAGCCTCTGTCAGCCAATAAAACAGATGAAGTGCTTAATATTTGTTAGTGTTTATTAACACAGTTGGCTCTTAAACATTCCTGCTGGATTGGTGCCAGATTTCCAGCGTCACCCTGAACTTCACAACAGGACCAGGCAGTGCAGACAGGGCTTGGTCTGCGTGGGGATGGTGACAGACCATGTTCCACCCAACTCTGGGCCAAACAGCAACCTGGGATGTTTTGCACTGAGGAAAAATCACTGTTTATCTTTTATTTTGTGTTTCTTGAAAGGCTCCAGCGAGGGGCTGGGAAGGAGGGGTTTCCTTAGGACAGTGAAATAGTGAAAATCTGCAGTTTCTCCCATGATGGAATGGCTCCTCTCCAGCAAGAAGACACTCTCATGTCTTTTTTTTTTTGTTGGGGACCTCTGCAGCCTCTGAGAGCCCCCCATGAACTCCACCCCAAGCCCCTCTGTGCTGCTGTGGGTGGCACAGGCAGATCCTGGAGCGGGCACTGGTGCAGGCAGGATGTGGCAGCCGTCACACGGGGTGCGATGGTGTCACCTTGTTCCTCAGCCCCTCCGCAGCGACCTGGGGACTGGGGGCAGCTGGGGAGGTTTTCCCCAGCCCCCAGGGGTGGTAACCACAGCACAGCATTCCCAGCAGGCAGCTCTGGAACTGGGCAGGGAAGGAAGGAGCAGGTTATTTGTGGCAGCAGAGATCTGGCGTCACCTCGAGACGCGGCGGGTTGGACGCCGGTTATATTTTGGGAAAGATCTCTGTCTATTCCCAGCCCGACTCTTCGTGGTTTATGGACAATAAAAGTTTCATTCTGTTTGCTTTGTGCCTTCAACGAGCAGCTTGTGATCCAACATTAAGTTGCCTGACCCCATAAAACCATGGAAGCGGAAAATGAGCTCTCGTTCGGGCTCGCGGGCTGCTCCCTCCCTTTCCATTTTATTCCCCAAATCCTTGCTGCTTACACAGCAACCCCGGGATGGAGCCTGTGACCACGCTTCCACATAGGATGGATGGTTCCTCCAGGGTTTTTTGGGGCTGTTCTCCAGCAGCCCCCGTGGAGCTGTGGCCGATTTTTTGTCTCTCACCTGTTTGTTCATGAAGACGTAGATGATGGGGTTGTAAACCGTGGCCGTCTTGGAGAAGTAGGAGGGCAGGGACGCCAGGGCTGGCTGGATGACGATGTCCTTGCTGGTGGCCACCACCAGCGCGAAGGTGGCGTAGGGCAGCCAGCAGGTGAGGAAGGCCACCACCATGGCCACCACCATGCGCGTCACCTCCCGCTCCGCCTGCTGCGTCGTGTCCGACTCCCGCTGCTGCGCCGCGGCCTGCGGGGAGTTTGGCAGAGAGGTGTCGCTGTAGTAGCCAGCACGGAGAGAAAACCAACACAGATTTGGTCCAGGAAGAAAAGGTGAAGAAGAAGTGTCTTTATTTAATTAATTCAACTCATTTTATACATCAGTATTCCAGCATGGTATAAGGTCATTGGACCTTTGGTCGTCCACCTCCTGAAGTGATCGGTCAGTTCTCCCAACACCCATTCCAAAATATTTCTCTGGTCAGTATCACAACAATCCTACAAACAATCTGCAGGTGCAAAATAGCAAAGTTAGTTTGTAAAGCCCGTATCATTGTTTCTAATAGTTTGCATGGGAAAGGCAGAGCTCTCACGAAATGCTGCAGCCTCACAAGACGCTGCAGAGAGCTGGAAAGTTTCTCTGCTAAAGCTTTTCAGCATCCATAGAGAGGGAGGTGCCTGTCAGCAGCTTGGAACAGCACTTCCATCCCTTGGGAGCCCTGATGGCAGCACCAGGAGGTGCCAGCTCTGTTGGCTGTCCCCAAAACCCGCCCTGAGGCTCTTCATCCCCCGATGGGGACGCTTTGGGAGCGGAGCAGCGCGGGCTGCCCCGAGCTGGGCGCACTTACCGCCCGCAGGGTCAGCAGCAGGTTGGTGTAGGAGAAGAGGATCAGGCTGAGGGGCATCACAAAGCAGGTGACGAACAAGGCCAGGATGTAGCTGCTGTTGTTGCTGCCGCCCGTGTACCAGTTGGGCCCGCAGGAGGTTCTCAGGCCTGGAATGAAGGGTGGGAATGAGCCTAACCCGGGTTTGGATAAAGGCTCAGGAACGGGCTCCAACACAGCCACACCACCCAAGCACCTCTCACTTCTCCATCCCCAAGGGCCTGGAGATCAGCCACTGTGGGGTTTGGGCTGGCCAGATGCCCTCTGTGATTTGTTGTGGAGACGTGCCAAGCCCCTGCAAGAGCAGGTTTGGGCTGGGTGTGTGCTGGGTGCTGCTCCAGCAGCCAGAGCAGCTCCTGGCTCTGAAAAGGACAGGCTGCAGAGCGTCCTGTGGTGGGGAACTTCCAAAGAACAGCCTCCAGGAGAGGATTATTGGCTGAGCAAGCAGCAGATATTAACAAAAGGTATTAACCCTTTAAACCCCAGCCCAGACACTCTCCAGCTACCCCAGGCTTGGAAAACAAGATGCAAGAAGACAACACAGTGGAGTCTGTCACCTCCCCTACCTTCAGGCACGTAGCTGCTCCAGCCCAGCAGTGGTGGGGTTGTCCAGAGCAGTGACCAGCCCCAGGTGAAGGCACAGCCGCTGGTAGCGTGCCGGTGCTGGAACCGAAAGTCTCCCAGGGGCCTGCAGACCACCAGGTACCTCTCCAAGGCCAGGATGGCCAGGGACCACAGCCCCACGATGCCTGGGGGGACACGGAGGGGTGGTGTCTCAGGGTCAGGTTCTGCTGCCTGTGCTGGGACGTGGTAGATGATGATGGTTTAGTTCAAGTAAATGTTTCAATGAGAAGCTGGATGTTTTCTTCTTACAGCAGGGAGAGCTATGATTTTTGGCCCTTAGAAATGGAGTTGGCACCGGGTGGCTGTGATGCCTCGTGGTTACAACAACAGGGTGTCCTCAAGGAGAGGTTTTGTGTCATTTCCTGTCCCTGGAAGCCCCAGGAGTGCTGACAGAGCAGCCAGCACCCATGAAATACATCCCAAACCAGGATTCCTCATGCTCCCAAGTGGCATTTCCCACTCTGTGAACACCAAGACCGGACATGTGGTGACCTGGCACAGCCAACCACCTCCCTGACCCTTCCCCGTGCCAACAAAGAGCTGAAGGACACGAGTTTCAGAAAGCGACAGCACTGACTCTGGGTGGTGAAACACCTCCAAAGCCCCTTTGCTAAACCCAGAAGCACCAGCCAAAGCCCAGGGCAGCTCTGGAGCTCATCTCCTTACCCGTCAGGGACACCATGAAGCCCTCCAGCTCGCAGAGCCGCCTCCCGAAGGCGAAGAAGCCGCTGACGTTGTTGGCGAGGCTGACGGAGCTGCCGCAGAGCGTCACCAGCAGGTTGGCCACGGCCAGGTTCACCAGGATGTAGTTGAGGGGCGAGCGGAGCTTCTTGTGCCTGATGGACACCACGATGACCAGGCCGTTGAGCACCGAGGCCGAGGCCACCACGAGCCCCATGAGCACGGCCACGGCCAGGTACAGGGCCCGGGGGCCCTGGTGGGGCCACTGGGGGCCGTCGAAAGGCCCCGGGGTGCCGTTGTTCGGGGGCTCCTGGGAGCTCTCCATGGAGCAGCAGCAGCACCTGGGGCAGGTGACCCTCCCCAAAAGAAGAGCCCTCTTTATAGAGCAGGAGGGTCTGACGTGCCCCAGAGCAGCTGGGCATTCAAATACCTTAAGCTTTATTTTAATCTGAAGGGTTTGTCCTCCCTCCCTCCCTCCCTCTTTTTATAATCAGCTCTTTATTCCCGAGGGGATAAAGAGTGACTTAAACAAAAATCTGATGGCTGAACAGAGCATCATTTAATTGAGTAAATATTTTTTTTTTCCCCCTCGTGCTTTCCAGCTGGATTTTCCTGTAAGCCCAGCCTCAGCACCTGGGACTGCACATCATTTCCCTGTGCCCTGGGTTTGCTGGGCTTCAAGGCTGCTAAATACATATGTAAACATAAATAAATATAAATATACATGTAGTGTATATACTTCATTGGGCCAGATATATGTATTTTATCTAATAATATATATAGACATATATAAATATATAGATATCCCCATATATATATTTTAGAAATACTTATAAGCACATATATAGTATTTATCCTATATTGGGCCAAGCAACCCCCAATGCTCTGATTTAAAAACCATTTCTCCCCAAATCCTTGCCACCCCCCAAATTCAAACCTGCACCACCACCAGCATCAACCTTTTTTTCTTTTTTTTAATTTTTACTTTTTAACCTTTTTATTTTCGGTTCTCATTATAAATATTAACAAATCTGACCAAAAGTACACAGATAGGTAATACTGAAATACAAAAGTCTCTCAGGATGCAGGGAAGGACGGTTTCTGCAGCCTTCACATGGTAGCAAAACATTGGTATCAAACATTTCACGAGGCCTGGCATGACAACCACCAACTCTGCATGCAGCTGGGACGGACGGACGGACGGACGGAGTGTCCACTTAGAAAAGACCGGGATACAAAGTGAAGGAACCCACACACACGTGTCCTACTCCACCTCAGGCATAAACCAGTTTCATGTGCTGGAACAAAGGATGGATTGAAAGGAACTCTGCCAGGAAAGGGAAGCACAGCCTAACCTGGTGCTCCCGGAGCTTCCCTTGGAAGCTCAGATCCCAAGCAGGTTTTAAGGTGCTGGACCAGAAAGGATTAGTGGGAACATCCGACTTGACAGGCTGCCAGCATTCAAATAAAACCCATGCATATCTGCAGGATGCATTACAAGTATTAAGTTATTTAAAAAAACCCCCTATGAACGTTGGTGTTCTTCGTTTATCCCAGCCCCCCCATATCAAACAAGGTGTAACACCGTCGTCACTTGGAAAAGTAAACGTAGGTTTCCAGAGATTCCATTGCTTCCCAAGAGAAAAAAAGGAGCTGGCAACACGTGCACAGGGCTTGGAAGCTGAGGGTTTATAGGGAAAGAGGGATTTATAGGGAAAGAGCAGCTCTTCCTAAGGAATAATTGTTTAAAGGCTTCAAAAAATGTTGGGAACGGTGCAGCATTCCCTAGAAAGTTTTAGCTCATCCCACCAGGCATCTGGTGGCATGAGGATACAGAGACCAGCCAAGGTGGATCACAGAGGATGATATCTGGGATTATTACGATGATATTAATATATTATTAGTGTGCCATATTAATATTACTGTGCCACACACAGAAATTCATTTGGTTCGGACGCTGCTCGAGGCAGAAAATGGATCAACCTCACGGCTGTGCTGAGCTACAAACACAATTCCAGCTCAGCCCCGAGGCTCAGCATCTTCATTATTTAATGGATGAATTGGAAAGGGATGAAAAAGGGAGAAATGATAGAAAATTTCAGCCTGAAAGCTGGCTTTGCTGGAAAAACAGCCATGCTGCTGCATGGCGTGGATTCATTAGGAGAGGGGCTGATCCTGGGGAGCCAGGCTGCTCCACTGAGCTTTTTATTTTGCCTCCCAAACGCGAGGCCGCCCGATCCCAGGAGGAAAGCCGCGTTCTGCACAGCTCTGCTGACTTCCCGTGAGCTACCGGAGAGGACGAATAAAACATTCCTGGAAGGAAAGGAAAGCAAACACTCCCTCCAGGTTTCACCAGGGACACAATCATTCCAACGGAGGAGCTTTAAATGCATAAAAGACTGTTTAGGCCCAAACCACAGAGACTGACAAACCACCAGAGATATGGCACAAGCTGCCTTCAGGAGACAGTTCTGGGTTCTGTGTGTGTTTTTTAGGGACGCCTTTTGCCGGACACACGGACGCGGACGGACGCATTCATTGTTGCCACTGACTTGCAAGGCAGCGAGAAGGTAACTGAGTAGAGCCAGGATTTGGGAGAGGAGCCAGACCGGGGCATGCATGGGGTGCACACCCTCATGTGTGTGTGTTTGTGTGTGTGTGTGTGTGCACGTGCATGCTCGAGAGCGGGGCCGTGAGCGTGGCAGGGCGCAAAGAGGCGTCTCGGAAAAGCCTTGGGAGCCGGGAGCGGCCGGGCGGAGCGATCCCCCGGTGCCTTCATCCCCGGGATGGGCTCCCCTGCAGCCAGGCCCTGCTCTGGGCTGTCCTGCTCTCCTGGCTGTCCCGGGATTGCCCCGTGGCCAAAGCTGGGAGGAGTCCAAAGGCCGTGGAGCCGCGGCCCCGCGGGGCTCAGTCGCTGAGGACGGCGCCCGGCAGCTCGTTGGTCAGCGTGTGCCAGCGCTCGATTTTCTTGTCCTTGTTCTTCAGGCAGTCGAACCAGTGCTTCAGCCGCTCCCCTTTGGCATTAATTCCTAACACCACTCCGCCTTGGGAGAGAGACAGAGAGAGGGAGAGGTGGGAGGGAGCACCGGCCCTGCAAGGGATGCTGAGAGGTGCCGAGGGACACCGGGGGATGCTGGAGGGAGCCAGGTGATTCAGCATCCTCACAGCATCCAACCTGATGTGAAATACAGCCCATCCTGCCCATCCCCCTCGTGGCTGTGGTCTGGGATCTGTGCCAGGCAGTGCTCCTGTCCCAGGCAGTGCCCCTGTGCCAGGCAGTGCCCCTGTGCCTTGTGCCAAGGGCTCGCTGCAATCACAGCGACTGCCACAGGTACCAGGCACTCGTTAGTGATAAATCACAGTGACCAGCAACAAAGTCACAACAAGCCCAGACATCCAACAGAGATAAATGAAACCTCCCTGTTAAAGCTGTTTTTTACTCAGAGGAAAACGTTCTGAGAACAGAAGGGGAGAGGCAGGCGCTTTTTCTCCCTGCTTGGATGCTCCTTGAGAGGCTCAGGTGCAGGAGGGGGATACAAGCAGAACCAAAACCCAGTGAGAATGAATGTGGGGATGGAGAACAAACCGGGAGGCTGGAGGGATGCAGGAAAAAGTAAGAGGCACAGACAGTGAAGATAAATAAAAAAGAGGCCAAGGAGACCTTCGGGAGTGTGCCACTCACCTATGAAATCGTTTGATTTCCCGATATCGTAATCCCACACGGTGACTTCCAAGGTCTTCTTTGCCAGGTCGCCGTGCTTGATCTCGTAGAAAAACTCCTGTGGGGGAGCAGAGGCAGTGTCAGGATGAAACAGGGGCTGGGGCTGCCCATCCTCCTCCTCAGGATTTGCTGCCCACGAGGAACCCAACCCCAAATGCCTCACACAGTGACTGAGATGGGGGATTTTTATCTTTTAAGTCTGAGGTTGAGAAAAGCCCCTCAAGTGAGAGCCACACCCACCCCAAACCCACCTCATTGAACTCGGGGTTCAGCGTTTTCTTCTTCACCGCTGTCTTGTGCTTGGATTTCTTGTCCTCGTCTGGTTTCAAGTAACTGCAACGAGACCGAAGCAGCCCAGTGGGTCCCAGTGGGTCCCAGTGGGTCCCAGTGGGTCCCAGTGGGGAGGGCAGGAGGCCACGCCTGGGGACATCTGTGGCTGCAGGACCAGCTCCTGAGCAGAGCCAGGGCTGAGGCGGGTGGCTGAGCCCCCTGAACCTCCAGATCCTCCTCCCCTGCCAAAATGCTGGGGATGGCTGGGAGGAGGCAGCATTTCCCCACCTTAGAAGCGAGCCAGCTGCTGGCTGCAATCGGAGAGCACCGATTATCCCATCTCCAGTCCCTAGGGGACACTGGCACTGCACACATGCTGCCCAAACCCATCGTTCCCAGCCCAGGACCAGTCCAGACTCCGGACTGGGTGACCAGTCTGCTCATCCAGAGCCCCTCCAGGAGACAGGAATCACATCAGTGTGGAAAAGGGAGCAGCTTTGAGCTGTTCCCTGCAGATATTCTGCAGCACAGCACCAGAGCTGGACAGAAAACGAGATTAAAGTGCCACCAGGCAGAGAGGGGACCCGAAATGTGGGCCAGGCCAAAGTCAGTCCACTGTGGGTTTGTGCTGCTGCTGCGCCTTTAAACATCAGTTCTGCTTCCTTGCCACATGTTCCACTTCTTGCTCATAATTAAAAAATTAGGGCTTGTACCGAGAAGCATCACTTTTCTATCTGCTCTGATCCCAGCCCTGCAGAGGCAATCTCCTGTGGATGGCACAGGGGACACCCAAAACTGGCTGGGTGCAGTGGGAATTGTGCAGCTCGGGGACTGAGCCTCCCGTGGGCATCTAAAAAAGCAAGAGGGGATTTTTATACGAACACCTCCAAGCCTAAAAAAAAAAATCAAAAAAAGAGGTGAAAGCGTGCTGCTGATAAACTCCATTCCTGGTCTCCCAGGTGGGGTTTAACCCAGCAGTTCTGCCTTAGCAAACCCATCCCTGAAAGTGCCCAAGATCGAGTCAGCACGGTGGGGACAGGGAGGTGGGACAGGCACAGGGTCCTTCCTCGCCGTGGCCACCCCTTCTCTGCAGAGAATGAATTCGAGAAGTGCCATCCCCCCCAAAAAACCAGGAACCGTGGTGAGGCAGGGCCAAACCAGCAGGGACAGCCCCACACCACCAAGCCCCGAGCCCACCTCACCTGCAAGCTCTGCCAAATAATTGCCGGGGAATAACGCTCCGGGGCGGAGGGAAGCTGCTGCCCGCGACGGCCTCATTTGCATCTCCTAATGAGAGCAATTAATCCCCGCTCCGGGGAGAGGCGGGAGGGGACAGCAGGGCTGCAGTGGCAGAGGGTCACGCTCGCATTTGTCACGCTCACACGCGTGTCACACTCACATTTTGACGTAGGGGTCGGAGTAGCCGTTGGCGTCCATGGCGGCCAGGTGGGCGCAGCGCATGATGCCCACCTGCAGCCCCTGCTTCTGCGAGCTGTACTTGAGCGAGATGAGGATCCTGCCACGCTCCTCCAGAGACTTGTCCTCTGTTTTATCTATCTGGGGAGGGAACACACCCAGTCTGGGGGCAGCACCGGGGTGCAGCCACAGCCAGACACCTCCCCCAGCCAAGGGACGCTCTTCTTCCCCCATCCCCGGTCGTGTTTGAGGGGCCCAACAGCTCCGTGTTCCCACATGCCACCGAGAAGCTGCTGTGTGTGTGATCTCATGGTGGGGCGAGGCTCTGAACCCCCTTCACTCACCGGCAGCTGCTTCTCCAGGCAGATGTTGAAGTTTTTGGTCTGGTTGGGCTTCAGTTTCTTCAGCGGGATGCGCGTCTCCCCGATGAACTCGTTGTGGCGGAACTTGTCCAGGTCACACACCGAGATCCTGCATACAACGGGCACGGCCTGAGCGGGGACGCTGGGGAGAGGGGAGGGGCTGCCCCCCTGCACTGCAGGTCCCCCCAGGGAGGGAACAGCTGAGGTCACCCTTCCCCGGGCCATGGACAGGGCACCACCTCTGCAGGCAGCTGGAAAACAGCTGGAGTGCAGCTGGAATGTGTCCAGCTGCCAGGGCAGCTCTTGGTGTGAGTCTTTGTGTCTAAACTCACATCCCAGCCCAGGCACTGTCAGAAAACCGAGCTGGAGCCTCAACTATCCTAATGACCCTTCCTTTAAATCATCAGAGTCATCAGTGGCTAAAGCAAAATTATTCGGAGTTGCCAGAGCTGCATTTTGCCCAGCCACGGAGGCCCTTCCTCATCCCTCCCCTGGACAGCACGGCCGGGAGGAGCCTGCTTCCCACACAGCTCCTTCCCTCCTTCCCGAGGAGCGTGGCAGCTCCCAGGGTGACCTGGCTGGGACACAGAGCGGCCCTGCCACCTCCTGTCCCACCAAACAGACAAGGCCAGCAGTGATTCCCACACCCAGCCCACGGAGAGCATCACACCCCGGGCCAGGTGAGGCTCTCCCAGCCCCGCTGGGGTCCCGGTGACGGCAGCTGCATCCAAGGGCAGTGACGTGGTGCTGAGCCGAGGCTGTTTTCCATGAAAAAAAAGCTATAAATGCCTTTCCCTGAGCTGGCAGCTAATGAGTCATTCCTCTGCTGCTTCCCAGCCCGCTCTGGGCGTCAGGAGAGACGACAGAAGAGCAAAGTTAACAACGGCAGGGAGCTTCTGCTTTCTGCTTGCAGCTCCTGAAATCCCAGAGAGGGCCAGAAGGGTGCCTTGAGGGAGCAGCTGTGCCCCAGCAGTGCTGGTAATGGGGAGAGCCACCCCACTCCCCTCCAAAGGGAGCATCCTGCATCCCCACTGGAGCCACGCAGGGACTGGCTGGGCTCCCTGCCCATAAAGGCATTTCCTGTCCCTGCCCTTACATCCTTTCTCCTTTTTAAAAACATGTTCTTACAGCGACTTCTCATCCTTTTGGTGCCTGATTGTTTCCTCTGTCACCCACCCACTTTGGTGTCTCTGCCCCCAGGGACCACACAGGGAGGGGAAAAAAGTAATTAAAGAGAAATAATGCCCTGAGAGCAACTAATTGCACACCTCTGGCCTGCTCAGCATCTGCATGGTTTATCCATGGATGATTTATCTGTAGATGGGTCAGCTGTGGTTGTTTTAGTGGCTTATCCAGGGATGGTTTGACCACCCTCACAAATGAGGAACAAGGAAGCCACGGGGATGTCTCAGTGCCACTGCACGAGGATCATCAAGCAGCAGAGAAAAGGGATTTGGAAAAAATATTTAAGTAGGGAAACAGGGAATGCTGCTCTCCAGAAAACTGTGGCTGGATGCAGCGTTACTATAGATACCCATGGAAAAAAACCACCCCACCACCACGGTAAAATCCTCAAAGAGAATCTCAGATGCAGGCACGATATTCCCCATTTCTTCTCGTCTTTCTTGTAAAGAACAAAACCAACAAAGGAGCAGCAGCTCCAGAGCCAACACTGCGCTTGGCAGGTGTGTGGAACCCCTGTCCCTCTGGGCAGAGCTGGGCAGGGACAGGAGGGGACAGGAGGGGACAGGAGGGGACGTGGCCTCACTGGGAGTTGGCAGCCCAGGATCTGTTTGCACACCCAGCAATTGTGGAGCGGAGCTGGCTCCTGGGCACTCAGGGAGACAGGACTTGGGATGGTTTTACCTGTTAAAAATGTGAGTAAGGATTCTCCTGACAACGTCCAGACACACCCCAGAAGCACAGCAAGATCCCAGACACAACGTCCTGCTTGCTGTGAAGACTCAGGAGCCTCAGGATGGGCAAAAGCCCATGAGGGAAACATGGAAAACTCCAGTGGTGGTGGCAGGATGAGCCCCCAGCCCCAATCCCTCAGTGGTTCATCCCCACTGGAATTGTGTTTCCAGCTCAGGCAGGCTGGAAGTGCCCTGGCCCACCAGTGAAGGCAGCGAGCTTCGAGTGAGACGAGCAGGGAGCTCCAGCCCCAGCCCTCCCTCTGGAAAAAGGCCCCGTGCAATCACAGCAGCTTGGATTTTATGACCAGAAATCGATGTGGTGGAATTTTTATGCCTTGGGTTAGAAAAGCAGCCCCGTGACAAACAGCACGAGGCACCTCCAGCAGCCTCACTCACCTCCCGTCCCCGGCCTGCAACGGGAGCATCGCCCCTTTCTCATCTCTCCTCATTAATCCCAATCCCTCCAGCCCGCTGTTGGGTTTGATATCCTCGCTGTGGGCTCCTGATCTCCATGTTAAGGGCTGTGAAAACCACCTTGGAAGGAAACTAAGCAGCAAATGAACAATCACTGCTCATTAAACTTCTCCTCCCTCCTACTCAGCCCGGGCTCCTGGGTTACAGTCCTGACTCACTGCGCAGCTCCAGCAGCTGACTCACGGCTTCTGCTCCCTCACACGAGTTCCTCGGCCTCTTTCCCGGCGTGGAAAGGGGGAAATGGGGGTCAGCAAGGACCCTTTTCCACAAAAAACCACACAGAGCAGAGCCTGAGGTGCATCCCCTGCGTCCAAGATCCCTTATGGCACCACGAGAGGCTCTCGGTGACGAGCAGGTGATGCTGGCTTGGCTTAAGGACAGGCAACACCAGGCAAGGAGACAAAAATAACATCTTGGGCAAGTCCAGTTGTCCAGGAAACAAAAGGAGGATTCCATCCTGGGCTCCATCACAAAATGCCTCAAAGTCTGAGGGCAGAAACCACAGCAGCAGTGAGTTGCAACTACAAGTGCACCTGAAATTCCAAGCAAACCTCGTTTGTCCAGAGCAAAGCAATTCGGGACCCCCAAAGCTTGAAGTGGCTGCACTCTGCCCATTAGTCCTGATCAAATACTATTTTCTGAATAATACATTTAATGAGTCATGATGTTTGTCAAACACATGATTAAACAAAGAATTCCTGGCATCCGTGGGCTAGCTGAGTACCCCATGAATAATGCATTAACTCGCCAATATATCTGGATATGAATAATTGTATCCAATATCTGGCCAGCTCGGGTATTTTATTATGAATGCAATTTATTTATTGCATATTACATGTATTATTGAAATGGAGGAGGTTGTGTTCTGCCTGTTCCTGTTTCCCCTGCAGCATTTCTCTGCCTCCCCCTGACACTGTGCCCTGTGGTCGGAGTCCAGGTGGGAATGGGGGCTCCAGGGTGGGATTTCCCCCCCGGTGCTGGCAGGGAATCTGTCCCCAATCCCACCCATCTGTGCACTCCAGAGTGTTTTGCACGGCTCTGAACCTGCCTTTTCCCAGGCTGGTGGGTGGTTTCATCCCTGCTAAGCCTTGGGCTATACTCAGGGATATTTAATTCAGTGAATGGACGAGACCTTTCGAGATCCTCCCACCTGCTGCTCTCCACAAAATCCCAAATATCTGGTGCTTTTTGAGGGGGTTGGTTCATTAAAAAAATCCTGCTGGCCAGTGCTGCCTTCACCTCGGGGAGGAGAACCCTGATGGCTCCTGGGGTGTGTGACAGCAAAGTCACTCCACCAGTTTGGACAAGGCCACACTGGGACGAGGGAGAACCTGTTTGGGTTGGGGGGCTTGGGCAGGAGGGGATCCAATTCCCAGCTCTCCAGGGTGTCCCTACTCTGACAAATGCCACTTGTCCCCTCCAGAAAGGCTGCAGGCACTGGCAGAGTGCCCCATGCCAGCACCACCCCGCCAATCCATGCTGGACACGTCCCACCAGGTGGGCAGGGAAGAGTTCTGGGTGCTTTTCCAGCTTCCCTGACGCGTCCCCAGGCTGCAGGGAGGCGAAGGCTGGCGGCAGCTTTGATCTCTGCCTTTATTTTAACATTAAAGAGACTTTGGAATTGAGTTCCCTGCCCAGCTCAGCACCGGGGAGGCTCCCGGGGAACGGTCACCGCCCAGACCGAGGGGAGCATCACTGATGCTCTTTCAAGTGGCACCAGCTGCCTGGCAGGAGCCTCTCCTGATTAGCACAGGGAAAAGCAGTGCCCTCCTGGCTTTGAAGCTGGCTTTTCCTGATGGAAAAGGAGATATTTGGAGGAGGAGATGGATGGGTGAAGCAAAGCACCCAAGGCAGGACAACGCGTGGAGATGTTTCCTGCGGGAAGCGGCGCTGGGAGAGTGAAGGGCCAGCTCCTAGAAGAGAAACAGCTCAAGGCACACCAAAACACTGACAGATGGTCAGTTTAGATAGGATATTGGGAAGGAATCCTTCCCTGTGAGGGTGGGGAGGCCCTGGCACAGGGTGCCCAGAGAAGCTGTGACTTCCATCCCTGGAAGTGCCCAAGGCCAGGTTGGATGGGGCTTGGAGCAGCCTGGGGTAGTGGGAGGTGCCCCTGCCCAAATTAGATGATCTTTAAAGTCCATCCAGCCACATTCCCCTGTGGATTGAAGGGTCCCAGGTGGGGTACAGGGGTCCATGAACAGTTCTGAGCTTTGGGGAGGGCACAAGGAGCTCCATAACACCCAGGCTGGCAGGCAGGAATGGGATGGGGTAGCGCAGGATTCCTGTGGGGAGAAAGGCAAATCCAGCCCCACACATATTTTGGTGCATCCCCCATCCCACAGCTTCCAGGATCACAGCCCTTCCCAAGGGAGAAGCAGCTCCCAGGACCCTGAAAGGGTGTGGGAGGTCGAACCCTCCTGCTCCCTGTCGCCTTCCAGCAAACAGCTCAGCCAACATCTCCTCACAAACCGATTTCCACGCTCGAGGAGGCTGCAAACTTCAAAGCCTGGAGTGAAAAAATACCCACCAATAATAACAACAAACTGGAGGCTTCCCAGCCCCACCAGCCTGCAGCACTTCCAGCGTGACTAATGTTTTCCAAGTGAAATAATAATCCACGGTGCTGAGTTTCCCATCTCCCTGCACACTGCAGGCAACAGGTGGGCTCTGCCCCTGCTTCATCTCCGAGCAGGACCTCTCACAGGGCAGC
Source organism: Aleadryas rufinucha (assembly GCA_013397815.1). Classification (NCBI taxonomy): domain Eukaryota; kingdom Metazoa; phylum Chordata; class Aves; order Passeriformes; genus Aleadryas; species Aleadryas rufinucha. The sequence continues at coordinate 77,705 of VZTH01015620.1, read as the reverse complement.
TTTGTGCTCTTGGTGTGGGGAAAAATCACAAATTCCCAAGGCACCTGCAAATGAGGAGGATGGGATTGCAGCCACGGAGCTGGCAAAGCCCCGAGTCCTTGGAGAAGGATGCAAAATCCTTTGTTTGAGAGCGGATCTTACAGCAAATCCTGCAGCACGCTCCCAGATCAGTGCGGTGACGGAGCAGCCGAGGCTGCCCACGGTTCCTGCCCTCATCCAGGTGGGACAGAGGCCAAAACATGAAGATCTTGGTGCTCACAGGTGTCTGCTCCCTGCAGAGCATCATTCCATGCTCTGCCCCCGCTCCTGCCCAGCTCCATCCTCACACAACCTCCCGCAGCCCCTGCGAGATGCTGCCAGCAGATGTTGAACATACAGACTGCACCAACAGAATAAAGTAATAAAATAAAGACCCACACTCTTTGTTTAGTTGGACAACAATCCACAGAGGTCTCCAGCCTTCTCCCAAAAAGCTCAGCTTTGGAAGGGGCCCAGAACTTCCCTGAGGAGATTTTCTCAGCAAGGCACGACTGCAAAGCCTCAGCGCGTGCCCGTGAGAGCTGGGCACGAAGAGGTTAAACGCAAACCACAGCACCTCTGCAGGCAGGAGGCAGCCAGAGAGCTCTGAAGTTAATGATGCAGCAGGAACAGGCTCCTCACCGGTTATCCCAGCCCAGGCTGCCTGCAAATCACGCTCCGGGGTGATGGATGCGCGCAGGGCACTCGCACAAACTCGGCTTTGCTGGGGGATAACTCTGCCCTGCTCTGCCGTGAGCAGCTCCAGGACCCTCCCGTGGGGCTGAGCCCTTGGGAAATCATCCCTGGGATGGGGAGGGACACCTGGAACAGGGCTGAGGGAAGGGAAGGGACCCCGGAATCGGGCCCTACCGCAGGGTCTTGCGGATCATGTCCTCGTCGGTGATGCCGTAGTAGGTGAGGGTCTCGTTCCAGGTGGGGTTCAGGGTGTTGCGCAGCGTTTTGGTTCTCAGCTTGTTTGCCTGGGAAAGCAAAGCAGGCTGGGGTCAGTGGGATCGGCCCCAAGAGGCCATTTGGGCAGGAGAGGAAGCCCAGTTTGGAGATGAAGGGGTGATGGGTGCTGTTGCTCTTCTGCCCCAGTGCTGTAACCCAAATCCACCCCTAATCCAGCAAAAACCAGAGGGGCAGGGACACAGCAACACCCTCATTTCCAAACCAGCCCAATCCCACATCCTGCATCCTGGGAACAGCCAGGAAAATGAGAACCTTGGCAGAGCACAGACTGGGATTTCATTTAAGCAGTAGGAGAGAGCAAGGGAGAGGGAAAAAAAAAATCCTTTTTGGATTCAATAAAAAATTCTGATTTGCTGTTCTGGCTGTTTGTTTGCACTGCTGCTCCCAGCACAGCTCTTGATCCTGCCTGGCTCCAAACAACTTCCTTGACAGGCGTTTTGTCAGCACCAGCAGCTCCTTCCAGCAGCTCTGCCGAGCAGGAGGGTGGGGACAGCAGGGCTCGTGTCCCCTGCGTGGATGGGACATCCTGGCACACACCCACTCCCCAGCTCAGGGGACATTGATCTCGTTACTCCCTGAGCCCCCTCACTTCTGAGGAGAGCAGAAAAAAAAGAGGCTGAAGCTGCAGGTTGGGCTTCTCCAGCAGGCTCCCAGCCTGGCACAGCCTGGCAGAGCAGCAATTTTCCCTCTAATTAGGTGCCAGACAACTCAATCCCTGCCTCAGCTGCTGCTGGGCATAAGAAACTCTCAGCACATCAATACCTCAAAGTTGTCTTGTGGATCTTTGTGGGAAGCTGCTGCATTCCCCACCTTGGATTCCCGAGCCCTGAGTGACCAGCACAGCAGGGAAAGTGCCCCAATGGCCCCCACAGCTTGCTCTGACCTGTGGGTACCAGATCCTGGGGCTGGGGCTCCAGGGATTGGGATGGAAAGTGGGTTTAGCCAAGGGGGTGACGTGATGAGCATCACCCAGCTGCTAAAGCTGCCCTGGGATGGGACACGAGTGAGATCAGAGGAGCTGAGCTCCGGGAGCACCTTTTTCTCCCATCGGGAATGACTCAGGAGTCAGCAACCAGCTCTGCACGGGGAATGAACCCAGCCCTGCTCCCCACACCCACAGGTGCCTGAGAGCCCAAATTTGGGACAGAAACACCCAGGGGACTGTCCTGCTGCTGGAACAACCCTGCAGGAACATCCAGCCCAGCACAAATCCACGATTCCCCCAGGGCTGCTCCCCTCTCCCGGGGCAGATCCGGGCAGCGGTGTCTGGAAACAAAGCAGAGATGGAGCAGAGGGGGAGAGGACAGGGTCCCCCTGTGGCCTGTGGATCTGCAGCTCCTGCCTCCCCATCCCTCCTGCCTCTCCAGTCTCCGCCAGCTCCAGCAGAAACGCTAATCAATGGATTTGCAAAACATGGAAATGACTGATAATATCGCTGATGAAAGCTCCCGGCTCTGCTTCCAGCGGAAACTCGGGACGTGGTGAAAAACTCGGCCGCCCTGAACATTAGGAATTAATCCAGCTGAACTGTAACAAGTAAATACACCTCCCCCCAAAAAAAAATAAGGTCTTTCCTTTCATGTGGAATAAGAGTGCAATTAATATTCCTAACACACACACGGAGCATTTAAATTCCACATCCCCGTCACTTACACCGAGCTCTCACCACACATCAATATCTTTAATTACTCTTCTCTCCAGCAAGCGCTGAACCTAAGGAGATGGAAATATTTCCCTTATGATTTATACTCTGTTTTATTATGATCTGAGGGGTTTTAAATGCACAAGAAAAAGGGCGAGAGGAAAAAAAAAGAAAATTAAAAGGGTCGGATTTGTTTATAGCTGAGGTTGTTTCACTCGGTGCTTCCCGGGGGCTCCTGGAGTGCAGCATTCCCACCTCCTGCTCCCAAGGTAAGGAATCAGGGCTGGCACCTGGCTGCCAGCCAGTGGTTTCCCAGAAAGGCATTTTCTATCCCTATAAGGATGGATTCAGCCCCAATTCCTACCTCCTGCTCTCTCTGAGCACCTCTTCCTCAAGAGGTTCAAAGTCTGGGTGCAGCAGCCCACAGCCCCTGGGTGAGGAGCTACTCCCAGGCCTGGTTCCCAAGGAAAAAGTGCATCCTCAGGAGAGGAAGAAGTGAAAGGGTGTCTCTCACCTTGCTGGCTCCGGGGAGCAAGTGCAGCTTGACGTAAGGATCAGCCAAACCATTGTGGTCCATTGGCTTCAGGCCCTGGAGAGGGAACAGCAAAAAGCAGGAATCAGGACAGCAGCGGGGTGCTGGGCGGGCAGGGCGGCCTCACTGAGCCCATCCTCCAGCGCCTCTTTCCCTGGGATAATCGCTGGTCCGTGGAGCAACGGGGGTTTGCCCAGGACTGGGGAAGGAGGGGAGCGTGGATCCTGCGGGATCCCGGCTCAGCATTCCAGCGGATCCCGGGAGGGGCCGTGGGAAGCTCCTCACCTGCACGTGGCACCATCCACCCCTCCCTCCCGGCAGCCGGCTCTGCCACCCTCGTCACGGTTAATTTGGGGGTGAAACAGATCAGAGCAGCGATTTGCCAGCTTTGAAATTACAGGGTTCTGTCATTGAATAATTGCCTCAGAGCAAACACACACCTCTGCTGTTGTGGTGCCACTTCCCAGCGCTCCCGGAGGGTGTGATAGCACCTACCTACTCCCAGTTATTAAGGAAGCACAGCTCCAGGCCAGTGGGAGGCTGGTGCCAGCCAGAAGCTGTGGTGTTCACAGAGAAATCTGGGGTGGCAGCAGCACCACCAATCCAAGGAAACGCTGGCTGTGGCCATTCCTGATGGATTTTCTACAAGCTCTTACAGGATGACGTGGATCAGGTTTGTTGTAGCAATGCCCTGCAGCTGGTCCTGCTTTGGGCAGAGGGAGGACACAAGCTGTGCCTCTGTTCCTCTCCTAAACCACCTGAAAATGATCCAGGGCTGATGCACAAACCCAGCCCGAAGCCATACCTGCACAGGCTGCATGGAAAAAAAAAAACTCCACAGGGCAGGGAAGCAAGGCAGGAGCGTGAAAAATGGAGCCTAATTTTCACCAGTCCTAAGTAGAAACGAGAATGGCTCCGCCGTGGAAGTCCTTGGATTATTTCCAGCCTGGCTGTGGGATCCCTGCAGGAATTATTGCTGGGCTGGCTGAAGGCAATCCTGTGCCTGGATCAGAGCAGGGTTTCTCTGCAGAGGTACCCATCCAATCCTGGCTCCAGCCTGGGCATGGAGACAAGGCTGGGGGATGCTGAAGAGTCCTCACACCCTTTTTGTGACGAGCAGAGTGCCTGGATAATGAGTGTGTGCAGCTGCCAGGGATCCAGCGGCAGGGAAGCGTTTGTGTGGAATGCTGGTGGAATGGCTGCGTGCAGAAGGAATGCAATCATCCAGGATTTGGGCAAATCAAGGAGGGAAACGCTGGGGGGAATCATTTCCGTGCTTCCCAGGTAGGGAATAACTCACCCAGCCTGACCCAGAGCTGCACAGGTCCCTCCCTGAGCTGCACAACTCGGTCCAGGATGCTCCTGACCTTGGGAGAGTCTCTGATTTGGAGCAAGGGCTCTGCTGCGGAGACAAACGCGCTGCCCTGGGGCAAGGGAGGCCAAATGGTGCCCAGCAAAGAGGATTTTGCTTCCACAGCAGAGCCAGAAGGATAAAAATATCAGCAGTGAATGGAGGTGGAACGGCTCTGCTTTAACTGCGGCCTCTGGGGTGATGTCCCTGCTCCAGGAGATGCTGAGGATGGGCAGACAGGGCAGGAAGGGGCTGGGCTGTCCCCACCCCTCAGGGATTCACCTGCACAATCCACTTGTGCTCTCCTCTCCCCAACCTCCCTGGTCAGAGGTGCCCAACCTGCCCGGGCTGCGCAGCAGAAATGAAATCAGAACCAAGCAGGCAGATTCCCAGGAAAATGGATGGAGAATGACAGGCAGCTCTGTAATTCACCCATCAATTCAGCTCAATTAAATTACCTTCTGAGGAGGCTATTAAAGGCTTTTTTAATAGATGTGCTATGGAAGATGGAGTGACAGGAGCCTGGAAAACGGCTCCTAATGTCACGTCTACCTCCCTCCCGTGTCACTGGATACGTGTTTGGCACAAACAGCTGTGGTTAACAGGGCTCTGCTTCGCAAAGCTGCTCCTCTGGGGGATGATCCCTCCCACGGGAGCACCCACACTGCCTCCCCTGTGTGGAGGGACCACCAGCCTGGAGCTTCTCCAAGAGGGATGAGAGACAGTCTCCCCTCAGATCCAACTGGCTCCAACAATTCCCGCTGCTGCGCTGATTTATGGAGCCGAGATTAAGTTTCATCATTTCCTCTGCCCAACCCCAAAATCTCTGCCTCAGTCCTGAGGAGACCTCCAGCTCCCTGCATCCCAGGCTCTGCCAGCTGCTCCCCGTGCCAGTGACATTTAGCCAATCAATAGGATTTAATTACAAGTTGGGCTGATGGGGCTGCCGATTAATGCCACGCTAGAGGCATCCAGAGATCACAGGAGATGGATTCGTTCCATCCTTCACCCCACAACGAGCTGCCTGCCCAAAACCCAGCCTGGATAACTCCCAGGCCGAGGCATCCCATTCTGAAAGGGGGCAAACTGCGTTTCCAGCCCGACAGCCCCGAGGAGCCAGACAGCTGGAGGAATTTCCCTGCAGTGATAAATATTTATGAGTCAATCCATAAGTAATGCTCAGTGCAGACCTCCAGCACTCGCCTGGCTTGGAAGGGAGGGAGCAGCCAAATGCTCAGTGGGGTGGAAACCCCTGGGTGTTTTCTGGCCAGAGGTGCAGGGAGAGCAGCCCAAGGATGCTCCCACAGGCAGCAGCTCCTTCACCATCACCCCACAACCTCCTGAGGCTTGTCCCAGGCACCTTTCTCCCAAAAGCAGGAGACCACGGGAGCTATAGGACCTTCCTGCTGGGTCTGTGCTGCTGCACGCCCCTATAAATCCCCTACAGCAGGCTGGGCTCTGTAGGACTGAGACCCTCAAAACCAAGTGCCTGCACGTTCATCAAACCCTTTTCCACCCCATTTTCTGGGAGGGGGGTGACGCCCCAGCCCTTCCCAGCTCTGTCCCACACAGGACAGCAGAGATCCACACAATCCCGGGGCTCGTGCAGGGCAGCAGCGGAGAGGGAGAGCCCTCCTGCCAGCCTGGCTGCTCCTGCAGTCCAGGAACGAGCTTCCACAATGCCCTGATTTATTCTCTTATTGATCCGAGCTGAGCTACAGCGTGTCTGAGTTCAGCCGTGCCTGAAGTGTGACAGGCGGGGCTGCTGCCAGCACCGAGAGCCATCAGTGCGAGGTGGCTGCTCCTGCCTCATCCTGGCTGCTCCTGCCTGTTCCTCCTTGTTCCTGCCTTCTCCTGTCTTCTCCTGCCTGTTCCTCCTTGTTCCTGCCTTCTCCTGCCTGTTCCTCCTTGTTTCTGCCTTCTCCTGCCTTCTCCTGCCTGTTCCTCCTTGTTTCTGCCTTCTCCTGCCTTCTCCTGCCTGTTCCTCCTTGTTTCTGCCTTCTCCTGCCTTCTCCTGCCTGTTCCTCCTTGTTTCTGCCTTCTCCTGCCTTCTCCTGCCTGTTCCTCCTTGTTCCTGCCTTCTCCTGTCTTCCCCTGCCTGCTCCCACCTGTCTGCTGACACCCAGAATCTCGCAGACCCTGCTGTGAACCGACACCAAGGAACCCCTCAGGTGTCCCCAGGCACAGCACCAAGGCTGAATTCCCACACGGGGTGACAATCCCAGCCCCCAGCAGCTGAGGTTTGCAGGGCAGGGAATCGGTGGTGGGGCACAACAGGTTGGATGGAACCTGCTGCGGGTGCCTGCTCCCCTCCGCCCTGCTCCCAGCACTCGTGAGGAACATCAGCGGATGTAAAAGTGCTGGGGATTAACAAAAATAGAGAGAAGCAAAATAAAGGGAGAGAGGGAGGTTGTTTGGGGTTATCAGGGAGGAAGAAAAGCGTGTCTCACGTGGCTGAAATAGCCCAGGTTTGAATGGCTGCCGGCAGCAACCGCGGCTCCGGGAGCTGCTGGAGCTGGACACAGCCCCAGGGCGTTTTCCCTGGAGGCTGACACAGGTACCCAGGACCTGGTCCAAGGGTAAACCACATCCCAGCACTGCTGGGGCTCTCCCCCATCTCCTCCTCTCCAGCTCTGCTTGCAACACCCCCGGAGCCAGCGCCGGCTCCGCCGCCGGCAGCGGGGTGCTGGCCCTTACCTTTCTGTAGTCAAGTTTTGGCAGCTTTCCCCAGGCGAGAGATGAAATGAGAGCGAGCAGATGGCAATGTAAATAAAAGAGAAAAATGGCAGAATGAGAGCAGAATGGAAATGAACAGGACTCGAGAGCTTGAATGTCAGGGTGGCGAGGGGGGCTCTGCCCTCCCCGCGGGCGGGGGGCGATGCTGGGGTACCCCCACGCCCCACGGGATGGGATCAGCCGGGAGGGCACGGCAGGGACCGGGGCTCTCCTTTGCCAGCCCCGCCTGCGCTCTCGCTGATGTGAGATTTATCAGTTGCTGCCCACAGCTCTCCTTCCTCCCTGTCTTCCACCCACTCCAAACCCAATTAGAAATCTCCTCCTTGGCACCGCTCCCGCGTGCGCCGAGGGAAGCCTGACCCAGAGGCTGCCGGCGGATTCACGGGAGGCAGGGAGGGAAGCAAAGCCCACTTTGACGGGGGGCTGGGGGTGCTGCCCTTGCCAGGAGCAGCTCCGGGAGCGCTGGGGCAGATCCCGCCACGCTCATCCCTAAAATCCAGCTTTGGTGCTACAGGCTGTGTTCCAGACACGGAGATATTCCAGACATGGAGAACCCTGGTGGGGAGCTGCAAACCTGCCATGGAGGGGAGAGGAGCATCCTCTGAGGGCAAACGGCGTGGTCTGACCCTCTGGGGCTCAGTTCACAGCCTTTTCTCCTGCCTTCTCTAAAACCCTCCATCCCTTCCCAAGATCTGCAGGGGTTGAGGTCCTCTCCCCCCAGCCCACCTGCAGCCCTCGTTGCTCTGGTCACTCTGGGTGATGCAGAGAGGAACCCAGCAGCACCTTCCACAGGCCCGGAGGCAGAATCAGGACCTCAGCTCCTGTTTCTGCTCCCAAATGTGCAAAAAAGCCCCTAATTGCCTCAATCACGCAGACGGCAAAGGCGCTGAGGCGCAGCACTTTGGGGCCGTGATTAGCAGCATTTAAAAAGAGCCATTTATAAACCGACAGCCGGTCACAGCGTCAAGTAAATAACAACATCGGGATGGGCTGCTCCGAAAAGCATCAACCCCAGCTCGTCACGGAGGGTGAGCAGCCGGCTCCCGACTGCTGGGAACGCCCTGAGAGGCAGGGCTGGAGGGGAAGGAGAGGGCAGAGGTGTTGGGATGGCAAAGGAGCGGCTGCGGGTTGCGGAGAGCAGAGCCCCCGATGGAAGCCAGGGATGCTTGGCACGGCCGTGGGCCGGGTTTCCGAGGCACAGCCGGTCCTTGCTGCCCCCACACCCAGCTTTGAGCCGTACCTTGGCTTTGTTGATGGTGCAGTGGAGGGCGTTGTTCTCCTGGTCGTAGAGCAAACTGAAATCCAGCGTCCCCAGCGTGGCTGCAAGGGAGAGGAGACGTGGTTAACCCGCAGCACCCAGCGGACACGGGCTGCTCTCCCTCTGAGCGCGAAAGGAGAGCGTGGAGATGCTGAAGAACGGGCTGCAGGCGTTATAAAACATAAAGCATCCTGCTGGGAGCCCTGTTATGAAACGTGGCTTCCTGCAGGGAGGCTGGTGGCCATTCCCAGGTTGGCTGGCACGGCCCTGAGAGAGGAGTGAGGGGGAGGAGTGGGTACAGCTCGGCCAGCCCTGGCTTTGCTTCCGTGGGCTTTCACCTGGCTTATCCCCATCCCTCAGCAGCCTCACTGCAGCCAGGAGCTTCCTGTCCCCCAGGAGATGAAGGGTGTCCCCTGGGAGGATTTGGGAGCGGCTGGGACACAGCTGAGAGCTGCTGTTGGCACATCCTCCCCTCCAGCGCCGCTGGCATTCCCAGAACGTGTATTTGTATAGTGACACCTTCAAACAAATGAGCCACCAGTGGGATCCCTTCCCAGCTCCAATCTGGCTGCAAACTGTAAATTAAACCCAGTGAGGATGGAAATACTTTTCTGGTTAAAGTGAAAAGCACCAACAGCTTTTGATCAGCGCAGTGCTCCTCTGTGGCGTCCGCAGGATCCGGGAGCGGCAGCGTCTCCTGGGATGGGACACAGGGATGGGGCAGGGGACCAGAACAAAACCAGAGGAGCCTCAGCAGCAAAAGTACTTTTGATTTGAGAAATTCCTTCCCTTTGGGTGATCTGAGCACGTCTCACTAATCCAAAGCAGAGGAAAAGCCTTAAAAAGACAGGCTCTCCAAAAACACGGCTTAACCTTCTCCAAGGCTCCCAGGCCTGATTTGCACACCAAAGCTGGACATGGAGCAGCCTCTCTCCTGGCTCAGCTTGACCTGACACCAGCCTGGAACTTCCAGGGTGGCTTTAGACCTGTCAAACCCCACTTTTCTATGCCCACCTTCCCAAAAAAAGGGGTTTGCCTGAGTGCTGCCCTGCCACCCAACAGCATCCCACCGCTGTTTCCAAGGTAACTGCACCTTGTGCTCAGAAGGTGAAAAAAAATCCAAAATAAAACCCAGAACAGTTCTGCTCAATATCAAAGCTGGGTTTGCTGCCTGGGGGGCAGTTGGACAAACTTTCTGGCAGGAAACAAAGTGCTTTTTTTTTCCCCCCACCAATGATAGCAGCAAGGCACCCACAGAGCTTAAGGATATTCAGGGGACCGAAACCTTCCTGCTGCAATTTCACAGTGATCTCCCAGCCCAAAGGCAAAGGAGCTACAGGTTTGCCTGCTGGCAAAAAAAATAAATCATTTCTCCCAAGCAAATATCTCGAGTTCAAAGCAGAGTAAATACCCAGAGAGAGTTCTGCCAGAATAATGAACCCCACCTTGTTGTGGAGCAATTTCATGGCACATTAGCTCCTGGTCTGGGTAAGTCACAAATCAGTGGGGTTTTACCTGCCAGGGGAAGATGAGGGGTGAGGCCAAACCTGCAGTACCATACTCTGGGTATGGCTCAAATGAGCATTCCCAGAGCAATTCCCAGCTAAACACCCTGCAGGGAGGAAGGAGCAGAAATGCCCCAGAGCCTCTGGGGACAGGGAGCTCAGGGGTGGCAGCGTGAGGAGCGTGAGGCCCCGCAAACCAAGTCAGCGGAACTTCCCAGATCTGCATTTCTCACTCAAGAGCGGAAGATGAAAGCTCCGGTTTCGGAGCCTCATCATTTCCACCTGGCCTTTAATCAGCGCTTCCTGCCAGCCCCACCGCTCGGCCCTCCGAGTCCAAGCTGTTATTTTATTTTTATCACAGGAGGGGGCCCGCGGTTCAGCCTGCTGGGTTCAGCCTGCTGGGCTTGGCAATTTATAAAACAAATTAAAAAGCTTGGCAGGCAGACAGAGTTCGGCCAGGAAACGCTGACAAAGCCCCAGCCCGCCCCAGGGGCGAGGGCAGCAGGGAGCCCTGCTCCAGAGAGACAGGCAAAACCTAAAATCACCTCAACACGGCAGCAGGAGCTTGTTCTGCAGCTGGGGACTCGGGTCCTGCTCCCAGCACTGGCAATCCATGAGCAGACATCCCGCAGTTCCCTTTCCTCTTGGAGCTTCCAGGGGTGGGAGAGCACGGACAGGGGTGCAGGGGGTGCCCCAGCCCTGCCAGGCTCCAGCCCTGGAGGGGTTTTCCTCTACACAGAGAGGGTTTTTTGGTGGATGGTGAGCCTCAGTTCCCGAGGAAGGGTCTGCCTTTGGGCAGAGGGATGTGGAAACATCAGCAAAATATTTGCTAATGTGGCTGTATGGAGATTATAAACGGGATGAGGAAAAGGTGGGGTTTGGCAGCCAAGGTGCTGCTGTGGAGCTGCAGGTGAGCACTGCCACCAGAGCCAGGAGCCAGGGGATGCCCAGGACTCATGGGACACATTAAGGACACGGTGACAGCCCCACAGCCTCTGTCACATCCCGGGAATGCGCAGCCGGGGATGGATCCAGCGCAGCCACGAAGGCAGAGACAAGGCTGGAGCTCCAACTCGGGGCTGAGGAGGTGGCAGAGAGACCTCAGGGAGCCACCCCTGCACCCTACAACAGCACCCTGGGAACCCCCAGGAGCCCCATCCCAGCCCTGTGCTCCAGGAATGGTCAGCACACCCAGACAGTGACCGGGCAAGCCACCAGCACCACCCCAGCACTGCCTCACTGCTCCCACTCCTGCAAACCCCAGCGGCACATCCAGCCCTGGCTGTGGGAATCCTGCATCCCCAGCTGGCAGCATCGGGCCCCAAACCTCTGCAGAGCAACCCAATCTCCCTTCTTTGATTGCTTTCCCCCCTCCCACACGAGATGCAGCTCGATTGTGATCTTAATTAGGGGAGCAAGTGCCTAAAAAAGAAAAGGGCAGCAATTAGACTCGAAGCGCTGTTAGCGGGATTATTTAACTCGACTGGGCTATTCTGAACACTGCCCTCTAATCACAGAGGCTGCAAATAAAAAATACAAACAAATGCCTTTGTCAGGCATTACAAAGGCAGCTTGGCGCTCTCCGGGCAGCAGGCAGGATGTATCATTGTTATTACAATTATTCTGCTCCAATGATAAAATAACCATTAGGAAAGCTGAACTCATTAGCGAGTTCTGACCTTCTTTCCTCTCCGTGAACTGGGAGAGATTGATGGCGAGGCGCTGGCCAGGGCCTGGCTTTTAACACAGGCTCTGAAAGGGAAAATAAATCCGACTTGCACGGGAAGGTGGCCTCTTCTCCCACTGACCTTTGGGCGTTTTGATTCACTCAGTGGGCCAGGAAACGATTAAAGGGCAGCACCAGCAGCAGATGTGTCCGTGGGCTCGGCCAGGCCCGCGGGCAGCCCGGCACAGCCCGGCACAGCCCGGCAGGAATTGGTTATTGCTGACATATCCCAGCAGCACCCAGGGTGAGGCAAAGCTGAAGGAGCTTCTATTTATACCTGGGGGATGAGAGGCAAAACGTGGTGATAAATCTGTGCTCTGCTCCTTTCCCCAGCCCCTGCCCTTGCAGGTGCCTGGGCAGTGCTGGGTGGAAGATTCGCCCTCTCCCAAGCCTGGGGTGCTCCAAGGAGAAGAGTTTCTCATCCCAAGACATGGAAGAGCCTCTGAGACTCACAGAAAAAGCTTCAGCAAGGCCTGGGAGTGATGATGGAGCACACCCCTTCCCTTCATACAGTCACACACCCAGGTGTGACTGCCATTAGAAAGCCCAGCAAAGCTCTACGCCGGGAGAAGTTGAGGTGAGCGCACAAAAACCCCACTATAGAACTAATTAAAAAGAAGTCCAAAAGCCTTAAGTCCCTCTGCTTATCAGCATTGCTGCTCCCAAGATAATCTGCTCACGGATTTTGTGCCAGGGAGATCAGAGTGGAGCAGTAAAAAGACTGCTGGGGATTGTCTGGATTAGCTCTCCCTTACAGAAAGCACAGGTTCAGTAACCTTCAGGCTGGGTATTTTTTAATGCACTATAAAAGATAGGTCCCTATTCTTCCACTGCTTTAATTTTCCCTTGCAATGGAGATAATTTGAAAGGTCCTGAAAAGGCAGCAAGTAATTCTGTGCACTTACAGCGCCATAGAAAATGTTGGTAAATGACTCCTCGGGAGGAACAGAAATTATCTCCCACCATTTCCAAGCAGGGCTGCTGAAGAGAGTTTTGGTGGGTGGCTCTATGTGTGTGTGTGTGCTCCTGCCTCCCTGGTGTCCTGACCAGGTCCAGTGGCACACGATGGGGCAGAGCTCAAGGACTGGCTCCACGAGGTGTGGAAAACCCTCAGGGTTATCCCTGGAAAAACCAGCACCATCAATTCCTGCAGCCTCTGATCCAGCAGGGCAGGACATGCCCAGTCCTACCAAAAAACACCAGATCCAGCACACAGGCAGGAGACCTTCCCTCCTCAGGACACCCACGGATGTGGCTGCATTCAACAGGATCAGGAGCAAGGAACAAACACAAGTTTTCTCTCTTGCAACTGCTCCCTGCCTGGCCGAGGGTTTTTCCCTTAAAACCTGCAGCAATGAATGTTCCTTCATTTTGGAGACACAGAGCCAGCCCCTGGTAAGCTCTGGAGCAGGGAGCTGCTTCTCCATGAGCTTGGTTTGATGGATGCTCATCAGCTCTTCTGTCTTCTCCAGAAGGAGTGTTCAGAGGAACACTTATCTGCTCAGAACAGTTCAGAGATGCAATTATGTTTTACAGCACTAAATGGTCCCTGATGTCAGCAGCAATTAGACTTTCAGCAATTTCAATTTAGAGATGGCCTTCAAATCTCTCCCGCTCTCCTCCTTTAATGAAATACAGCACTGCAATTAACAACCCCCCAAAACTGCCTTCAGTGTTAAATACAAAGATGAGAGATCTGGGAACCCCTCGAGCTCGAGCGTGGTGGATGGAGCAAGGGGTGCCAGTTCTGTCTCTCCTCCTGCACCCTGGAACTGGGAAAGGTGAAGGGCTGGTCAGGCTGGTGGGAGGAGGGATCCTCGTTATCCAGCAGCTGTGTGGCTCCTTCATTAGCAGAGATGCCAGAGGCCACGGCCCATATGCTGCTTCCATGGATGCTGGAGGAGGGATGCCCGGACAGACCCTGCTCACCCTTGTGTGCTTTCCTCTCCTGCTGCCCCGTGCTCACCTCCAGCACTTCAGGGTGTCCCTGGCCGTGGTCAGTCCCTGGGAAGAGGAAAGTTCCTCGGGGGACCAGCATGCGCAGGAGCTCTGGATCACTGCTGGGATGGTCAGCAGGAAAGAGCGAGAGCTCATCCACGCCAGCACATCCCAGATATCCACCTATGCCACAGGAAACCAGAGAGGAGCTAACCCAGAGTCACCCCAGTTAATGGGATACCCCAAGGCTCCCTTGGGACGCCTGGGTGTGACACTGCCCAGCACCCACACGCATTTCTCCAGCTCGGGCCGCGCTCTGCTTGGCAAAGCCGTGCTCTGCCGAAATCAGCAGTGGTTTGTTTAGCTTCCTGAGCAAGAAAAAAAAAAAAAGCTTCTTTTGGCCTTATCTGGATTGAAAAGACGATTCAAAGCTTATAAATAGCAGTTGCAGCATATGCTGAGGAGCTGCGTTTCAGAAGTAAATACCCTGCTCGTTCCTCGCCGTCTCCTCTGCCTCCCCCTGTCTGGCCAAAAGCACCGCCAGGTGACTTGCAAACCCTGAGCCCCTTCAGACCTTCCTTCTTCTTTACGTCTTCGAGCAGCCCGTAATTAATATCTCCAAGATGGCTTTGCCTGCCTAATTATCTTCTTTGCTCAAAATAAGAGTCTTCCTAAATAACTCGTGTGGCGCTGCAGGCGTCACGAGCCGCCGCGCACCAGGACTGGCCTCTCAGCTGCACTTTGGAGAAGTGGTTTTCATGCTGCTGCAGCTCCAGGGATCAGGAGCCTGCTCTTCCATGAATAAAAGCGGGCATGCCGTGGAACTGGCTGGGTTTGTGCACACGGGAACAGGCCCAGAGCGCCGGCAGGAGCAGGATGGGGCAGCATTTCCAGGGATACCGGCTCCTGCTGCAGCCCCCAGCTCTCAGGCTCTCCCCTCACCTGAGAACCCAGAGCCAAACACATTTGGGGAAGGGAGGAAATTCCAGTGTGACCAGAGCCTCCTTCCAAAGCCAAACAGCAGCTCAGGGAACGGGGCATTTCTCCAAGGGCTGGAAACTTGAATGTTAAAGGAGGATGGCTGCTCCCTCCAGAGCTGTCCCCTGCGAGAGAAACTCCCTCACAGGGACTATGTCTCTACCTCTGCTTGTGCAGAGGTTCCAGAGACCTTTAAAAATCCCTCAGGTACAAATTCCTGCTGGTGCTGCAGAGGGGAAGGTGCAGGCAGTGGAGGGGCAGCAGCATTTGGGTGAAATCGGTGGAGATGGGAGGCGAGAGGCAGCTCCTTGCAGGTGGCACATTGCCATCTAGCTGGCATTTGCTTATTTTCCTTGCAAACCAAGTTTCCCTGGCACTGTGCTGCCCGACTGGGTGGGAAGAATCCCTGGTGGCTGGGGACCCCAGGGACCTGCTGCTGTCACAGGGCACCGGCCAGGGGAGCCGAAGGTGAGGCGACAGCCTCGTGTCCCGAGGCAGCAGGAGCGAATTCCCCCTTCCCAGCTCCCTGCCCGGTCCTCTCAGCTCCCAGCAGACGCTGGTCCAACAGCACCAAAACCACCCTTCTGCACCAAATACACATTTCCCACTTCCCCTGCCTCATTCCTTCCACCTCCTCAGCAGTTCTGTCGGGGACAAACCCGCTGCAGGAAGAGTCCTGTGATGATTCCCTCTCCCAAGGGTCTCCCAGGGGATGGCAGCGGGTGCCCACCACAACCCTGCAAATCCTCACAGCAGCACTGCTGGCAGGTCTGATGGGGAGAGCTGGCTCTGTGCAATTCCCAGTGATCCCAGAGCCGGCCCAGATGTCTCCACTCATTATCTGCTGTGTTGGTTCCCTGGCCCTGCCTGCTCCCTGCCTCTCGCTGCATTCAACAGGAGGCTGGAGAGGTGTCCAGAGCACAAAGCTGAGCCTCTGCAGCCGCCTCCCATGGCTGCCCCCACCTGTCCTCCCACCCCAGCCCATCTCTGGAAGGATTCCACCTGCTTCCTGCAGCCTGGGAGCTCTCAGTTTTCCAAAGTACCAATTCCACGCACGCATCCCCCCTGCCACATCCCTGCTCCCTGAAGATGCCAAACCTCTGGGTCAGGCACTGCCCCATCCTGGGGAGAAGGCAGTTCCCACTGGCTCCACAGACTCTCCAAGGTTTGCTGGTGGGGTCTGGAGCACGATTCAGCAAAGGATTAAGGGACAGGATGCAGACAACCAGCCCAGGTGAGCTGCAGCAGGGCCAGGCAGGACCTACCCTGCCCACTCCCCACAGCCCTGACAGGGTTCTGGGGTTCAGGCTACGATGGCAGCTCTGGTCCTGCTGGCAAAACCTGAGAACCCCCAGGCTGGAGCAGTAACTCCAGGCAGGAAGGAGCTTGGGGAAACCCAGACAACTGCTGCATTTCTCCAGGCAGGGGCAGCTCTCCTCCTCCCACCCAGCCAGCAGCAGCATCGCCTCGGCGTTGGAGGAGGGAAACCCGCAGGCAGGTGGGACAAACAGGAGGGAGCCCTTCCATCCTCATCCTCCTCCTCCCAATGGATCCTGCCATGGAAAAATCCCTCTCCCTGCTGGGCTGGGAGCATCTCTGAGGAGTGAGGCAAGATGTGCCTGGCAAATTTGTGGGTGCTGCACCCAGGCTCTGACACCGCCATCCCTGGAGACCTCCTGACCTCCCCGAACCCCGTGTGCCACCCAGGGGGACTGGCACCACCGAAACCCCAGCGCTGTCCTGACGTGCAGGCACAGACAGGTTCTCCAGGGGAAATTTAGTGCAGGTGACTAATGCAGCAGCCCTGAATCACCCTCCAGAGGTGTGGGGGAGCTCCACGACACTCCCCAGCGTAGCTGATGGCTCGAGTCGGGCTGCACGGATCCCCTCCCTGCTCCCAGGCTGAGGAACGGGTACAGGGAGCTCTCGCCTGGATTTACAATTCGGCTGCTAAACACGGGGGAGTGACAGTCTCATCCTGCACATTCATGCCAGCCAGTGTCCTCAGGGTGTCTGGGCCATCCCGTGCTGTCCCCCAGAGATGTGACACCAGCAGTGCCACCTCCCCGCTCCGCTCCTGGCGCCGCTGTGCCTTCGCCAGCCCAAACCCCACCACCTCTGGCAAAACAGCCTCAGCAGTTTGCCTGACACCTGTTACGCTGCAAGAAACACTTCCTAACACCAGCCGGGGTGAGAGAAACACCCGCCGGCCACGGCACGGAGCCAAGCTGCTTCCGGCATCCAGGATCCGGCATCCAGGATCCTGCATCCAGCATCGCCGACGGATAAATGCAGAATGCAGCGCCCCGGGCAATTTCCATGTGAGTCACCCAGAGGAAACGCTGCTCTCTGAGGCCCCGGGTGCTTTGGCTGCCACACACCCCCCCTGGCCCTGCAGCCCAGTTGCTCCCGTTTCTGCTGCCAGGGTGAGCCAAGACGATGGGATAATTAGAGCAGCAAATGACCCAAAGCCGGTTAAAGTCCCCGTTAACTGCCCGGCTGGGACAAACGCGGCTTAGCTGAGATGTTCTCCCCGGGAGTGCCAGAGCTGTCGCCTCTCCACGGACGGCGTGACCCCGACACCGGCGTGGGGACAGAGGGTGTGTGCCAGTGTGAGGCTGGCACCCAGCGCCCAGCCTCTCCCGGGGCCGTGCCCAGACGGGGACACAGGGACAGCCGAGCCACCCTGCAGCAGCACAGCCCTTCGGGGAGCCCTCCTCGGGGCCACGCTCCGGGCCGTGCAATAAACGGCAGCAGCGCAGCGGCCGCCGGCGAGGCAGCGATGCCGAGGCAGGGCTGTGACATTCTGCCAAGGGAAAGCCACCGCCTGCCCGGCGCTGGGCCGCAAACAGCTCAGCCTCCCATTCCCCCAGGACGAGCACGCAGCAGCACCCACCCCATTCCTCGGCGTCTCCCCGCTCCAAACTTTGTGCTCAGCCCCTCGCAGGATCTGGCCCCCGAAGGCTGGGCTGAACCGAGCCCTTGGGGTTTCTCCAACTCCGAGGGAAATCGCGTTATCCCGGTGGCCTGGCAGAGCCAGGCAGCAGCTGCCTTGCAGCTCCACGGCGCCGGGTGGGAAGGACGTTTTGGGTGGGGAGGGGTTAACCCTTGCTGCAAACACCTGCATCCTCCAGAACCAAAAGCCTTCTGCTCCAAAGGCCCCCCTGGCCTCCCGCAGGGTTCTGCAGGAATGGAGGGATGACACGCCAGAGTTCGCCGAGGGAGAGGGCAGGGATCTCCCGGGAGGATGTCGTTCCCGACAAATCTCCCCGATGTGGAGCCGGGCGATGCTGGAGCGGATCGCCGGCTCATCAGCGGGGTGGCTGGAGCAGCCTGCAGGATTAAAGGGGTCTGAGCCCGGCTGGCAGCCTTTGGAGGCACGGAGCCGAGCGGGGACGAGGCACAGAAGTGCACCAACCACGACAGCAACTGGTGGCTCTTGGGAGACTTCCCTACTTCGGGTTCAGCAGCCAGCCTGGCTGCGGCACGGACACTCCCAGGGCCCCCCTCCACCCCGGAGCAGCGCCGGGAGAGCCTCCCCGGCTAAACCTGGGGGCTTCTCGCTGCTGCAGTGTGATCCCAGGGACGGCCAGCATGACTGGAAGGGTGCACCGAGATGGGCAACCAGCGCTAACACCCACCCGTGCCCTCAGCACCCAGCAAACTCCCATGGAAACTTAGCAACTTACTGCAGTCGTCGGACTCGTAGCCCTCGGGGTCCACCACCTCCTCGGGCGCTTGGCTCTTGGCCGGCTGCTCTGCGGGCGTCGTTCCGTAGGCTCCGAAGAGCCGGTCCACATCCTCATCGTCCTCCCGGGGTGCCTCGGCGGGGCTGACCGAGGGCTGGCTGACCGCGGGGCGCAGGGCGCTGCTGCTGCGGCCGACGGCGGCGGGGAGCCCGCGGGGGAAGCGGGGGAAGTAGTCGGAGATCTGCTTGATGGGTTTGATGGGGCCGGGGCAGACGTCAATGGCCATGTGCTCCTGGATACTTATGGTCATTTTCTCTCCTTTTCGGAGTGTCATGCATGCGGCTGTCGCTGCCAAGCCCCCCCCCGGGAGAAGCCCGGACCGTGCGGGAGAGGGAAGTTTGTGCCGGGGGCTGCGGAGGGAGGCGAGGAGGGAGGCTCCGGCCGGCCCCTTACGTGGTTGTCGCGCCCTGAGCCTCGGTCGCCGCACGCATGCTGCTGCTGCCAGCCCTGGCGCTCGCACAGCCCCTGATCCTGCCAGCGCTGCCTGGGAATAAATGAGCGAGACACAGAGACGGATAAGAGGCAGGGGGTGGGCTCTCGGGTGATGTCACCAGCTAGCAACAAAGCGGTACCCAGCAGCGGAGGAATGAGGGCTGTGGCCGGCCTGCCGCCCCGGCCACACGGCCACCAGCGTGGGCAGCCGGCCCCACGCCCCTTCCCCAGAGCGGCCCCGGACCCCCAGGGGCAGCCGGCAGAAGTTGGGGTGATGGGGTGTGCGGAGGTGGGCTTGGGTTCATCTCCCTGCCGGGGCAGGGCCGGTCCCTGCCAGACCCCTCCGGGTGGGCTGAGGTCACCGGGCGGTGTCAGGAGCCATCGTCCTGTTGTGTCGCATCCCGGCGAGCTGTGGAGGGGGACCGGGACAGCCCCCGGGGACCGTGACAGCCCCCAGGGACCCTGACAGCCCCCTGCCCTCCCGGCTCACCGCAGGCTGTGCCAGGGAGATGCTGTGCCACATCCTGATGGCACCACTGCCCGCTCCCCGCGGCTCCCAGGGGCAGGGACAGCCCCGACCCGGATCCCTGCTGCCCTGGCTGCCCCAGCCCACAGCAATGTCCCCTCCAGAGCTCAGCGCCAGCTGGAGGAGCTCCTGGAACTGGGAACACACCAGGGGCCGAAGCAACACGTGGCCCCTGCTGGTGGCACAGCCTCTGGCAGCCGGCGTGGGGCTGTGCCGTGGGGCTGGTACAGCATCACAGAGGAGAGAGCCGTGGGCTGGGGCAGGGCTCAGTGCCAGTGTGGCCATGCTCAGCACCCCTCCTGCTCCTTCCCGGGCACAGCCAGGGTCTCAGCACCAGCCAGGGCAGGGACAAGCTCCTGCCACAGGCTCCCTGGAAAATGCTGAGCTGTGCTTTGCTCGGGGAGTTGGTCTCAAACTGCTGTTTTTACTCACCTCCCCCTGTGTTCAGATCAATAAATCTGCGCCTTTACAAGCTACTGGAAGTGGACTTTTCAGCAAGGAGCGCCAGAAGAGAAACCCTGTGAGAGAATGGTGCAAAATGCTGCCCAGTAACTCACCCTGCCCAGGAAAATGTGTCTGAGACATTCCAGAGGAGCAGCTCCCCCGGTGCAGCCTCTCTGCTGGCTCAGTTCTGGGGGGTCTGGCGTGAGGCTGGGACACTTGGCGTGCTCTGGTCACCCACCACCACGTCCAGCTGCCCACAGCCAGGCCCACAGGGTACCCTGGCACACCCCTCAGCGATGCACACAGAGCTGCAGCCTCCTGCAGCCTGGCACTCAGGTGTCTATTAAAAACAAAGCTCTGTTCTTCAGAGGATTTCCCCCAAATCCCAACAAAATGACACCCAACCTTCCTGTCTAATGCAGAGCTCAGTCTTCACTCAGATTTTGGTAAATGTTAATGCACGTCCCTGAGTCATAACACACTGACACCAGACAAACCAACCTAATTTACTCCTCACAGGGAAGTGAATGTTTCTCTCCTGAAGCATCCAAACTTGTCACTGCTCTGCACCTAGACATGAAGCACATCTCAGGATGATCTAATGACCTGGGAGAACAGGAAACAGCTCACTGCTCCTTTGTGTCCCTGCCATAGTTTCACTCCGAGGTGGCTCCTGCCTGTTGCAGGTCTAACAGCAGATCCAGTCTCAGACAGTTTCACCCCCTTCCCACATCCAAGGGCTCCCAGGACATTAATTCAGAGGGGAATGGCACCTGCTTTGCACATGGAGGCTGAAAATCTTGCAGGTGGGCTGATGCTGGGTGGGAACCATCGCGGCAAGCGCGAGGAGGTGCCTCCGGATTCGGGTGTGTTCATCCACACAGGCTCCATCTTTGGGTGCAGCATCCAGGATGTGGTGTGGACTCAGAGAGAACGAGGCAGAAATTGGGCCTGATGCCCAGAAAATTGCAGCAATTTCCTCTCAGAAAGGGCAAATAAATAAATGAATAAAATCGAGTTATGTGCGAGAGCCTGATGCCGTTACTACCATTACAGAAGCGTCATCAGCATCCCAAATGTTCCCTCGAAGAGCACAAGACCCAAATAGGCAAGGATTGTGTTATAGGACAGAAAAATTGAGGGTCTGGGAGTTAAGGTGAACCTCTGAGCTCTTCCTCCTCCTGCATCCACGGCCCTCAGCCGGGATCAGGGCCCAGCAGCACCCACTGAGAGATGCTCTTCAGGGATTCAGAAGAGCAACAAGGGGACAAAAAAGGCAGAATTAAAGCAGACAAACTCCCTGAAGCACAGGCCCCAAGGGAGATCCCATCACCAGCTTTATAGACTGAGAGAAACAAAACCCAAGACTCACTGCTAATAGCCCAGACGGGATTTCTCATCCCTGCCCGATCCTGAGCCTACTGAAAGCAGCTGGAGCCTTTTCTTAGCTTTTAATGAGTCCCAGAGCAGCTTGGTTTTGATAAACCACACTTTTCTTACCCTTCCCATACTGCCTGAGTGTTTCCTGGTGGGCTGCACAGCCCCAAATTCACCGAGGGCTCCCCAAACTTGGCTGGGGCTGGCGGCACACACTGTCACACACGACAACATGGAAGGTGAGAGGCACAAAAATAGAGAATGGGGCTGGGAGACAAAAGCAGGGCTTGCAGATACAAAGCCAGTTTCCAGGTAAAGCTCTTAATTCCCACCGTCTGTCTAATGCCCTGGAATGTGACTTGATTTGATCCCTGGCTCTGCCGGGGTGAGCCAGAGCTGCTGCTGTGCCCACGCACGTGGCCTCTGCTGCCCTGAAAGGGGGAATTTGACTTCCCCACCAGCCCTGCACGAGGGAAGAGAGAGAGTTTGAATGTTAAAGTGCCAGTTTTAACCCACAGCTCGGCCTGGTGGGAAGCAAAGCCACTCTGTCAGGGAATATCCATCGCTGCAGGAAGGGGGGACATCCCTCAGGGAAGGGGGAGGTGGCTATCACAGAGCCAGCATCAAAGCAGGGATGGGATGATGGGGAAGAGCAATTGTGCCTGTCAAAAGCCATGTTTTCCCCCAAGAAAACAAGATCCTGAGCTCAGCCCCTGTACTTGGGATGTGGGATGCAGGAACCATCGCTCCAGCTCCAGCCCAGGCTCTGAAAACACTCAGGTTTTAATGTAGCTGGCTCAGTTCTGAGGGGCACGAGCACAGGAAAAGCACATCCAGGAAAATTTAAGCACATCCAGGAAAAGCCTGTGGCACTCATCTGCCTGTGCCACAGCCCAGCTGCCCCCTCTGGAACTGCCCTACAAGTGGGCAAACAGAAGGGAAATTCCTACAGCCCCCAAAACTGCAGCACAGGGATTAAACATGCATCCAAAAGAACACCCTTCAACCCGTTTTCTCACACAAATGCTGAGCATCAAATTCTGCTCTTTCAGGTCTGAATCAATGAGAGCAGGGGCTGATTCCAGTCTGATCAATTCCTTTCCAAGTGGAAAGCACAGCAGCAGGATGGCACATCCCATTGCTCGCCAGGGACTCGGTGATTGACCCGCTGGTTCTTTACTTAATACTTTGTCAACTCAAAATCTCTCTGAACCACCCCCACCCTGCTCTGCTGGTGCTGCTGGAGAAGAGCCTGGAGAGAGCACAAAGGGATGATGCCAAATTAAAGCCTTCATTTGGAGGAACTACCTCTGACCTCGGAGGGGTGGGACAGGGAGGTTTGTCAGTGTCCCCAGGGAGGTGACACCAGGCAGCACCAGCCTGCACAGCCCTGGCTGGAATTTTGCTTTTTCCCAGCCATTTTTAAGCCTGAAAATACCCACAGCTGTAGGCAGGAGAGGCTGCCAGCAGATACCAGCAGCTCAATCTGGCTGCAGGGGGATCTCAACGCTGTCAGGGGATGCCAACACTGCTGGAAGAGACCCCCCCATCCCTCCGGGGTGGCTCAGGACTGACACTGCCTTCCCTTCCCCTGGCTGGTGGGCACGAAACACATCTTTTATTCCTTCCAATGAGCTTAGCTCCAGCATGGCTGCCTGCATGGGAAGGGGGTTAATTGAAAAGCAACATGTGCCTGGCTCCTTGGCTCGCTCGGGGCACTGTCTCCTGGCTGACGCACAGCTCCTGGCAGCTTCCCCTCAAAGATCCCTGCCCTCGATTGCTGGGGAGGCTTGGCTGAGCCCATCCGGTGGATTGCACTCCTTACCTGGTCAGGCAGCCTCTGCATTCGTTAAGCAAAGCAATAAAAATAATAATGATAACCGGGAAACTTGGCGAAAATAATCCTAAGGAGCTTATTCCGGGCTGCGCCGATTACGGCTCCGCGGCAGCGCTGATATCCCGGTGCACCTCAGCCCCCACTGCTCCTCTGCTTGGATAATATCTGAGGTTATCTGTGCTCCAGCAGGCCCTGCTAACAACCATTATTTGACCAGATTTAACCAGCAATTACTAGCTGTGAACAAAATCGCCGTGGTGAAACACAACCCACATCCTATTGCGGCGCAGACACAAACAAACCCTCGCGGAGAGCCAGGCAAGGGCCAAATGCCAGCAGGGAAGAGCCCTCTCCCCTCAAAACACTGCTTAAGGTTCCCAGAGACTCTGTGAAACACCCAACCAGCGGCAAAAGGTGGATGGAATCTCCCTGGGAAGCGCTTTGCTACCTGCAGATGGGCCTGGAAAGGAGCTTCCAGGAGGAGGGAGGGAGGCATCTGCTCTCCCTGCATCTTCAGGAGGGGCCCAGAATAGCTCTGCTTTCGGTAGGGGCTGATGTTTGATATATAGCATATGTTGCCATTTCCATGGGAGTCCCAAAATAGTTGGTGTTTTCTTTTGTGATTTTAATGCACTCGGTTTTTTTGGAGTCCTGGGGAGAGTCTGCCCTGTGCTCTGCTCAGACACCCTGACACACCACTGCCAGCACTCCAGGCACCAAGCAAAGGGGACAATCAGCTGCTGTAAATCTCACCTCTGAGCAAATTCACACAGGGATTCACCGGGGTGGGTCTGTGCACAGGAAAATCCGCCCAAACCATGCCCAGGAGGAGAGTGACATCCAATCCTGGGGCACAGCACTGCCAAGGGCCCAGTCCTCAGGGGGGGTTTGTTAGGGATGAACCTTTTTGGACATTTTTTTCCTGATTTCTCTCATGATCCTCTGAACTGCAGAGCCTTAGCAGGGGTTTGCCATCACCAGGCCGGGCAGAGCCACCCTCTCACACGGTGCTGGCTCCGATTGTTGTGTGCCTGGGAGATAAATGCAGACCCACTCCCTTGCAATCGAGGGAGGGGAGACTCCTGTGCAGCATCAACTCCTATTAGACTAATTTTATCTGCTCTCAGTGCCTTTCCAAGCTGGAGTCAACGTCCTCTGAGATTATCCAGCTGACTTGTCTTAGGAGTTTTACCCTGCTTTTACCTCTTCCCGACTGTCTCCCAGCTGCAGGAGGATGACAGCATTCCTCCTCGAGACTTCCCAGGCGGGCAGGAGCAAAGCCTGGTGTTAATTTTGCAGCAGCACCTTACCCTGCGCTGGCTGGGCCACGGATGCTGGCCTGGAGAGCTGTGCTGGGGCTGGGCACTGCTGCCTCCTGCACCCCCGGCTCTTCCCGCTCCGTAAATGTCCAGAAACAGAGTTCCCATCAGCATTTAGGGCCCGGCCCCGTTGCCATGGAAATGGAGAGACTTTCTGCTCACATTTTGGTGGGAAGAGGCATTTCAGGAGTCACACCAGCTCCCGGAGTCGGCACAGGAGGAGCCGAGCGAGGGCAGAAAGCAGCCGAGCTTCAGGGAGGCACCGGGGGGAAGCTGCTCCCGCCCCACGCTCCGGGAATTCGGAGCTGGATGCGGGCAGAGGGAAAAGGCCACCAATAACCGGCAGCAGAGCGAGCTCTGGGGATTCACGGAACAGCATCTTGGGTTTGCAGTATTAAAGAGCAATTTGACTGCATTGAGAGAGCTTTATAGCTGCTCCTCTCCCACGTCCGCGTCAGGCTAACGACATCCTGTCAAAAGCGATCTGCCCAAACCCTCCCCCCGTGCAGGCCCTGTACCTGCCACGGCTCTGGGGCAGCTCTGCTGCTCCTCCCAGGGCTGGGAGATGTCCTGCCCATCCCTGGATCGTGAGGCTCAGCCATGAGCTGCGAGGGAATGATCCATCACGGGTGCCAGGGTGTTTTCCTGGCCCCATCCGCAGACCCCAGCATCGTGCTAACATTGCGAGGAGCATCACAAATGAAAGAGCAAGAAGAGGAGCAAGAAGAGGAGACCCCACAGATTCACTGTGGGATCGAGGCTGCTGAGAGAGAGACAAACAACCCCAGATTCCCTTAAGCAGGCAGGGCTGCTCACAGATGCCCCACAAAGACAAACTCACAGCAGCACCTGCGGGTCAGCAGGGAAGAAATTGAGGCCACGGCCCAGACAAGCTGATTCCTGCCTGGAGAGCAGCATTGCTGGCAGGGCTGAGGAAGGCAGGCCAGCCTGCAGGATGCTCTCGGATCCACGGGCTATTCAGCTGCCTGACCTTATGTCACCCGACTCAGGACAAAGTTCCCCTCCACTGCAGGGAAGCCCAAGCGTTTTCCAGCTCTGTGGTGAATCGGGGACAACAAAACCTTGGAGCAAAGGACACCCACCAGCTGAAAAAAATGGGAGACGGAGGGAGAGGCGGCACTCCTCCAAATACAGACTTTAAGATGAAACCCGTCGAGGGGGGCACCTCCCAGGTCATTTCGCAGCCAGAGGAGTCACTAGATGGCCCTGCTAGTCCTGTTCATCTGATCACAGCACGGAGACCGAGAGATGCTGGTTTGGCTGCTCCGCAGGAACTGGGAAATCCGCTCCAGCTCTCCTTCTGGCTGGAAGGGCCTCCCGAGGGGTGGGACCTTGGCCAGGACACAGGGCAGGTGAAGGGTCCCGCCTGGTGCCACCATGCCCTGGATGTCCTCTCCCCTCCCCGAGAGCGGCTCCACCTGCCAAGAATGCTGGAAGCCTCAGCCTCAGCGTAATCGTGTTGACAGTGATGGGTGTAAGAGCCAGGGAACCATATTAATGAACCCCGTGCCGCTGGATAATCATGACATTAGCATTATTGGATTAGAACATTTGCATAATTTGGGCACGAGCTGCTACCTGCACGGAGACATATGTTTACATGAATTTACATCCATTTGCATCCCAATGAAGCTGCATCCTCAGCAGCTTCCCCCGAGTGACCAGTCAGGGGCCGTCGGTGCTCCACCCCAGGGGCCATCTCCTGCTGTCAGGGACAATCCCGAGCCGCTCAGGTGCCGACGGACAGCAAAGTTTTCCCCTCCTCGGGGTGTTCCTCACGCAGGTTGCACCTCATTGTGCCCCTCGCCGGGTCAGGAGCAGCGTCCCCAGCCTCAGCGCTGGGGTCAGCGAGGCTGAAGCCGTCCCTTTCCCAGTTCCCACAAACTCCTGCAGCCTCCCAGGTGCCGGGATAGCGGGCAGTTATAGCCCGTCCTGCTCACAGCTGTGAAAAGGGATCGATAAATCACTCCCAGCAGGCTGCCGAGCTCAGAATTTAAGAGGCCAATAAAAGGGAGCCCAAAATGAACTCCTGTCTGTGTCTTTTCTTTTCGAATCGCGGGCTCTTCGATTCAATGACTTGATTTTAGAGGAAGGGGGAGGGAGATTCAATTACTTGATTCTTGATTTCTTAGCGCAGAAACGGGGACTCTGCAACCACAGAAAGGCAAGAATCCCTTCGAAGCAGCATCACAACAATTTGGTGGCAGCATCAGGGTTTATAGGGCTGTAAGAAACCGGCAGTTTCCCCTCCTGGGCTCCACAGCAGCGTTGGAGGAGTGCAGTAAGATCTGAGCACAAAGTCCTGCAGCCCAGCCACAAAATCACAGGGTGAGAGGTGGCAGCTGCCTGGCTGCGGGTCCCTGAGTGCTTTCCTGAAGGAGAGCTGCTCAGGGAGGCACCAAATCCCTTCTCAGCCCCAGGAATCATGAGCTGGGAGGGACCAGGAGCTGCACACTCGCTCCCAGCCATCTCCAGCCCCAAAAAATTGCTGTTGGCTCCATCCAAAGGCTGCCATGAAAACACACAGCAGGAGCAGCCCAGGGGTATCCAAACCATTCCCATCCAGGCTCGGGGGAACCACAAAGCCTCACTGCCGGTGAGAGCTCTGCAAATCACGGGGATTTATCTCCCAGGGCTGGCCTGCGAGGTGCAAAGAGCCAAAAACCCCAAAGTGCCCTTGGGATTAAACCTACCTGAACCCATCAGCAGCAAGGAGAGCAGCAAATCCTGCAAGGAGCTCGCTGGGGAGTTTTTCCTGGGATGCTGTGAGCTGGAGCAGCCATCTCTGCCCTTACCTGGTGCTCACAACGATGCTGCCACCTCGACAAACGCTCAAAGGGGGTTTTCAGGGTCTGCTCACCCAAAAACCCCCCACGCCCTCTTGGTTTCTCGCTGCTTCCTCTCCTGAAGAAACTGGAAAGAAAAGGAGCACTGAGAAGGCGCTCGCTTGGGTGAATCCAAGCGTGGGGGATTGGATTCAGAGCCCAGCTCTGTTGTGAGGAAGGTGAGGCAGCCTGGCCCCCCACCCACCACCTTTTCCACTCCCTGCACAGCTTCAAAGCCCGGCATTTAGCACATCTCTGCTTCAGCCGCTCAGGCTGTTAAATGGGGACGTTCGCACTCGTAAAAGCCATGTCAAGGCCCCCTCGGGAAACTTTTATCCTTATTTTAAGTGGAGTGCGTTGTATTTCACTCCAAAGCCGTTCCTTTAACTGGAAACTTCTGGGCTCACAAAGCACAGGACAAACAGAGGGGTCGGAGGGACTCTCACCTCGATGGGAGGGACAGCACCAGAATTTCTGGCTGAAAAAAACCCCCCTGCTTTGGAGGAGGAACACGTTTGCAGCTGGTTGTGTCATTAGGTGCCAAAGCCAACTGCTGATGCCTGATGGCTCCGTGTCACAGGCAATGAGGCAGGAGCCCAACAGGATCCAGCAGGAGCGGGGAACGTGCTGGAGCATCACTGCCGAGATCTGGGCAGGGGCAGAGCACTGAAAATATTGATGGGACGCTGGATGGAGGCCACTGGGGTGTTTGATCAGCCCGGGGCTGCCGGTGGGGCTCACAGCTGGACACACCAGATAAGAGGAGCAAATCGAACCCCTTTCTCTCCCCTTCTCGCCTCCCTAGCGGGCCTGTCTCGGGAAAGAGGGAGGAGGAAGGGAAGAAAGTTAATGAGTTAGCCCAGTTAATGAGTTCTGCTGCTGCACAGCAACCTCCAGCCCTGCATCTCCCCCAGGCCGGACCTCAGCAAGGGCTCTCAGATCCTGGGGGATGCAGAGATGCAGGATCAGGGCTGCAGCCCCTGGCACGGGTCGGGAGGGAGCCCAGGGAGCGAGGCAGGTGGGATTTCCAGCCGGGGACGGAGCAGGACCAGCCCCAGGCACAGACCTTGATGGGGCTGAGCTCCCTGGGGCATCCCTGCCCCGCTGTGGGGTGGCTGTGCTGCCCCATTAACCAAAACCCCTTTCCTGCCTCACCCACCTCCAAAATACATCAGGACTGAGCCCGTGCTGCAGAAACCTGGCTCCTGCACGCTTCCCTCCCCACGGAGGTAATGTGCCAGGCTGCATCTGATTTCTCCTCTCCCTTCCCAGTCCTTTCACCCTCCTTTCCCTATCTTCGAGGAACAGATGCACCCATTCATAACCATGAAGAAGGAAGCGAGCATTTGCCTTCCCGACCGCGGTGCAGCTGGCAAAGCACGGGAAGGAAAATGATGTTTTGCACGGATACAGAAATTATCTGCACTGATCTTATTAAGCTTGAACGGGGAACCGACAGGAAAAGAAAGGCTGGAAGTGAAAGGCATTGTTTGGGTGCAGCATCGTTCTTGTTTATCCTCTCCAAGCACTCCATCATCCTAATCCCACCATCTCCCACGGTGACGGGTCAGGAACAGGGGATCTGGGAAACAGCGCGATCCAGAGCCTGCCAGAAGGATGCAAACCTGGCGAGGCAGCGCCTGGAGGATCCGGCAGCACCTCGGGGAAATCTCCCCTGCAATTCCCAGCCAGGCCTGGGCCAAGCATCCGATAATTCCCAAACATTATCAGTGTTAAAAAGATTCGTGTGGTACCAATTAGCACCAGAGCGCTGGGAGAAACAACTCATTTACTCCCTAACCCACGCCCTCGCAGCGATATTCTTATTTAAAACGTGAATAAACGCGACGCCAAGATGCCCAGGACACAGAGGGCTCAGGGCAGCTCCTCCCTGGTGCAGTGGCATCTGCTCACCCCGGGTGACAAGAGCCAATTCCTCATGCCACGGGCAGCACAACAGCAACTCTGGCAAGCACAGAAAAACAATCACAAGGTGGGAATTCGAACAGAACACAAGTCACCTGCTATCAAAACTGGGGAAATCTGGCAACTTTCCTACTTAGCACTTGCCACATCAAGGCTGCTTGATGATGCTAATTAAACAGGTACCTCCCAGATATGGGCAGGAAGATTTACATCCCTAATTTGCATTTCGCAGTTTATTTTTCTTTCCTCCAAGGCCCCATTTGAACGGCCACGGTGTGATTGCTTGGAGGGGTTTAATTTGGCACGAGTGTCATTTGAAGATGAAGGTCTGTCCTCGACAGCTTCTCGACAGCTCCTCTGTCGGCAGCTCGATGGCTGCTCCTCCTGCCCCTGCCCTCCCACAGTGGGGCTCAGCTGTTCACTGAGATTTTCTTGCTTTCTTGGGCTTGGCTTCACCAGCTGAGAAATAAATAATGCCGGGCTCAGCTGCTCTGGGTGATCCAGCTGCTGTCCCCATCCAGGGACTGGGTGTGGATCAGTTCGGGGATTCTTTTGAGGGTGAGTCTCTGAAACAGCCAGCGGCAGTGCGGGGTTGTTAGGACCAGTCTCAGGGGTGTGATCTCTCCACCCAGCTTCCCAAATCCAGCCCCAAAACCTGAGGCCAGGGCAGCTCCCACGGGATGGGACAGCACGGCTGGAGCAGAGGTTTGTGTAATGCAGGTAACTAAAAGCAGGCACAGCCCTGGGGTAATTTGTCACCTCTGAAATCAGGAGTCGGTCACACTCGGCGGGGGGGGGGAGGTGTCTCTGCCAGGACCCCTCTCCCAGACAGCCCTGATAAGGCTCTGATTAGCAGCAATCTGATAACGAGTGCTTCCAGCGATGAGGCTGGTGGGAGAAGGGATGAGGAAGGGAGCTGGTGACGCCTCTTTGCTGCATTCGGTCACCTCCCGAGTAACCTGGGAGGAGGTGACACCTGGCATCGTGCTCCTGTCTGTGCTGCCATGGATCCTCAACTCGACTTGACCTCTCACTGCAATTCCAGCACTGCCTGGAGGTGCTGCTGATAGAGGAGATGGTCAGGGAGGAATGTGAACGAGCAGCTCAGGATGGAAGTTTTCCACAAGGCGCTGACCCATCCCCTGCCCTCCCACGCCTGCTGAAAGCCTCGTTACGTGAGGGCAGCATCAGCCCTTCCAAAAAACTTCCCTGAACTCTCTGTCCATCACACCCACCTGCAGAACAAGGTGAAAGGGCAGCCTCCAGGGTGGAGAGGAGCAAAGTGATGGGAGGAAGAGAAGGGAGAGGTGAGCTGGTGAGACATCACTAAAGCCAGCACTCTCCCCTTGAAGGAAACAACTTCTGGGAGGGGAGGGGAGCAACTGCTGCCAGGTTTCATGTCACAAATGAACTCCAGAGGTTATTTGCCAGTTTGTGTCGCTGCCCAAGCCCTCCTGCTGACCGTCCAGGCTCAGCAATGGCCAGAACCACGTTGCCCAAACACCAGCTGCTCGCCCGTTTGCTTTGGCCACGCCGAAGGCGCAGACGGCTCTCGGGGAGGAAGCGCTGCCCTCCCCTTCCAAAACACCACTGTAAAAACCAAACACAGGAACTTGGCAGTCCATGGGCAGCATTTCTGACTCGGAGAGATTCCCCCAGCCGACTCTCCCATCTGGTGGCTGTTGTCATGGCAAGCGCAGAGGGGAAGCAACAACACGGGAGCTGCTCAGTCCTTGACACGCTCCATCCTTGGACGAACGGCAGCTCCCCGGCAGAACAATCCCAGCAGCAATTACCGAGGCGCTTGGAGAATGGGGAAGGCGAAAAAAAACAGATTAAAAAGCTGTTTGAAACCTTGAGGCTGAGAGCTGAGGGAACAGGAGCAGCCGGGGCCGCGCGCTGGGCGAACAATGAGGAGACGCAGAGACGCTCCTCTGTGGGCCACGTTGAATGGACCCCGATTGTCCAAGAGCCTCGGGAAGGTGTGGGGACAGCACTTGACAAAAGGACAATTGGTGCTGCTTTGTGAGTCATGGCTGCAGCGTGGAAAACCTTCACGGAGGGGCTGAGGAGCAGATCTGTGCCCCTGCCTCCGCCAGCACGAGGCACCGAGGAGGGGCCAAGACAAAAGATGACTTTCAAGTGCAGAATTCAATTAAACTGCAGCCATGTGAATCACAGTTCCACTGGCTGGGTTATTGTCTTACCTCGCTGGAGGATTTGGAGAGTATCCACAAAGAACCTACTGTTTCAAGAAGGGTGAGAAGTTGTTGCTGAGTGAAAGCTTTATTTGTTTCCAGCAGTGAAACACCAGATAAAAGTTGTGAGGGATGGAAACGAGAACAAAAAAAATAATAAACACGAATGACCAGGGCAGAGTGAGCACATTCACTGAGCCCTTCTTGCCCACATTGAGCCAGCTCAAAAGACAGGGACAGGTTTAGGACAATATTCCAACAAAAGCTGCGAAACACAACCAAGAGAATCACCACAAAGGGAAAAATAAAGATCTTCAGAATAAAATAGTGCACAGGGCTGCAGATGTTCCTCCACCACATTCAGTTGTGGCTGGATCACATTGTCAGGGCCAGATCCTTCCCTCAATCTTTCCACAGCTGGCTGAACAATTGTGGTTCGATCTCAGGTGGAATTACCTCGTGGAGTTAAAATATAGAGGTAAGAAAGGAAAGTTTCCATTCTCACTGGCACCAGAGCAATGCCAAATTTACCTCTGAGAGCGTTTTATAAAGGCTGACCTCAGTTAAACAACATCACAGGGGCACAGCAAGGATTCCCAGGCTCCTGTGCAGAGCTGGCACCCCACAGTGAGGGAAATGCTGTGGGAGGTGACAGTGGGAACGGGGACATGGCTGACCTGCCTGAGCTGCCCAGGAGTGAAGCACAGGGAACTCGAGGAGAGCTAGAAATGACACTCTCGATTTTAAAAGCTCTTTCCAACTCAGTGTAGAGCTGGTGATGAGAAAGTAACAGGTTTAAAGAAAATAGAGTCAATTCCTAAAAGTCTTTTCCTTTCTCCTTCTGCTGTGGAATTAACTTAGGCTGGCAGGCCAGGCTGTCTGAGGCGCTGCAGGAATGAGCCAGACAAGCCTCACTTGGACTGTCAAAAGCTTCAAGGCAAAACAGAACTCCTTTTGGTGGCTAAACACTTTGGAAATTGAAGACCCTACAGCTCTCAGAAGAAACAGCTCTGAAACCACACCAGTATTTCAGCACAAGCTGACAGCTGGAGTTACTTTTTCAGACACAGATAATAATTTTGGCTTTAGCCCTTCCAGAGATGCAGCTGGTGGAGCCTTAATGGCCAGGTTAGCAGCACAGCCCATGACATAAAACATCCCTCAGCAGAGAACAACCTCATCCCTTGCTCTCTCCAGCACTGATGGTGTGGACCCCATACTCAGTGATTTCCTTTTCTGCTGTCTCAGGGAGCCCACAGGGCCCCAAGGTTTTGTTTTCATCTGCAAAAGGGCAGGACCAGATCACGGAGGAAGGGTGGGAAGCATTTCACCAGCGACCTGCCACAGCACATGACCTGGGGCAGCAGTGAGGGAATGGGCCTCTGTTGGGCCGTGTTCATTCGGAGAGGAAGTCGGGGATTGATTTCCGATCTCCTGCCGGAGCGCTCCAGCGCCCAGTCTCATTTATCTTCATACTGCAGCCATTTGTAAGAACACACACTACATGCACACAGAGTGCCCAGCCCAGAGGAAAGCAGAACAAAAGAGTAATAACCGAGGGGAAAGGCCGACATTAATGGGCACAAATTGCCTTTAACGCCGCGGTTTCAGGGGGAACTTTTTTGGAACCCTTTGTTTCTTCGTAATAGACGGGTCAGCTCCGAAGCATTTAATAAAATCCACAGACTCCTACCAGCCCAGTGAGGGTTTTGTTCAGGTCTTCAAAGATCTAATTGCTCTAGAGATGTGAGGTAATTCGATTTTTCTCATCTTAGAGGGAAATCGTCCGTCCCGGAGAATAAGCAGGACCGGGGCACGCAGTTTTCAACAGCCTGACTCCTGCTGACACCACCACAGGCAGCCAGAGGCTCAAGACTTGCAGGAAAAAGGCAAAAGAAAGGCCCTTGCTCATGTAAGGAGTGCACGTGGGAGGGGAATCTGCAGAGCTTTACGAGATAAAGTCATTTGAAAGCTTTTATCCAATTTGGGCACTCACGGGCAGCCAGCTGGGCTGGGGGGTGGGGGTGGGCAAACACACATTTCCCCCGACCCCACACCCTCACACAGGCCAGTGCACAGCCAGGGGGAGTGGAAAAATCACAGCAAGTTCCTCGGGGTGTTTATTTACCCTGAGCAGAGAGAGTTCCTGGTGCCCACACCAAACCCACTCCAGCCAGAACAACGACAAGAAACACAAGGAGTGACCCTTCCCACGGGAGCCCAGTGCAAATCACAGCCCCAGCCCCTCTGCTGGGGTTCACAGGTGCTGTCCCAGTGCCTGTGGAAGAGCTGGCATCACAAAGTCACCCCTGGCAGCAGTCCCTGCCTGGAGTGAAGTCTGTGGAATGGGAGTGCTGGATCCAGGAGAAAGCAGCTCCGTCTTCACCTCCATCAGAGTCGTGTTCTGGTGTGGAGTCGTCGTCTGCCTGCGAAATAAATAAAGACAAAGGTTTTGTTTGGAAAGCAGTGAAGGGGAGAGGCTCCACAGAGTTGTTTTACGTTGCTTCTGCGTGCTCAGTGCCATTTTGAGGGCTTCCTAAAAATAATAAAGAGAACATCTACGCGTCATTAGTCCAGCAGTCAGGGCCCATTAGACTTGATTAAAGAAAGAAAACACAGGGGAAGGGAAAGTGGAAAGAAGGAGAAATAAGGAGTTGTGCTGCTGGAACTGGCCCTTCAGCACATGCTCCCCAGGTCAGCCAGAAAGCCAAAGCTCAGCTCTGAGGGGTGACAGAGCACATCTGCCATGAGACCTTCCTGCTCTCCACGGGCAGGAGCCACAGCAGGATGTGGCCCACGGCTGGGGATGGGCTCAGGACAGGCCCTGCTCTGCTCCAGGGTTGGTCTCCTGTTGACTAAACAAACCTGAGCTGATCCCTTCAGCCCCCCTGGCCAAACCCAGGCCCTGCTGGGACACACTGCTCCTCCTCTTGGAGAAAGGACAGGGGAATCACATCGTTCAAGGCATGAGGAGTCCCAAGGCAAATTCCTCCCACCAGCTGCCATCCCTGTTAAGAGATAACCTCCCGAGCCATAAAACCTCTCCCTGTGTTTACAAAGACTCCAAAATCCAGGCTTTTCACTTGTCTCTTACTGACTTCCCCTGCTCTTCCCTTCCTGCTTTGTTTGGGAAGATGACATCAACTCCTGCCCCTGGTGCTTTGTGCGAAGTGCTGAACAGAAAGTTGGGAGCCTGAGGAGTAAATGTATTGCAGAGGGCAGAGAATCAGTCTGAGGAGGTGGGGGCAGGAGGCCAGACAGGCTGTTCCATCAAAGACCACAGCACAGACCTCTGTGATGAGAAAGAAGGCACAAAAATAGGAGTTCCATCTTCAGCAGCAGACTTGTTCCCTGATATATTGAGTGAAAGAGCCGAGAGAATGAATCTTTGTCATCCCTCTATTTTGAAGGAAGAAGCCTTCAATTTAAAACTCCATAAAGAATTACAGGAATAGTGAAAGTAATTTATTTTTTAGTTACTCGAGCCTTTATTCACTTAACTCCAAGGCGGGCTTGAAAGAGCTGAAAACGTTTTGCTTCTACCACTCGAGGATAAAAATATTTTAATTCCCTCCAACACGGAAGGGGGCACAGGCTTCTCCTGAGGTTCATATTTACAAATGCATTGTATCTGGAATGCAAACCTTGAATCATTTCCTAACGCTGCCACTTCCCAAAGCCATGTTTTATTTATAAATACAGCAGGACCACTCGGTGCTCTGCGGATATGAGGAGGCAGAGACAGCTCAAAGCTCCTCAGCCATGAAGGCACAATTCAATTTTTTCACTTTGGGGAAGACAGACAACTTATCCTCCCTGGCAGCAGGAAAACTCAATCCCAGCAAGCTCCGAGCAAAGGGGGATAAAGGGCGGCGCCCAAAATTTGATGAGGCAGCCGGTGAAGGAAGCAGAGGCTTGGGTGGGAGAGGCTGGGTGTGGGTGAGGGTCTTTCCTTCCTATCTGGTCCCTCTGTCCTTCCTAAACCGGGCCCTAAATGCAGGCAGAGGGAGGAAGAGCAGGGATTACCCAGCTCCTCCACCCTGCTGCAAAGCCAGCCCTGGAAATCCACACAAACAAGGGACCAGTCTGAAAACATTCAAGCAACTTTCTCACCAAGCACAGGAAAACGAAAGTCAACTCCCCAAAGACTGCCGTGAAGAAAGTCATTAAAGAAATTACTACCCCATTTGGAGCCTAATTACTGTTAGGACAAGGTTTTTTTTTTTTTCTTTCTTCCTGCATGGAATGGAGTAGTCAGACCCACTGAAGCAAAACGTTACCTCCTCATGGTTCCTGAGGGAGCAAAGCAGACATCTGAGAAGCAGAATGGAAGGGAAAATAGCAGTTAAAGCTTTAACTTCAAAGATGCCCAGAGAATTTCCTGCCACGAAAATAATGCTGAGTGGCTCTGCCTGGCTCGTGTATTAACAGCTTGAATATTTATGAGCAAAAGTGGATGCCACAGAGAGACACCGCCTCCTTTCTAAATCCAGTCAATGCCTGAAAGACAGGGCATAAATCTCCCCAAATTAAGAGAGCTGGGAGCAGCATTCCCTGCCCATCTCCCTCAGCTCCAGGCCCTTCCCTCAGCTCTCTCCCAGCACAAAGCAGCTCAAAGGAGGTACCCAGGAGCTGCAGGAGAAGGGTCCAGGCTGGACCTGCTCACATCTGGGGGTTTGTCCAGCAGGTCTCACCCCGTGATTGCAATGTGATTTGATTTTTTAATTTGATTTCTTACCCCTCACCATGCAGTGCCACCCTCATCTCAGCTCCCAGCCCAGCCCCAGCCCTGTTTAACGTGGCTCTGTTTAAGTGCCAGCTGCTGCACCACTCTTTAAGAATTAATGATTTAGACAACACACTGGCAAGCGGGCAGGGATTGGGGAGGCTGTGATTTCGCAATCCCTCATCAGCTTCTCTCGTGGCTGCCTCTCAAACCTCCTGCTTCCAGCAGGAATCAGAGCTTCCCTCCAGCCCTGCAGCCCATGCCAAGCTCGCTCACCACTCCCCACCAGCCAGCTGCTCGTGGAGCAGCAAACAGGAGTCACCCATCTCTGGGACAAGGCCCTCAGAAGATGCTGAGAACCCCATCAGCAGCACCCATCAGTGCAGGACTTGATCTGAGGGGAGTTGCCTTCTGCTTAATTTACCCCCTGCAGCAGCCCCAAGCTCAGATTTGTGATCTCCATTAAAAGCTCTCCCTGGGCTAATGAAAAACAGCTGTAAGATATTGATTATTTCTTTGTTCCGTTCTGTTTAATATTCCCCTTCCTTGATAAAAATGTCCTAATCAACACAAGTGAGGATTTTGCTCTTTTTTCCAGGCATCTCTCAGCATCAGCTGTGCAGCCAGAACAAGGTGAGTCACCTGCCCTAGCTGGGAGCAAGCAAGAGGAAAAAAAGGAAGACTGTGCTCCTTCCATATGTGCAAATTTAATTCTCT
Source organism: Aleadryas rufinucha (assembly GCA_013397815.1). Taxonomy (NCBI): domain Eukaryota; kingdom Metazoa; phylum Chordata; class Aves; order Passeriformes; genus Aleadryas; species Aleadryas rufinucha. The sequence goes on along the minus strand of VZTH01015620.1, from coordinate 40,952 downwards.
TTAGGGTAAAACATTCTTCAGGGAAATGAGTGTGTGACCTTCCTCTTGAAAGCTATCACGTCAGAGCAGGCACCTCCAGGAACTGGAGCTTCAGAAGCAGAAGAAACACCGGCCCCTCAGAAAATGATGCTTTTGAAAGGCTTTGAGAGCAGGTGGTAGGGAAAAAAAAATAATAAACCTGGCAGCCTCTCGACTCACCACTCTTCTGAAACTTTGGCTCACGGGCTGAGGTTGCCTAAATCCCAGTGCAGCTCTGACAATGAGTCATTTTATGACAAACTCCAGGCTTCATTATCTGCCTCAGCAAACCCCAGCCGGAGCCGGAGCAGCGCGCTGGAAACCTACAACCTCTCCTCACCAGCTCCTTGTTCTCCCTTGGCCACCGCCCTGCTGCTGGCTCAGCCTTCAGGCTGGAACAGCTCAGGACTCTGAGAGCAGCTGCTTCTGCAGCACCACTCCCCAATTCCCTGTTCTGGGGGCGGCCTGGGATTTGGGGATGCTGAAAGTGCTCGGTGAAGCTGCGCTCGAGAGCGGAGCAGGAGCAGAGGTGAGGAGAAGAAGCGCAAAGAAAGCCACGGGTGGAACGACACCTGAGGTGATAATACGAAGCAAAAATTGCTCCTGACGTGGTGTTCTAAAGGTGCAGAACCTTTCAGAGGAAAATCATCTTTTAACAGCTCTGCAGCTGAGGCTCAGCAGTTTAAATGAGGAAGGATCTTTGCCCCTCGCTCTGCTTTCGGGGCAGGGCAGAGCTCGGGGCGGGTCCCACGGGCAGGGAGGTGCTGGGGAGAGTTCTGCCAGCCCTCACATCCAGCACCCATCACCCCCATCGCTCTTTAAAGAGATCAACAGCGAGAGCAGCCTCTGCCTGTTGGCAAAGAGAGGCACCCAAAGGGATCCTGAAGCGCTCCCTGCTGATTTCCTGCCTCCCTCCCCCGGGTTTGGGAGGCCACGGAGCCCCTGTGGCAGGGCTCTGGTCTGAACAGAGCAGCCCCTCCTGCGGGAAGGCTGGGAAAGAAATGGCCCCAGACATAATAAAGATCTTCACAGAAACTCCCTAGGCTGCCAACCTGGCCTAACCTTTTCCTTGGCAGGATCCTCTCTGCATCTCAGGGCCAGCTTTAACTGGCCTCAGGAGATTGCTGCAGCTCTCCTCTTTTAAACAGCTGCCCATGCTGCCTGTCATTCCAGCTCTGCCCCATCTACACGGGGAGATCCCACTGGAAAGCTTTGACCCCTCGTGCCAAGCTTTGCATATGGAGTTTTTAGCAGGGAAAAGGCTTTTTTTTCCCTTTTTTCTTGCCTCTGAAATGCTGTTTGCACTGTCATGGGCAGGCAGCTGTTGGCTCAAAGAGCAGGCAGGGAAGCTACGAAATGCTGAGTACAAACACATTGTCCAGGAGTGGATCCATCCATCAGAAGCAGCACCCAAAGGGGTCACACCTGCTATCCCCACCCATCCCAATCCCACAGGACAACCTGCAGCTCTCTTCTCCACAGGCAGCGGAGCCAACCCACAACAGGAATCTGCCCTCTCTAATTCCACACACAACGGGAGCTTAAAATAAACCACCCAGTCCAGGGCAGACTCTAATCCAGGGGGAGGAAGGACACAGCAGAAGAATCACTTGTTTGATTTTTACTAAAATGAAGGAAAACTGCAAGTCCCTGAAAGCTGGGGAGGGAGGCAAGAGCAGAGAAATAATTTTTACTGCCTGTTTCTAGCAGGAAGAGCGAGGAAGGGGACCACGACTCCGTGTTGAACTGAAGGATGAACCTGCTCTCCCTAATCCAATTTATGCCTCAGCATGCCCAGCCCCAACCAGGCTCAGGAAGTACAGGAGAGGCAGTTCAGAGGGCAGGAACGCTCAGGAGAGAGCGGTGCTGAGTGATAACTTGAGGGGTTAGTGACTAAATTAGTGGGAACTGCAGAGAGAACGCATTTGCATCTCTTTCAGCAGCTTCAGGTGCGATAGCAGCCTCTGCTTTCCCAGTCACTTAATTGTTCTGAGGTTTTTGAGGGGGAAAAAGTGTCTTTTTTCTGCACTGCAGAGTTCTGTGAAGAGCCATGCTCGGCTTTGAGAGCCACCTTACTTCAGGAAAAATGTCACTCAGTCTCATCGAGCTGCTGGACTTCTTTGCATCAGGAGGAGCTCAATCTGCTCTGCTGGCTCTGCAGGGCAGAGAGGAGCTCCAGACCCCTGCAGGGGCACAGCCCCAAGCCCTGAGTGCTCGTGGGTGCAGGCAGCTCCCACCCCAGACGATTACTCATGTTGCAGAAAAGGCTCTGCACCCAGGGAAGGAGGGGTGACACCGAGGCAGCACCTGCCAACACAGAAAAGAAGCAGGGAAAAGCCATCCTGGGGCCACAGCTTTGTGTGCATCTGGGAAAGCTCTGCTTCCAGGGAATTCAGCCCCAAAATCCAGGGAATTCAGCCCCAAAAAGCAGGGATGTGCTCAGAGAGGGGGTGCAGCTTACCGGGGGCGCCGGCGTCGCTGTCGCGCCTGTCCGAGGGTTGGTCACTCTGGCCACTCTCCGTGGGGCTGAGCTCGGCCCCCTGCTCGCTGCCCAGGCTGCTGTGGCTCCCAGACAGCGTGGGGGGCTGGGGGGTCCCCAGGGCTCTGCTCAAGGCCTGGCTGGGTCCCCTCGTGGGTGCTGCAGGGACAGGACAGAGATGCTGCTGAGGGAGCGGGAAGGGGGTGCGTGTGTAGGGCTGGGTCCTACAGGAGCAGCAACATCCCAGCTCCAACCAGGAGCCCCCAGGAGCAGGGTCACCCTTGGTTCTTGTGCTCTTGCTCCCCAAAAACACCAGTGATTCCAGTGCTGTGAAGCCAGGAGGGAGGAGCTGGCCGGGGATGTGCTGCCAGGAGCAGCTCCCAGCCGCAAGGGCAGACCCTGGAATGCTGCAGGGCATGGAATGACCACCAGTGTGTGACCCAGGCAGAAATCCCAGCGAGGAAGGCTCAGACCCTCACCTGGCACAGCCACAGCCAGGAGGGGAGGCAAGCAGCTGAGCCAAGAGGCAAACTTTCAAACACTTTACATTTCCCACCCTCCAGCCCCAAGCAACTGCAGCTCCTCACCCATTCCTGCTTGGAGCTTCCTCCCTTGAGAGCCTTTTGATCCCACAGGGATGGGCTTCTCCTCCAGGCTGGAGGAACTGAGCTCCGAGTCGCTCTCACTGTCACTGGAAACCACTGCAGGAAAGATCAGGGGGAGGAGAGGAGAGAGACAGTCATTCACAATGTTCACAGCACTTCCCAGAGAGGTGCCAGATGGATCCAAACAAAACAGGAACCAACGCTGACTCGCCGATCACGTCCTCCCTCTCCAAAGGAGACCCTACCTGCGGCTCCCCCACAGCTGCTCGCTCTTCCTCTCAGACGTGGTGTGGTTTCACCTTTCACAGATGATTTATAACCCTGCTGCACACACTCCAGCGGTGCCAGCACCTGCAGACACCACCAGTGCTCCTCTCCTAAAGCTGAGTGGCTCCACAGGGGACCACAGTGCTCCTGGGCCACTCTTTGCTGCTCCAGGCACCAAGCTCTGCTCCCACTGACCCATTCCAGCATCCCAGCCAGCCCCCTGCTCCTGATATTTGCTGCTTCCCACACAAAACAACCCTCTAAGGGCTGGTTCCTGTTCAGCTGCAGGTGGAGGGGCCCTGCCTGCACCTACTCCACCCCTGGGTAATGCGGGGAGAGGGTTTTTTTCCCCTCCAAGCTGCATCTCAGGTGTGGCAGGGCCTCCAGGATCTAAGAGGAGAACACCAGGTAAATCCTGAGCACATCAAACCATCCCCACCAGCAAACTGCCCAGAATTGGAGAACTCCCACATCCCCAAAGCTCCAAAGGCAAGGGTCACTCCTTTTCCTCAAGGAGACTGTCCTCCCGCTTCAAAGCTGCTTTTTTTTCCTCCGTGCTTTTCTTCCCCCTGAATCCTGGCTCTTGTCCTGCTGCTTTCCACTCTCCAAAAGAGCTGAAGGAGCCTCGTTTTGCCAGACACAGCTTCCCAAACCGGCAGGTTCTTTCCACTTTTCCATGCAATTATGCAAACACCTCTCCTGCTTACACTGGTGTAAAAGATAACTCGGCTGCCAGCTGCTCTGGGTGAAATGAGAAAGGTGTTTTTTCCCAGTTCCTGGGTTTTTTGTGATGGTTTGATCACAGAATAGAAATGGTGGGGCTGAGGAGGAAGGTAATGGGGGGAAAAAAAGAAATCTGTCTTTTGTTTGGGGGATTGCACCTCCAGCACTGCTCCATCTGACCAGGCAGATACCAGCTCTCCTGGCAGCTCAGCAGCCACCTCAAACAGCAGCTCACAATTCCTGGTGAAGAGTACAAAACCGGCCCATGAGGGATGTAAAGTAGGCAGCACCTCAATCTACAGCCTCTCCTGTGGAAAAAGGAAGCCCCAGCGATTTTTTTAGCTCCATCAGGACGTCTTTAGAAGCTCACATTGCTGTGAGGAGTGATTTTCTCTGCGCCTGAACAACCCACGTTGCCCCCACGCCGTGCTGCTCCCAGTGCCCAGCCTGAGAGGGACGTGGGTGCTGTGGCACAAGGTGACAGCCACGGGGTAACCCAGAGCTGTCAGCTCCTCTCTCTGTGGCAGCCCAAACCCTTCAGCACTCCCCTGGGGCAGGAGGATGGGAATCCTTCCCCTTGCACGGAGCAGGAGCTGTCAAATATTCCTGCCAAGCACCTCTGCAGGCACTCCTGTGCTCAAGGCAGCGACCTGCACTACACAGAGTATTTCATTTAGGAAAAAAAAAAAGAGAAATGAACACCTAAGGCAGTGCTAACATCTCTGAGGATATTAAAGTTGGCTGCCAGTGTTATTGCAAAGCGTTATTGAAGCTGGCCTGGCAGGCAGCTCCTCACACACACCCTGCACAGCCTCTCCCTGCTGCCTTTTCCTCCTGGCATCATCAGGAATGGGAGCTCTCACCTGCAGGGAAAGGGGCTGTGGGAGGGGAAAAAAGCCCCTTTACAAGCTGGGGGGCTGCAATGCTGGCTGAGAGTCCTCAGAGCATAGGTTTGTCTAAGAAAACATCTTCATTACTACCCCAGAACTCCCTGGGAGAGGTGGGGAGTTCTGTATAAACACTGCTAAAAACAATCCATACATACCAGAGCGAGGTTTTTTTCCTATAAAGTCCAAACCTCAGCTGTAAGAGTCATTCTGGCCATCTTATTGCTCGGTTCTCTTAGAAAATGAGCTCCTGTTCCACTTGGCCATCATCTTTTTTTTTTGTTTTTTGGCCTCCTGGATTCACAAAACCCATTGCTTTAGAACAGCTCCTTCCTCCACGGATCCTCTGAAAATGCTGGGAGCCAGGATTTACTTGGAGAGGGCCCTGGTGAATCAGTGGAGGTGACTTTAGCTGCCTGTCCTTCTGCCACTCAGCAGCTCAGAGAGAAGCAGCACAAGAGGAGGGAGATATTAATGACACGAAGGCACTCGCACCACAGGACCAGCCCTGTCTGCTCTCATTTCCTCTGCTGCCAACAAGAGTGTGTTTTACTCACTGCACCAGGTAATCCTTCATCCAAAGCTCCCAGACCTTCTGCTGGCACTTTCCAGAGCCCAGAAGTATTAAATCTGGTGTTCCAGCAGTTGCTGATATATCAATAAGAGTCGTTGGGACAGCTGTTCTTTCAGAGAAGGGAACAGATTTATCCCTCCCTATCTCCAGCTGACTGAAAAAAAAAAGCTCATAAAATAAAATATGCCGAGATAAAACTTGCTAAAAAGAAAAAGAAAAGCAGTATTCCTGCAGGGAATGGGTCACCCAGTGAGGGCCTGGAGCCCTGCAGCTGCTGGCAGAGCCCAGGGTCCCTCCACACGTGGTTCAACCCCCGAGCCACAGGGAATGGTGGAGGATAAGTGCTGGCTGCACTCATCCCCAGAGGCAAATCAGGACGTGGTGAGGCTCTGCTGAGGCCAAGGGGAAGGAGCACTTGGCTGGGGCTGGGATCTGTTATTAAATGTGTGGTTTTTGGCACGGGGAGAGCCGGCCGAGCCCCTCGCGCTGCCGGCGCAGGGCAGGGCTCAGCCCGGCTCACACGGCCCTGGGCACCCCCTGCAGCTGCCAAAAACTCGGGAAAAGCACGTGGGAATCCCAGCTCCGACAGCCACAACAGCCCCAGCACAGGCAGGATGAGGATGAGCACAATCCCTGAGCAGGGCTGCAGTGCAGCACCCAAATTTTTGGCAAACACGGGGAGAAGGGAGGGCAACAGCTCCCGGTCACTGCGGGTGGGAAAGTGAGAGATGGTGAGAATTGTCACAGCTCAGGGTCCCACTGATGAGAATTATCACAGCTCAGGGTCCTACTGATGAGAATTATGACAGTCCAGGGCCCCACTGAGGGCAGCTCCTGTGCCAGATCACATCCAGCATTGCTCCAAGAAGGAAGAGGTGACTGGACCCAACCCTTCTCCCTTTCAGGAGCAGCACAAGCTGCAGCTTTGTCACTGCAAGGTCAGCAGGTTGGATGTTCCCCTTGGGGGCCTGCAGAGCTCCTGACACACCCCAGCACATCCCTCTCTGCTCCATCCCTCAGGGATTTGGCCTTCAGCTCACAGACACAGGACAAAGCCACCGCATCCCCCTGCCCAGCTGCTGCTCCGGTGCCTCTGGCACATCCCAGTGCTTGGAACAGGAAAATCCCCCAGGGACCGAGCAAAGCAGCAGGCAGCCCTCCTGCCAAACAGTGCAACAGCTCAGGGATCACACTTCTGCTCCCCACCCAGCTGCTTTCCACGTTTTTCCTGCAGAACTCAGAGCCTGGAAGAAGGAAAGCCCCGCTGCTCTTGCTCCCGCCCCCTGACCCGGCGCAGAATCCCACCCACATTCCAGCACACGGAGCAGAGCTGCTGCCCAGCACGAGAAATATTGCTGCTGTTCTCCTCCTGACAATACATTTGTGCCTTAACTAATAGCGGGGTTCCCATGGCAACTGCTTGTTTATAACAGAAAAACCGAAGGCACCAGCAAATCCCAGTGTCAGCGAGCACGGGAGAAACGCCGGGTGTGCGAAAATAAAACTTCTGCCTGGTGGGGTTGGCTTTTCTTCCCTGAGGCACATTCCTGCCCTCCCTCGGTCCTGCTGCCTTCCCACCCTCCTGCAGTGGGAGAAAACACCCAGGTTCTGGCGCTGATCCCTTGCTTTTGAGGGGGAAAAGGGACATTTGAAGTTTGTCCCACCGCTGCTGAAAGGCAGCCCCTGGCACCGAGGATGCCCAGGGCTCGTGGCAGGACCGTGCCGGCCCCACCTGACTTGAATCCCTGAAGAGCTCGGAGACGGCTCCTTGAGCACATCAGGGATGAGCAGAGGGGTTGGACAGGGCTGGCCAAGATAATGGAAACCCCACGGAGAGCAGCCTGTCAGAGGCAGGCGTTGTTAAATGCCAGAGCTCGTTCCCGGGAACATCCTGCCAAACGAGCACCGCGGCTCCGCTGGGAGCCGAGGGGACGCGTCTGGGTGAGGCTGTACAAGGTGTGAGCTGACAAACGCTATCAGCCAGGCAGGGGGCACCAGGGAATCCGCTGGGGATTCGCGATGGCATTGTCACGGACACACATCTCCCCGGGGGAAGGAGGCTGCCCTGCACACGGCAGAGCTTTGGGATGGCAAACAGCGGGAGCCCCGGCAGCTTCAAAAGAGGTGAAAGGAGGGGGGAGATGCACAAGCTGCCAGCTCCAGAGATGAATTCCAGCCTGCAGTGCCCACTGAAAGCTTTCCAGAGGACAGGAGGCTTCACAGAGAAGGGCAGCAGGGAAAGAAAGCACCAGAAAATAAAGCCATAAATTCATATCACCCGACCCATAAAACAGCAGCCAGGCAAGCATTGGGGGCAGGGAGAAAGGCAGCTCGCCACCCACATCAAAGCTTACCAAAGGTCACTTTGCTGTCCTCCCCCTGCTCCTGCCTGTATTTATGGGGAGGCCTTCTCCAAAAAACCAAAACTCAGCTGAAAAGCTGAACTAAGCAGCAGGCCAGGTCTGGGCTCAACAGCTTCAGCTTTTACTGTTTTCTCTATCATGTGAACAAAAAACAACCTCATCAATCAGTCCCTCTGCTAAGACAACTCCTTCCAAGCATCTCCTGGAGGGAAACACGACTGTCTATTGTTGATCTAATTTGTCTTTAATTACAAAAGTTACAGTAGGGCTGGGAGTGCTTTCTTAGCTGGGCCCTGAAGGGAAGGTTTGTAAACCCAAGCCTCCCGAGGTTTCTTTATTAAAAGGTTATTTCCCCCTGCACTTCTGGTAAGTGGAAGAGTGCACACAGCTGGTTCACTCGAGAGGTCTTCTCCAATTGAGGGGATCTAACAGCAAAAGACAGAAGGGGAGAGAGGCCAGACAGTTCTGCTAATCCACACAGAGAGAAAGGAAGAGAAATCAAAGCAGGCTGGCAGCAGCTCTGATTCTGCAGCACTCACACGCTGGCAGAGCAGTTTCTAACCCAGCTCACAGGGACTTGAGGAATCTGCCCACGAGAGCAGCAGAAGCAAGGAGCAAGTAGCCCCATGAGGGAGGGGGTGAGACCAGCCTTGGGTCAGCCCTGGCTGCACAGTGATGTCCCCCAGTGGCACCATCCCTGGAGCTCAGCAGGAGCAGCTCTTTGGGCTGTGACTGCAGGCAGGTGTCTGTTCCGTGGCTCATCCCAGAAAAACAGTGGGGGCTGCAAGGAATGGAGGGAAGCAGGGGTGGACTGAAGGACAGGGAGTCCAGGAGGACTGGGACAAGTCAGGGCCACCAACAAGCACTTAAATACCAGTGAATCCTCAAAAAACCACACCACAACATAAAACTCCAACACCCACATGAGAAACATGTCACACCTTGAGGGATAACACCTCTAACAGAGAACTTCCCTGATTATTTGGATCCTGCCAGCAGCAGGAGAAGCCAGGTCCTTCTCCCAGCTGCTTCCCGGGGGGGACAACCAACCTTTTCCCCTGGCCCAGGTGAAGGAGCGGCTGCTCCCGACGCTCTCGGGCTCCTCGCCCTGCCAGGGCTGTGGCTGCAGCTCCAGGGCTCTGCTGCCGCCGCTGCTCTTCAAGGGCGTGATGTACTTGGGCAGCCCTTTGTAGAACCACGCCCCTGACCTCTTCCAGACCTGCCAGAGACACAGAGGTGACACCTCAAGCTGGGTTTTTACAGCGAGAGAGCACAGCCGCCACCAAATGAGCTCCCCACCAAGCTCGGCCCAGCCACTCCCTCCGACCCCAAATTCCTCCCCAGTCCTTGGCAGCCCGGATTCATCTCCGTCCTCCTCCCACAGCTGTGAAGAGGCAGCAGGTACAGACTGAAGGAGGAGCAGAGGGTGATGGCAGAAGTGCTGCACCAACAGCACAGCATCTCACAGAGCAACCCAGGCCAAGCCAGACCCTGTAACGAGATTGGAAACCCCAGAACGAGGAGCACAGCGCTCAAATAACCCGAACCTGCAGCAGGAAATGGACCTCGAGCACTAAACTGTAATATCTGCTGTAAGAACAGCCTCTCCTCTCCAATTTAGCTTTAATGCAGCTCATGATGAAGGCACTCTATTAAGTATATTTAATATAAAGCCTGCTGTAAGCCAGGGGAAGGGAGAAGGGTGGCAGCTCAGACAAGGAGAAATGGCCTCTCACAAACCTAATTCTTGTGTGCCTTCCAGCAGCCTGATAATGAGCTAATGGCACAGCCAGGGCAAAAATAAGTTAACTTAGTAATAAATATCATTTTTTTATTTCTTGCGCTTCTGTTCAGAGCCAAGGAGATCATCAGCAGTTCCACTCCAGGTTCCCAAAGCATTTCACCCACAGTTTCATCATGATGGCAGTGGGTGCAGACACAGACATCCCTAATTGCAGCAATACATTTGCAATTTGCCTTTAGAGCTTAATCAAAGCAGAGGGCAGGGACAACACCTGGCATTCAGGAGTCGTTCTCGTGCAGACACAGAAAGCAGGACACCAGCAGCACCATGACACTGATGGCTGCCTGGTTCCCAGACCAGAGAGCTCAGATCTCCATGTTTGGGGTCTTGAAAGCCAAGTGCAGGTGATCTGAATCCAGAGGGGGACCTGGTAATATGATTTTTAAAGGAAGAGCACGCAGCAGAAGAAAGCAGAGCATCGCTGCGACCCAGCACACGTGCAGGGAGAGGCTCGTGCATCGCAGAGGGATCTGCAAAGCAGGAGGTGAGAGCACCCTGCAGCTACAGCAGCGTTTCCCTGCTGGGTAACCACCCCAGGCAAAAAGCTGGGGAGCCCATTTCCCAAGACTGCAAGTTGTTCTCCTTCCAGAGCGGGTTTGGCAGGCAGGACACCTCACCAGCTCCTTCACCGCCGTGCCAGCAGCCACGGTGACCCAGCCAGGCAAGGCACAGGCTGACACAGCTCCCTCTGTCCCTTCTGCTGGCACGTGGGGACGGCACAGCAGCGGGTACAGGGTGTGCAACAGCACAGGGACCCTGCAGGAACGGCCTCTGCTTTCCGAGAACCAGGAAATGCAATATATCTTTGAAGTGTGGGACAGACATCTCTGCACAGAGCTCAGCCCAGGGAAACATGGCCCAGGCAGGAGCTGCAGGCTGGGCAAGCCCTGATCTCCCTGAGGAAGGCTGGAGGTTTTGGGAGCAGCTGCACCCACGGGGCACAGCGGGAGGACAGGGACGGCATTGGCACCCCATGGAAATCGTCCATCCCTGACACACGCCGGGAATCAGGTGCACACACCCCTTCCCTGGATGAACTGCCGGGGAGGAAACAGCCCTCTGGTGCAGTCACTCTCTGAACAGACCTTGCAACATCTGTAATTTAATTTGAAGCACTGGAGAGACCCATTATCTTCAGGCGAGCTCCAATTTAGGCACACCATAAAACCAATCAGACACAGCACGGATGGCTGGAACAAAGGCTGGTCACCCCCAGGTTTCTCACTACCCCAAAGCAAGTCGTTACAGAAAGAGTTAATGACATAATACACCCAGCTCTGATGTGGTCACACTACTACAGAATTGATTCTCTGCATACATATTCCCTTTAAATTGGTGCTTCTAATAGAGTTTGGTCCTGTTATGGCAGCAGCGAAATTGTTTTGAAGCCAGCTCTAAAACAGCTGCAGTGAGGTGCTCTCCCCTGTAGGGATTCAGTCCCTCTGCTCCTCCAGGTCTGCAGCACAGCCCATCCCAAAGGACCACGGATCACCTCCTGCTCTGCACACGGGCACAGGGGGCAGTTTGAGCATCCTTGGATCAAAACAGGTCGGTGTTGCTGACTGCTGCTGATGGATGGCATTTGATTGATGGCCAGAGTGGCCTGACAGCAAAGTTCTTGCTCGATTTTAAATTAATAAATCTGTAACAGAGCCTCCAGAATAAAATTCCTGTTGATGAGCAGGAGTTTGCTCTTGCCAAGGAGGGGAGGATGTTGCTCCCACTGAAATTTGTTCCCCAAAGCAGTCTGAGTTTGGGTGGAGCTGGAATTTCATCAGGGAGAAGGACAGCCTTGGCCGAGACAGATAAATGCCTTTTATAACCCTGATAATATTCCCATTAAAGTTACATCGAGCCATCACTGCAGCTCTAGAGTGACACACGCAGAAGCAGATGGGGATTTTATCGAGCATTTTCAAGTGCAGCCTTCCTGGAAATGGGATCAAACAGAGAATCACTGGGCCCTGGTGAAACCCACGTTGCTGCTCAAACTTCCCTGAGCACACAGGTGCTAAAACAAGCTCCTGAACAGGGAAAACATCAGGGCTTGCTGATAAAGAGGTGGATCACAGCCGAGGGAATCACAACAAACACTCACAGCCTCCCCAGAGCTCTCCTCACCAAACCACATCCCCTAAGCAGAGATGCTCAGGAAGGATCCTCGCTGCAAAGCCACATTTTGCTCTGCCACCTCCTGCTCGTGCCACGCAGGAGCTGTTCCCATCCTGCAGCCCCTTTCCCTTCACAGCAGCCCGAGCTCGGCGAGAGGAAAAACCACCACGTTTAGCTTCCCATGCTGGCAGCAGCAACACCAAAAGGGTGGGGAAGCGGCTTCTCGTGGGCCACAGAGAAGAAAAAAGGCACCTGCAGGTGCAGCCACCCCGGGAGGACCTCGCTGGCATCCCCTGCCTGCAGCACATTCCCAACACAGCCGCTCTGTCCCAGCTCTCTGGCACGCTGCAAACACCGCTGGCAGCCGAGAAGGAGCGGGCGCTCTTCAAGCCTCGTTATTTGCATTCATCTGCTTTTCCGTAACACAGAGATTTCCAATTACATTATTTACAGCAATCTGTTGTCAACTCCCACATTCGGCACTTGAGGATGAAGGAAATTAAAAGGCACTGAAAATTACCATTCGGGGCTTTGTTTCCGGAATAGCAAAATCCGTGGCCCCCCTGACCCCGACGTTTCTCGAGCTGCAGTGGCTGCCAGCCTTCAACCATTTATCATCCCCCTTTCAATCAGGCCTCTTTTTTTATTCCCCCCCCCCGTGGCTCTATTCTAGAGGACACTATTTTGAGTCTAACCACTCGCTGCCACCCCCAAAATAATACGGCAGAGGCTATTGATGAGTTCTTTCAATTGCAAACAGGTGCACATCGCTCCGATTCGACCCAGAGTCACCCAAAATAAACACCCCTCGCCATCCGTGGGGTGTTTCGCCAGGAAATCGTCATGCCAGGCAGGAATAACCCCGAGCCGTGTTGCTTTACAGCGTTCCAAGTGGTAGGGGGTGGAGATGTGGAAAGGGAAGCCCCCGGGGGCAAAAGGGGAGGAGAGGATTCCGTTCCTCCAGCGCAAAGATCTTCACCCCCTGCGTGGTTTGTTGGGATAAACTGAGAAATGCAGCCGGCCATGAAAACGCCGTGCAGTGAAGGAGAAGGAATTGAAAGGAAAGTGAAGCAGAGGGGGCAAATTAAAACTTTTAGCAGGTCCCTGGTAGCTGACACTCTCTTTCATATTCGAGGGAGTTTAAAAAAAAAAAAAAAGCTCTCTCTCCCCCAACCCCACCCAAACCGCTTTCATTATATCCCTACAGCTCTGGATGTGTCAATTCAAATGTAAATGTGCACGAATGCTTCCAAGAGGATTTTAATTACAATGATAGCATCGCTAATTATGGAGATATATATATATATAAAATAGATATATAAAGGGGTAATTCAAGAAGGTGCTCTGCAGAACCTGGTGGGATCAGTCAAAATAAGGCTGTGCAGAGAGTTAAAGGGCTGGGCAGGGATTTGACAAAACCCAGCAGGTCTCTTTTTTCCCTTCAGGCCAGGAGGTGCTGGGCAGATTTCGGCCACGCACAGCTAATTCAGCAAGGGCACTGCTGCCCGGGCTGTTCTCGTGCTCTGCCAGAGGCCTGGCAGCAGGGAATCGTTCCAGCTGTGCATTTACCCCCCACCCCTCCTGCCAGGCACGTTCTGCTGCTCTGACAGCTGCTGCAGCGAGCCCTGTGCACTGCAGGGGCTGCTCCCTTCCTGCCCTGGGATCTCATTCCCGGGGGGGTTTCACTGCAAAGCCACAGCCAGTGCTGGCTGCAGTCAGGGATCAGCATCCCTGGCTTCCATGCAGGATCCATGCAGGAGCAGGACTGAGCCAGGGAGGATCAGCCCTGCTCACTCTGACTCCAGAAAGGCAAAGCAAGATCAAAGCCATGAAAGGCAGCGTGGCACGAGGAGGAGGGAAGGAGGAAGGGAGATTCTTGCCCTCAAAAGCGAATGTGAGCGTGGCTGAATTTGCTTCCACCCCTGCTTGCAGGAACACCAAACCACAATCCACATCATCCTCAATTCCTCTGCCATCCAAAGACATCGCGAAGAAAAACCACCCACAGACTCCTGGAAGAACAAAGGAGGGCTTTCCACGGCTGCCTCTGGAAGCAGCCGGGACAGGTGACTCTGGCCTGAGGCAGGTGAGGTTTGTTTCATTTCAGGATGCACCGTTGGTGTGGGGGTGCCTGGGGGTCCTTGGGGATGTTCCCTCTGCCAGCAGGAACATCCAAGGCTCTGCCAGAACACAGAGCTGGGAGACGCTGGCCCTGCACATCCCGCGCCGCCGAGCACGCTGCCCTGTTTGGGATGGCTGGGATGCAGTCAGAATCCCGGGAAACAGCAGGCAGAGCCCATTCATCGCCTCCACTCTCCAGAAATAAGACGGTGCCAGAGCAACTCGTTCCTCATCGCTATGCAGCGCTGCCTTCCCAGAGGAGGTTTTCAAGGAAACAGAAAGCAGCAGAGAACGCTTCCGAGCGGCTGAGGCCGGGATTCCCAGAGGGATCTGTGGGCACCAAGCACTCGACTCCGGCTGGAGAAGTGATGGAAATGACAGCTCGTTGCTTTGGTGCTCATTTGGACCCAGGCAGGGTGATTATTTAATCACAACCGAGGCCAGCACCAACGCTGTCCACGCAGCAGGAGGGGGTGACAGGTACCACGTGTCAGTAAACTCATGCTGGCTTAAATCCAGCCTGCAGGGATAAAGAACCTGGAGAATGAAGGGATGGAAGCTTCAGCATGCATGGACAGTGCCACACACTGCAGCTGTGAGCTGGTGCATGGCAATGTCCAAGCTCACCATCGAGATCCTGGTGGGCCACGGGGCCCCCTGTGCTCCCTCAGTGCGTGGCTGAAGGGGACAATCACAGCCCAGGGCTCTCCTCCCAGCCAGATAACACTGATTAACTCTGGCCAACATCATTTAGCCCACTCTGGTTTCCAAGTGACCTCCCTTTCCCACCTCAGAGCCTGGCAGCCTCTCACAGGGAGAGTCAAGAGCACCACAAACACCAAGCCCGAACAGCCCGAGTGGGGGCTCAGAAAATTAAACAGCGATCAAAGCTCTGCTGGGGAGGGAATCACCTCACCTGGAAACACCACATCCCATCTCACTGCCCAGGGAGGGGGCTCTGGACCAGCATCAAACACTCACCCACTGCAGCTGGCTGAGTTTAGAGCTCTGAGCAGTGGGGAGGTGCTGCCAGAGGTGCTCTGAGTCCTGGGACCAGCCTTCTTTAAGTACGAATTTCGTCAGCAAAAGTCACTTTGAGAAGGGGACAGAGGAAGGGTGATACTGATCTGTTGCTCCACCAGTGCTCCAGTGCATTCCTGAAGCTCCCTGCCTGGATCCCTGTTCCTCACACACTTAGGGAAGACCAAAACCACCCATCAAAGCCATTTCCAGGCATTTATCCTGATCTGCCTCAGCTTCCTCGCCCTGGCTGACATGACCCAAGGCTTCTGCTAACTCTCAATTCCCAAATCCCTCAAAAGAAAGGCAGGGCATGTGGACAGAGACATGACAAGACAGAGGGGATGTATGATTTGATGTCTGTGTGCCCACGCTGTGACCTTTCCAACCCTCTCCCGTTCAGGGCACCAGCACCGGCATAAACAAGAAAGGAGACAGAGTTGAACCCACCTTAAAGGGAATTGAAAAATAAAGGAGAAGCTAAGGGTTGAGAGGCAAGTTGAGGCTGTAATTTAGTCTGAGAAGGAAAGGTCCATCCATTTTCATCAGGGATGCACTTTGGCTGTATCTCAGGGCTCACAGAGTGAGTGCTGAAGGTTATCATACCCTCACACTCTGGCCACACAAAACATGTGCTGCACACGTTAATAATTCTCTGTCCAGTGACCAGGTTACTTATTATTTCTTAAGAAATAGGAAAAAAAAAAACCCACAGTGGTACANAGTGAGTGCTGAAGGTTATCATACCCTCACACTCTGACCACACAAAACACGTGCTGCACACGTTAATAATTCTCTGTCCAGTGACCAGGTGACTTATTATTTTTTAAGAAATAGGAAAAAAACCAAACCCACAGTGGTACAGAGAGATTAAAAAAAACCCCAAAAACAGAATAAAAGAAATAAAGTAAATTTTAGTCCCTGTGTTTCCCTGCAGAGCACAGAGAATAACTGCACCTGCCTCGCTCTCTATTTTGGGATCTCTGTCTGGAATTCAAAACATCTGGATGATTCAGTGAATCAAATTATTATCAAAATCCACAGAGCCAGAATGCTCTCCTCCTGCCCTACCCACACTGCTGCTGATAATTTAAAGAGCAGCAGCATCCATGTATCCCTCATCTTACCTGAACGTGGACTTTGCGAGCGCTCCCACACAAAAACATCCCTCCAATGCAAAACCTAAGCAATGCAAAGTTTCCACAACTAATACATAAAAAATTCTGCACCTCCAACACCTGCACAAACGCTCTCACTACACTTCAAAAAATTGATTTAGCACCCAGGTTACACTGGTCAGAAATGGCTGGACTGGATTGATGCTCGAGGACCACAAGCGAAAGCCCAAAGTAAATTGATGGGAACAAGTGAAAATCCATCTGTAATCACAGAACAAACTCACAGCCCTCACTTCAGCACAGAGCAGCGAGCCCTGATGTTGGTGGATGCTGGCTGGCAGACAAGAATTGAGGCAGCCCATTACTTTTTTTTTTTTTTTTTTTTTTTGGGGTGGAAAACAAAGGGGGGAAGGATAAAAAATTTTAAAGCCCTGCTT
>VZTH01015620.1:10288-24304 GCA_013397815.1 Aleadryas rufinucha | reverse complement strand
TTTTTTTTTTTTTTTTTTTTTGGCAGTGTAAAGTCAAGGATGAAGGATATAAAAATTTAGAGACCTGCATTAGAACTCTCGCTCACTGGCAAGTTCTGGGATTTTGCAGGCAGGGAGGAAAACAGATTTAAAGGCTGCAATCCTGGTTATTTTTAGTGGGACAAATACTGCAGTTCTACTCTACATCTCTCAAGCTGTATTTAAAAAAAAAAAACAAAACAGTTAGCCAAGTTTATTTGCCATAGAGTGAGGAGGGAAAGGGTGTAAGGGAACAGTCTCTTTATGGCCAGAGCTAGAAAAATCCCACAAAGCCAAGCTCCAGGTGTGGTTTTTCCCCTTCACCCCCTCATAAAACCAAGTTGTCACCACTGGGTGTGTTTGAGCCTGCCTGGCCTCCAGCCAAGCCTCCCAAATGCCATTTTCAGCCTTCCAAGGCACAGGGAAGAGCCCACACATGCTCTGCACAGATTTGGGGTGGGCAGGTGGATGCTGCCGAGCCCCATCTCCCCACAGCTGTGTTTTACCTCTCTCTGCTCACTGCAGATCTTGCACAACCACAGAGGGCGTTTCTGGGCTCCGACAGTTTCTATCCCACACTTGGTGCAAACTTTCTGAAACAAGGAGAGAGAAAAAAAGAAGAAAAACCAGAAAAGTGGTGTTAGCAGCTCCCCACAGCCCCTGGGGGAGAGGAGGCTGAGAAACCCCTGTTCCAACAGCTTTGTTTTGCTTTCCTTAAAAACCTAAACCATGGCACAATTTTCCTGTTTATCCTGGAGAACCACTGACTGCAGGAAGGTGCTTGAAGTCTGTTTGAGACAAAGGTGAATCCACAGCCCAGTCCTCGACTCCAGGGTGAGAAGAGAGCTGGGAAGAAGAACAAATCAAGCCCCATCACCCACAGGTGTATTGCCAGAGAGGCTTTTTTATTCCCCTAAATCCTACCCCTCACTCTCTGTGGTGTGGAAAGCAGCTGTGACCAGGCACAAGTGCAAGACTGGAAATGTTCTCCTCCCTCCCCTCACCCCCGTGGTCTTAAACCCCACATCTTCCCCTCCAGCTCTGCACACTCTCCTTGACCTGTGGCTGTTTAGGAAGTGGCCATGGCCATGGTTACACACATTTCCTCAATGTTTGGTGGTTCTGCACAGCCTTTATTGCTACATGAGGGAACTTTCAGGTCTCTGCCGGCATTCCAAGCCATTTCCAGCCTGAATCACCCAACATTACATAACGAAGCTGATGCCTCTCAGCCCTGAATGAGAAATTGGATGAAACCTTTGATCCTCACCGAGGAAAAGCCACTCACAAGAGGAGAGGAGAAACGCGAGGATTGGGTGTCCCCAGGTAAGGTTTTACATGTCCCCCACACCGGGCTGCTCCTGTGTCCAGGGAGGGAGGTCTCACCTTCTCCATCCCACTATTCCTGCCTTCATCCTCATCCTCCCAGAGGAATAATGAACAACCTGTTGGGTCTGGTGCTCCCCAAGCCAAGGGGGATCTGCAGATTCAATTACAGGCACCACCTGAACGACCCCAAACTCTCCCTCCCCGCCAGCCCAAAACCTGAGGGAGCAGCTCAGCCTGAAATACCCTCCGAGATCCCAATCCCCACACGGATAGCACATTCAAACGCTCCCTCTAGTGGAAGTTCCCAACCGATTTCACTCCCAGCCATGAATTCTGAAAAATCTCGACATTAAACCGGTGTTTTTCCCTCCTCCCTTTCTCTGCTGGGAAATTGAGCGTCGCTCACAACCCCTCGGAAGAAGACATAAAAAATCAAGGGCATTAAATGCAGCCCCATTTCTCATTAAACACAAGACAAAGCACTTCCTTCTCCCACTCATCCTTCACCTTTTCCACATGGCATCAATCCCCTCTGCATGGTAAATGGCACCTTGGGCTTTGTCTCACTGCTGCTATTGTTAACACATCTGGCTTTTCACACACCTTTTTCTTGCCACAGAGCCTTTATTTCCCAGATAACAAAAACTAATATTAAAAGCATTCTTTATGAAGCAGGAAGTGGCACTCAGAAGATCCATCAGAAATGCAGAACCCCTGCTCAGCAGAAGGGATCTGCTGAAGGGAAATTCTTTGCTGTGTTTCAGGTGCGTGGTTACAAATTCCTGTTATTGAATTAAATGGGCTGTGATGACACAGGGACGGAGCAGTGCCTGCCAGAAAAATACGAACTTTAAAAATCCATAATTCCCTGACAAATTGCTTATTGCACACAGAGCTGCATGAGTGATGGATATCCCCGGACAAGAGGGAACGAGCAGTTCGCTCTGCGCTCTGCTGAAGGGTTGGCTGATCCCTGAGTTCACTCCACAACATCAAGAAGCAGAAGGGGAGAAGCCCAGGGCACCCAGGCAGCATTGCCTTGGGCTGGCACGGAGCTGAGAAGTGCAGCCAGTCTGAAAGCAGCTGTAAAATGCATCCTGGAAAAGTAAGATCTCACTTAAATCAACCTGGATGGGAATGCTGCTGAGCTGCCCAACAGACTCTGGACAAAAAGGGAACAAACATTAAAAAAAAAGAAAAAAAAAATCAGCTTTTCTCTGGGGTTTGCTGGTCACAGCCCTCCCAGAGCCTCAGGCTCACACTGTGCCACCAGCTGAGGGTCACTCCTGCAAATGCACAGGGCTGGGAAGTGTCTGGAGCAGCCTCTTCCTCCTCAGTAGTGTACAGGGTTCACAGGCAGTTGGTTAAAAAGCCCCGTGGCAACGTGACTTAGCCGGCTCCTGACAAGGTGAGGGCAGAACTGCCACGGGAAGAAGGCAGGAGCAGAGCACATCCTGTTATTCCACATGCCTGAAACACAGGAAACAGCCAGGAGTCTCCTGCCTGCCCCCAGCCCTTTATTCCCCACTGTGAACAGAGACCACGCCGCTCTCAGAGCTGCTCCCATTCCAACCAGACCTTCCACTTCCCCACTGCTGCTTCCTTCCACACCCCTTCCTTAAAAGCTGCTTTCCCCGTGGCTTAGGACCCAGGGGCTCCAAGATTTGTGTTTCCCTTGCCAGGCACTGCCTTAGAAGGAATCTTCTGCACAATCCCTGCATCACTCAAGCGACGAGGGCTCCGGTGGAGGAACCCGCTCGGCAGCAGAGCTCACAGCAGCCTGCTCTGCATGAGAACTGTGTCCAACAGAAGCCAGCAGGGCCACAGAAGGTTGTCCCAACCACAGAGGTGCCAGCATGAAGCAGCCCACGGTAAAGCAGCAGGTTCTGCTCGGTCAGAAACGCTCCAGCACCCAGCAGGTGCCCCCACCTCGCCACAGGCAACACGCTGGGATGAAGGAACTCCCAGAGGTGAGTCCCCAGGGGAAGACGGGCTTCAAGTGCAGGAAAACCAGCCTCCCAGCAGAGGCAGGACGAGGTGGTTGCCTGGGAGATCATCATCTCCACAGCAATACAGATTAACCCCTTGGCTCCTTGTGGAGCCAAGAGCAGCAGGAATCGTCCCTGGGGTGCTGGCAGAGCCAACAGCACACACAACACAGGCAGTCCCCAAGGCACAGGGCTGGAAAACTTACACTGCTTTGGAGCTTGAGGATGGACTTGAGCCCTCCTGGAAGCTCTCAGGGCAGACCTTGCAGTGAGTAGGAGCAAAGCTCACAGGCTCTGTTGTGAGCTGCCTCTGATGGCTGCACTTTTCTGCCCCTTGTCCCACTCTTCAAACCCCAGCTGGGAGATGCAGAGGGGGCTGGCACAGCCCACCCCAGCACTGAGTGCAGCTCAGGCGCTTCAGGATCGTGAGGGATCTCTTGTTATCACCAGGTTGCAAGAGAAAACTCGACGGTCTGACAGCACCAGTGAGAATAAAACCAGTTAACCCTGCAGAGCTCTCCAGCTTCCAAGGGGCCTGGTGGTGTTTCCTGGAGAGTTCTGCTGCTAGGAACAGGCACGTGTGACCAAACCCACCTTTTTGCAGTCCTGGCAGAAGACAGAGGAGCTGCCCAGCAGCCCCAGCGTCTCCCCACAGAGCAGGCACTGCGAGAGGCCGTTCCCCATCGCGTTCTTCCTCATGTTCTCCAGCCTCTCCACCAGGCGCCTGTGGGCAAGAGGCAGAGCAGAGGTCACGGCGCTGCAGGAAAAGCTTTAAGTGCTCAGACCAGGGCAAGTCAAAAAACACTGGGAAAGGGCAAAGGAGTTAAACCTGCCGAGCTCTCTCCATTTTTCCACGTCCCATCAGGAGCAGGAAGGCCAGACTGAAGGCCAAAATGAGCCAGACTGAAGCCGTGAGACCAAAATGAGCCTGGCTGTGGCACAGGAGTGCCAGTCACTGCTCCCTGCTCCGTTCCACAGCCCATTTGGAGGACAGGAAGCACATATGCATGCACAACGCCTGCCAGAGCAGGGCTAGGAGAGGGGAGGGAGGAGGGAGAAGCAATCAGGATGCAGGGTGTGGAGAGCATGCAGAGCAAGGTTGCTCTGCCATGAGATCACTGCTTGGCAACCTTCGGGCCTCCATCTGTAGAGGGGGACAGCAGCAGCCGGGCCGTTTATCAGCGGCAGCACCAGGAGGAAGCGATCCCACTCTCCACGAATCCCACCCTCATTAGTGCTAACGTCCCATCCACCAGGAAGGGCCCGTTCTGAGAGCAAAGCAAGGGCTGTTTGAAGGAGGCGCTGCCCACGGTGGGGAGGTCAGGCTGCACAGCCAGACCCGGCCGTCATTAGTGGATTTATGATCCTCGGCTTGGACTCGGGCACAAAAGAACTCTCGGGAGTGAACAAAGGCATTTCAGAGAATGCTTCACCCCGGGAGCTGCAAGGGCAGCGCTTGCTGCAGCTCCAGCAGCAGCCACACAGGAACAGCCAGGCCCTCGGGGTCGCTGGCTGCTGCTGGGGTCCCCCATTTATCACAAAAACATCGCTGTCACTTCTCGTTAGCCCTCGCTAACGAGCTCTGCACAGGGAAGCAGAGAAGCAGGAAGCTGGGCTGGCTGGACACGGGCTGGGAGTCCCTGGGGTTTCCTGTCTCATGAACACAAACACGGCTGGGAAATGCTGCAGGGCTGCCCAGCTCCCCGGCTTTAAAGGCAGCCAGTGTAGGACGATCACAGACACAGCTCAGGCCAGGCCTCCAGCAGGACTGAGAGCAAATGGGAACCTGCAGCAGCAAAAGGATGCCTGTAAATTAAATAATTCAAGCTAGCAAACTCCATCCAAGAGGGCTCAGCCAACTAGAACATAAACTCATTCTCTGCTCCAGGCAAAATCCCAGGGGGCTGGTGCGGACAAGGGAAAACCTGAGTGCACTGCCAGCAGCGATCCTGAGCCATCCCTGCACCAGCCCAGCATCTCCCCAGCCTCTCCCAGAGCCACTGCCTCAGCACTGCCTGCGTTTTCCAGGGACTGTGTCAGGGCTGCAGCCTCCCCAAGGCTCAAAGAAGGCGTGGAAAGACTTCAGAGAGAGGGAAAACACGACATCCTCCCCGATGGTCGTCACCTCCGAACGAGCAGCATGGGAGGGGAAAACATCTGACCTAAGGGATGCTCTGAGTGATGGAGGCTGAGCTCAGGCAGCTGGGAGAGCCACTCCTGTCCGTGCTGACCTCTCCTTGGGAGGGAAGGGGGCAGTGGACGTGACCGTACCCGATGCGCTGCTGCTCCACCGCGTCCAGCCTCTCTGCCTTGCGGATGACTCCCAGGATGACCTCGAGCTCCTTGGGGCTCAGAGCCTGCATCTTCCTCTGCTTCTCAGTCTGGAACGTGTGCACCGACCAGCCCGTCTGCAGCCTGTGGGAGGGGGTGGAGGGCAGCCCTCAGCTGGGACAGGAAGGAAAGCACAAAACTCCTGCCCTGCCCCACAGGCCGGAGCTGCCCCGGCACAGACCCACGTCAGCCTCCCACCAGGGGAGTCTGCTCCATGACTAAAGCCCAAAGAAGGAGCCTCCTCTCTCTGACCACATTTCCACATCACCCCTCCAGCAGCACCGAGTGCTGTGCTGCCTCTCCCTGCCCTCTCACCCCCCTTTCTGCTCCAGTTTGTATTTCCCCACTCCAAGCCCCCACTCCTGTTTGCCCACGAAGAGAAGCAGCGCCCCTGGGGCCGGCTCTCCTGGGGATACCCTCACAGAGATGGGTGCTGATGCCAGGCACCCCAAAATGCCAAGAGCAGACTCCCAAACAAAGGGATCACCTGCACCCTCCTCCCTGCAAGATCCCACATCCCTGACGCCCTCATTTCAAACACACAAATCCCTGGGCATGCCTGGAAAGATAAATTTGGCAACACCCTCACTTGGTCCAGCCCAGGTTCACACGAGGACTTCAGCAAACCCTCTGTGCCTCACACGCAGCAGCTGATGTTTCTCCTTGGCTCACTTGGCGACAGGCAGGAGCTTTCACAGCTCAATTAATTAATTACCATTCAGGAGGGGTTTGGAGGTCACTGGATAAACTTATGGCTGCAAGGAGAATGCAGGGCGCTCTCAGGCACCGCTGTCTTGCTGAGGCCTTCTGCAAGCTGGGCAAGTGGCAGTGGAGTGCACTGGCAGCCCCCTAAAAACATGGGGTGTTCCCCTATTTTCTAACCCTCTGCAGCAGCAGCTGAGCCCAGGGGTTCGGGCAAGAGCAGAGGTGGCACGGTCCCAGCTGCCAGAGAAGGAAAGCATCCAAGAAAAACACACTTCTAGTGCTTGACTCATCCCCATCCTTTCAGTCTTGAGGTTATGCAGTAATTTTAACTTCAGGGGAAGATGAGATCGGATGACAAGTTCCCAAAACAAAAGGGTGCTGGCAGCTGGGGGATGCTATCGATTATATTTAGGGCGCCGCAGAGATCTGAGGCTGCCTCCAACCCTTCCTATCACCCAGGGGAGGGATGTGGGACGGACTCCCAGGGGTGCAGGACGAGCCCAAGAGCCCGGTGTGGCACAGAGACACCAGGGAAGCTGTCAGAGCAGAGCTGAGGGTGGAAGGGGAGGAGGAGGAGGAGGGTGGGGAGCACTCACTTGGCTCGCAGGGCCAGCTGCCGGTCGTTGGGGCAAACCCAGGGGCCCGTCCCGCTGCCGAAAATCATGTCAGCCATGGCCCCAGCCTGGGGAGGGGTGGGGTGGCAGGGGTCACACCTGGAAGAAGCAAACAGCAGCCACTCTTGCAGCAAAGCAAACAGAGGTTGATCTGCCAGCATCACACGCGGCGGGAGCGGGCAGACGCTCACCCACAGACAGCGATAAAAACACACCACCGTCCTCATAAAATATAAGCCAATAAATACCTCCAGGTACCTTGAAGGCAAGGCTGGGAGTTAAGATTTTATGGTATACTCTTTAAAAAAAGAAAAGCCAGACACTCTTTGTCAGTCCTGATTTTTCATTTCAAACTAGAGAAAAGCGTTGTCTGTGAGAATAATCTCTGCCTCCCCACCTCCAGAGCCCCCAGCACTGCAGTTCTGACAGAGAAAGCCACTCCAAAGGACACAAAGAAGCTACAGTTGCCTTTTTTTTTAACCTCTTAATGGGGTAACAAACAAAAACCCACGCAACAATCAGCATGAATAGTGGCAAGTCATTTCCTTCATTAAAACTGCCTCCATAATAGCCTGATATTTATAACTCCAGCCTACAATAGCAGCTTGTTTGCATTCTCTGATGCTTAAGACAGCACCTCTTGCAGCAGATCTCCTGCTGTGGCTCCTGTCCCCGCCATGGTCACACCAGTGATTCCTTGTGAAATGGAAGTCCCACTGAACTGATCAGAAGAGGCAGCAAGGCACTCATGGGAGGCAACTTCCAGACGCTCCTGGGAGAAACATTCCCTGAAGAGACTCCTCAGCTGAGCCGTTCTGAGTCCTACCAGCAGCTCAGATGAATGGAGAGCACCAAGGGACAGCCCAAAGATTTCAATGGATGCTAAACTAGACTTGATGTACTGAGCTTTCAACCAGCTGGATTTGCTCTCCAACAGAGCGAGTGTCTCACGAGCCCTAATGCGTGAATTTCCAGGTATTCATCCTTGTCCCCAGCACAGACACTCTCCAGCTTTGAAACCGTACCTGCTGGGCAGAGATAAGGTGTTTGATGCTGGTTGGCACCCAGCAATCAGGTACGATGGCAGGCAGGGTGTATCACCTGCCAGCTGGGCTGCAGTTCCCAAGCAAACTCTTTCTCTTTTTCCAGTCTCCATCCCCAGCACGCTCGGCCAGCAGGGCTGTGCCTGCCCCTGCTATCTGCTGCTGCCACGCAGGGCTCTGTGCTGCCGTGCCAGGCACAGCCTGACGGCCTTGGCCCCCTCTCACAGAGCTTGTGCACATCAAACTCTCCCTCCTGTGCCGAGCTCACGCGTCCCCCGGCGCAGAAACACCGACCTGTGGCGCAGAACCGACAGCTCCCTCCTGCCAAACCCCACCTCAGCCCTCAGAGTTACGAACAATGAAGCAGCTCCCTCCTCCCTGGCCATCCCAGTTTCTGGGGAGAGCCTGAAAACGCAGTGCTTACAACAGGCAGGAGGGAAGAGGGGAAATTCCACACAGATTTCTTCCAGTGCAAGGGGAAATGTGTGTTTAAAGGGTGAAGGCTCGGCATGGTCTGGCTGTGCAGCAAAGTGAGGCGTGGAGGAGATGGGAAAGCTGCAGGGAACAGGGCTGAGGCAGGAAGGACAGACAGAAGTGTCACAGATGATTTTTGAAACCTTTACCGCGCTAGCCAAGGCGATGCCTCTCGAAAGAGACCATCCCTAGAAGAAACCCTTGAGCCCTGGCACCAACTGCTCTCCCTGCTCTGCTCAGTGCCACACGCTGGGTTTGCATTTCCCTTCCATCCCAGAACACCTCCTGCTCTTTTAATCTTCCTCACAATCTCGAGCGAGAACACCGAGAACACCTTCCCCACTCACATCCTACAGCGCTCACACCCCGGGGAGCAATCAGGCATGAACAGCAGAGGAACACAGAGGCTCAGGCCTGGGTTAGAAGCAGAGAGAAGCTACAATTTCACACAGAATGGCTGGCCTGGGATTTTCCAGAGATTTCCCAAGCCTGTGATGTGTGGTTACAGGATTACATGCACATGGAGCCCCCCACACAAACGCATATATTAAATTACTCCTCAGCTGCACCATGTATTCCTCCCTCCCACTCAGGAACACCTGAAGAATAGCACAGCCCACGCTCTGTGTCCACGCAGGGCTCCAGGCAAGCAGCCTGTGCTGGCTGGGGGAATAAAAGCTGGAGCTGCAGATGAGCCCCACAGCACAGCCAGGGCACAGGAGTTTGCTCTGCCAGCAGCTGTGCTTTCAGGGTGGAAAAAGCTGTGCTGGAAGCATCTGCCCCTCCTCAGCAGAGCTTTATCTGCTCCAGCAGAGCTGAAGGCGAGTCAGAATAGAGCACACGAGCCGAGCATTTTTCTCAGGAGAGGCTTAAAGGCGTTCTCCAGCCTCGCAGCACAGTGAGCTTTGCTCAGCGTGACTGAACAAAAACAAGCAATGTCATGGTCTTTTGCCTCCTGTTACTCAGCATACGCTTTCTGTCCTCCACCATTCCCTGGGCAGCATCTGCAAAGAGATGAGGCAAACAAAGCGCAGCCTAAAGAGCCACCAGATCCCAAAAGAGTCTTCAGAGAGATTATTCCCTGAAATATTTACAGGAGCGTTGTTTTTTGGCGGCGCCGGGATGTGCCGTCGCCTCTGATGGGAGCTGCTGGCTTTGCAGCTTTGCCTCTGGAAAAATCCTGCTGGGGACACACCTTGGAGAAGGAAATGGGAATGGGACTGCAGGGCACGGTCTGCTGGGGGAAAAGCAGGGCTGGGGGGAAGGGATTGTCTCTCATGGACGTGGGAATGATGCCAGAGGGGTGGAAGGCGTGAAGCGTCTTCCCTCTTATCTCAGGACAGGACAAGCAGTACAGGGAAATCAGAAACTCCCAGATAGCAACACCAGGCCAGCCTGGGGAGTCATTTCCATGGGCTGTGGTGAAACATTCTCCTCGTGCAGACTTGCATTCTCTCTCAGAAATTCTCCAGTCAGCACCGAGCCATCCCCTCCCTGTCCTCCTCTCCTCTCAACAAACTGCTGAGGGGTAGAAGCAGCCAGTGAGAGAGCAAGAGAAATCCACAGCTCCTGGCCCACCTGCAAGTGCCCTGCACAGCAAAGCACAAGCACTGAGTGCCACAGAAAGAAAACCTCCCACTCCAAGGTTCTGCATTTTACCCGAATTCAGAATGAAAAGGGGAGCTCTTATCGATATTCTGTGACCTGCTTTAAAACCACTCCACCTGCTCATTCCTTTCCTGTGACGGAGGAAGTCATGTGAAACAAAACCTCATTAAATCTGAGTCCACCTGGCTGCCCTTGGCACGGGAGCACAGGGGAGGAGCTGCAGAGCCGACCCCTCACATGGGGCCAGAAGCACCCTGGAGGATGCAGAACCGAGCACATCCCCGCCTGCAGCTCTGTCATGGCTCTGCCTCTGCTGTCCCCACGACAAGAGTTGGACTCTGGCAACCAGAACTGAGAACATGACTTCAGTCTGGGAGGGAGAAGCCTTCCAGGGGGGCCTGAGCGAAGGGAACAACAGCAGGCACACACAGCCCTTGGACACGGTGCTCTTCAAAGAATTTCTGAGAAAGAAGGGCAGTTTTCTCAGCAGAACATCAACATGGACATCATGTATTGTACCTCAACAACTGAGCACAGACACAGCAGGTCCTACCTGCCACCTCAGCAGCTGCCAGAGCAGGTGCTTAAAGAAGAGTATAAGAGCAGAGCACAACAGAGCAATGCTTATCCACAACACCCTCCCAGCCTCCAGGGATTCCTGGATCATGCACTGCCTGACCCAGCCTGCAGCTCTGCATTTAACACCCTCAGCATTTTCCTGTCCCAAATTTACCACCTTGCTTCTCCAGCATTGTCTCACTACACCAAGTCCCTTCCCCACTCCTCCACCTCAGACATTTTTGACTTTACCTTGGCTACACCAAAGTTAAAACTGAAGGGTCTTGCTGGCACTGGGGCACTCGNGCTCTGCATTTAACACCCTCAGCATTTTCCTGTCCCAAATTTACCACCTTGCTTTTCCAGCATTGTCTCACTACACCAAGTCCCTTCCCCGCTCCTCCACCTCAGACATTTGGACTTTACCTTGGCTACACCAAAGTTAAAACTGAAGGGTCTTGCTGGCACTGGGGCACTCGTGGCAGCAGAAAAACCTCCTCACACAGTGACAGCACAGCCTGCACCAGCTCACTGCAGGTGCCCACGAAGCATCAATTCCTCAGAGCCCTGCAAAGACAAAAATGTCCTACCCAGGCCCACGAGGAGGCCTCCAGCCAGCTTCCATTTGCCTGGTTATTTCAGCCGAGCAGCTCGTGCCTAGATTAATTTGTTTTCATAGGAAATTAATTAGACAATTTTTTTTTTTAAACACTTCATTTAAAAAGGAAAAACAAATTAAACAGTCAGCTAGAGAGCCAAGCTCCCAATTCCCAAGCCGTGCTGTGCCGGTGTAATCACCTCTCCTGCTCCCAGGGCGTCACCTCCCCCAGGATTCGCAGGTACCTGCTGGCCCGTTGCTCCCTGCTCCCTCAAAGGACGTGGTGTGATCACTCCCTGCTCCTGCCAGACCCCGTTATCCCTGGGGAACCTTGGCAACTGAGCGAGTGTTTGCTCGTGTTGCCATGACAGAGGGTAAATGAGTGGCTGGGATTGATGAGGTTAACCCGGCCCACCAGCCGGTCCCTTTTCCTCCCGGGCACGGCAGGGAAAGGTTATTTGCTCCAGACACCACTCTCCCCCTCGTGTTTTAAAGCCTTGCAGCTGTATTTCAAAGCACATGGCTGGTTTGAAGTGGCAGAAAAACCCTGGGGGCCGGAGGAGCGTGGCAGAGGACGCACACTTGGCTTTGAAGGTCTGCCCGAGTCTCGGAGCCAGAGCAAGGCTGAATCAGGGTTCAGAGAAGTTTTTCTCACGCACAAACCGCTTTGAGCTGCTCATTCACACCCTCATCCAGCAGTTTGTCAGCTCCTTCAGCAGGAACCTGCTGTGGGCACCAATAAAATGCTGTGAAATGATTTCAGAACGGCTAAGCAGGCAGCAAGCACGAGCACAGCAGAGCCAGGAGATCCCCAGCACCTCTCTCAGGCAGGGAGACACCCAGGCATGGCTGAGGAACACCCCCTTGCCATTCCTTAGGAACCCTCAGCAGCAGATGGAGAGCCAAGAGACACAGGGAATCCGGTGTGACCAGGCCTGACTTGCAGCTCTGCAGCCCGGGCCAAAACACCATGTCCAAACAAACACCACAAAGCTTTGGGACGACAACTTAAGGACCCAGTCAGAGAGATTTTCCCCAGTCTGTTCCCCCATGAAAGCTCAATCTGAGCCAGCAAAATGGGGACGACCTCGTTCAGACCCTCATTCTGTTTGGCCCAGCCCAAATTAAACACCAGCTGGGAGGTGTCCTTATCGTGTAAGGCCGAGCTGGCAAAGAATTGGGTGAGGATGAGGTTTGGGGGGAAAACCAAGAAGTTTCCCACCCACCAGAGCTGCTTCCCAATCCTGACAGCAGCAACAAGAAGCCAAACTGCTTTTAAGATGGAGTTTATAAAGAGCTTTTAAAATACAACGCCCTGGAGGTCCGTGCCAGTCCTGTGAGTGGGAAGATAAAATCAGCTCTACAGGAAAGCCGACATCCAGCACCAACAATCCTTTATTAACGAGAGGCACTTGTTAGTGTGGCTACTTGAGATATGGTGAGATGTAAAAAAAAACCCAGGTTTTTTGCCAAAGCAAAGCAGCCTCCCAGCACCCCTTGATGCCGGGGAGGAAAGCCAGCACTGTTCCACCTGCCAAGGTGTATCTTTATTTATCAGACTTTGGACCCATTTCCTCCTGATCCGCAGCCAGGCAGGTGCGTTATGCAAAGTGAATAATTCATGAAGACAGCAGGCTCTCTCTGACTCGCGTTCCGGGGCAGGTTGATCTGGCATAGGCCTGGGAGAAGCAAATTAGCATCTAAATGGCCAATTAGAGAAACTCATTTCACTATTCTGATATGCTAAAAAGCTCGGGAGGCCCGAGGCTGGCGTGTGGCACCTCCCAGCCTCCAGAGAAGCATCAGGTTTCTTAGAAAGACTCGGGCAGAGGAGGGAAGTGCTGAGCACAGGCCAGCGTTTGTCAAGGAATGCCGTGCAGAAGAGCCTCATGCCAGGCTGCTTCACGGGTAACCTCGGGTGAACCAGGAAAAGAACAGCTCGGGGCCAGTGGAGAAGCTCTGCTGAGCAGCCAGGCCTTGCCAAAAACTCCCTCTCCCCTGAGCCACAGGCCTGCCAGCACATCTGAAGGATGGAATAGCTTTTCTCAGCATCCTTAAGGTGTAATACTGGTTTGAGGCATGCTTTGAACAACGCCACAAACGCGGCCGCTCCGAGGCTTTTATCACCCTGGATATCGTTGCTACGAGCGGAAAGAAAGCCACGGACTTTGACCAGGTGCTGGAGAGCACCTGAACCAACCTGCAGCACCCCAAAAAACCCCCGATGGTGGGCTCAGCATGTCGCTGCTACCTGCACTTACAACACCCACCATCCCAGAGTGCCCAAAAATCACGACACTCCATCTTCCACGAAACCCACGTGGCTTCCTCCGCCTCACAACCCGCACAAGCCCAGCAGCAGCTCCCAAAAGCAGGACGTGGCTGATAACTTTTCCACATCGCTTTCACCTCCCACCTCTGGCTGGTTTCCCTCCACATCTTTGCCACTCACAGCTCATTCCCTTCAGGAGCCCGAATTCCACCTAAATTCACAGAAGGGCTGCGGTGGGAAGGGACCTGCGGAGCTCACGCAGTCCGAGCCCAGGGCAGGCTCACAGCACACATCCCGGCGATCACCCAGCTGCTCCCGGAGCCTTTCAGGGAACTCTCCCGCCCGCGGAGCCCCGGCTGTGGGTGCCCCGGGCCCCTCCAAGCTGCTCCCCATTCCCAGAACCCACAAATCCCGGGCACGGCGCTTTCCCTACAGATGCCCGGCAGCCGCTGCGCGCTGAAACTCAGCTCAAACTCCG
>VZTH01015618.1:114947-127154 GCA_013397815.1 Aleadryas rufinucha | reverse complement strand
CGCTCCGGCGCGCTGCCCTTCGCGGAGCGCTGTTGCCGGACGGGCGCCCGAAAACTGCACCGGTGCACGCCGAGACGGGGGTTTGCACGGCAGAAAACCCCACCTCCCTCCTGGGCAGCACTCCCAAAAGAAGCCGGGCAGTGCACCGTGAGGGCTGATTTTTTTTATTTATTCGTTTATTTGTTTGTTTATTGAATATACCAAATTGATTTAATTTTCTTAAGGGATGGATGCTTAGAGCTGCTTGAGCCATCTAGAGAAATAGTAAGTTTCTTCGCTTCATGATTACTGTAGGTAGCTTTACTCATTGCAACATTTAGCAGTAGGTGAGAATTTATGCTGCCTGGTAAACAGTAATAGTTAACTTGCACCAACCTCATTCTGCGGATATCAGAATAGTAGAATATGGGAAGTAGCAGTAAGTATTACTTAACTTCACCATTACTTAAAGCAATACAGATAATTTTCAGCAGTTGTAAATCTAATCACTATTCTGATGACACTTTTAGGCTATTGACTGTTGTTGAAAGGACCAGAATTTACCTGTAGCCTGAAGTGAGGTATTCTAAAGCGAGTCTAGCAGAGGAAAAGAAAAGGGGAAAAAATGTAGTCTGCCCTGTCTGAGAAGACTTCAAACTATAAAATTCCTAGATGTAGCTAGAGTCAGGGTTGTTTTATCCTATGACCATTTTATATTTGTTAAACAAGGTTTTGCTTTATTTTATTTTTTGATGTTGTCTATCCAAAGGGAGCAATGTTTAGATTCATATTTTCCACAAATACAGCTAGGTGAGCATTCATGTATTGCAGGATTAGTTTGCAGTGTCTTCTGTTCAAAAATACTGTTCTTCCTCTGAAAAAGTCAGTAATCTGTGAAATATATGAGTACATTCAGTTTAATATTCATTAGGAACAGTAACTTCTGCACAATTTTATCCTGCACTGGCTGCTGTTAGCTGAACCCTTCTAAGAGACTGCAGGTGGTAAACTGTACATGTATTTCTGTAGCTAAAAACCTGTATTTCTTTTCTTCCTATCACAAAGGCTTTTTCTCCAAGGAAACTAGATCCCCCCCACATATATTAATATTTTCCTTTTATAGCAACGACATAGAATTTAAGTGCTATAAGTATTTATAATTTTTATGTCTTCACTAACGGCTCGCCTTTTATTTTCATCATATTTTAAGCACTAAGCAGTAGAAAAGTGGTGAGCATGGAGAGGAAAAGATGTTGAATTTGTCAGGAAACTCAACTAACTAGAAGGGAACTCACTTTTCTTGCGTAAGTTCTCCACAAATATCATTAAGTTCATGGGCAAGGAGTAGATAGATTTACCTGTTCCCCTGGTTAGTCGGTTTTCATATCACCTCTCACACAGATGCGCTCAGACACAGCGGCAGCAGCCACGCTTTGGTGCCCTCTGCCCAGCCCACCCATTCTGCTGCAGTGTAAAGGCATAACCAGAGCCTTCATTTACCCTCACTTGCATCTGGTTATGGAAATATTACAGGTTATGCATTAGTGACCCTGGATGTTTTAAAAAAAAAAAAGTCCCCAAACCACCACCACCACCACCAAACAAAGCAAACAAAAAATGGTAACGAAAAACCCAAGAAATCTGAGAAAGCCATAGATCAAATTTAACCAAAACTGCTGATAAAAGACTGGCAACCAAGAAAACTGGAAGAGTTGTAGATGCAATATTTGACAGATTTATCTTGCTTGACAGTAGATAATAATTTGTTTGTCTGAGCAGATGATTGTAGAGGAAAAGCTTTACATTCCTCGATTTAGAAATACCTAGGGAAAAAAGTCTGCAAAAGTTTGCTTGTGCAAACACATTGTGTATGCTACCTTCCTGAAGAATATGTAGATGGGTGTTCTGATGAAAGTGTTACTGAAAATTAGAACAGTGACTGTGAGCAAAATGTACACTGAGACTTCCTGTGTGAAATGACAAGGGGCGGGATAGGAAGCTCATTTACACACCTTAGAGCAGATAAGTAGGGAATGAGTTTAAATTCTTCTGATACCACACTTCCTAACTTCAAAGTCCAGCATTAGTGTGAAAAATGAGAGTTAAAATTGAAGGGCAACAGCAAAAGTACCAGAACTACATCAAATAGGAAAGATTTTCTTGAAAATTTATGGTAAAGGTGATTTTCTGGAGCTTCCTGGTCACCCTCTTCTGCTTCCTCATGACTTTCTAAATAATTCTTTGGGATTATTTCCTTCCCAAACCACCTAAAATCTGTGAAAGTCCCTGTCAGCTGCTAGATGCCAAGTACCGAAAGTGCACAAAAGACATTGGTGTTTATTCTGTTAGAAGAAATAATTGCAGCAATAGTTTCATATTTGGAACACTTAACAAAACAAGCTAATAAGAACCTCCTGGTTTAATACCTTAATATAATTAAAAAATAAAAATAAGATCAGTTCAAATTCTTTCATTTCTGCCAAAGTATTTGTATGACTTCATGAAGTCTTGATCTGTACTACTTTGAAAGTTTCTGTTTTGAAGATTTTATATATAATCAAACCATGAGTTCATATAGAACTACTTGCTAGTTCATTCACTAATTTTCAGTAATGATTCTTCTCCTCAGAAGAGAGTCTGAAATTTTGGGAATCAAAGTTCTAAATGATATTGCTTTGCCTATTTTTACAGAAGAGAATGGAAGTGATGGAAAAATAAGATTACAGTTATTGTGGGGTTTCTATCTTCAAATAGTGCAGACATCTATTAGTCAGAGGTATGAGAATCATTTAAAATTTATCTTAGCTTCAGTAATGTAGTCACTGCAGCACCTTACATATTTTAAGCTTAGTTAGTTGCATGCTCAAGTCTACCACCTTCTAAGATTCCACACGCAGGAGAATATAAAAAATAGAAAAAGAAATCATATTCCTTTTTTTAGGAGGTATCTAGGTCTTTTTGGACAAATATTATTAGAGCCAGTTAATTTTCCTAACCTAAATGTTTGGTGATTCATATAAGGAAAGCTGTTGACTCAAATCCTGAAAATAATTCTGCATGTAACTAAAGAAAAAAAAAAAAAAAAAAAAAACAAACCGAAAACAAAATCACCCCAACTTTAGACATGCTCTTAGAGAAATGCATATATCTTTGAGTCTCTCTAAAAGCACTGTAGGTATGAATATACTTCCATTCTATATTTATAACAGGGTATTGATGGATACACTTGCAGAGATACATGCCTCATACTTGCTACAGAGAACTAAACATTTTTAGTTTTGCCTAGTCCTTGAAATTAAAACCTTTAAGCATTATGGAAGTGCAAAACACATTGTAATATATACTTAAGAAACTCTGCTTTAAGTCACCAAATCTTTTAAAGCCTCAATGCTTGAAACTTTTGCTTTTTCATGTATTGGTGACATTACGATCAGTACTTCAAATTTCAAGCAGTCAGAAACCTCTGGCAATAGAAGAAAATGTACTGTGAAGGAGAATCTGTATCGAAATGAAACCTTTTAGGTGGGGGAAAGCAGGCTTCATGAGAGCTGTGTTTCTCTTGGAAGTTCGCTTCACAATTTGTCTTACTTGCCCTGGGTGTTGTTTGGTGCCATGGTGACAAAAATGTCAGCCTAGTCTAGCTCAGCAGAAATAGAGCTGTATGGATTAGAAATTGCAGGTATAAACATCAGGGTTAATGTGACCAGGGTGTTACTCTACTGAGTAGTCAGCAAGTAGTTCTTATGGCTAAACAACTTGTTTCTGTGAAATACAGAAGGTATTGGCCAGTCTGTTGGGAGTGTTGTGATTCTGTACTTGTCTTTGGGTTATGTAGAGAAGACTCCCTTCTCCTGTTCACCTGATGCTTATGTTTAGTGTGAGAGTTAAGACTGACTTCTCTTCTAGAAATTAAATCCTCACACTGGGCTGTATCTATGGCCACAGAAGTGCAAAATTGGCACATTTCTGATAATTGCTTTCTTTTAAAGTATGAGATCTAAATATTTAATATCATTAGCAGTATCAAGAGGTATGGCTGCATATGGCCTCAGCATAAGGACAAATCTACAAATATTACAATTCCAAGCCTTTTTTTTTTCTTCCCCCAAGAGCACAATTTAATATGTGTAAAGTGTTTGCTGCTTCAGTGGCTACTTTTTCTACAATGTGTCACAGCTGCTGGGGTCAACATGGCCTAAAGGAAAGCTGGTTATTCCCTCCAGGAATGATTTCACACTTTCTTGTTCCTGTAGCCCTACTGACCATTCAGACAATCTGCAGAAGTGATAATTTATAAACAGAGTGGCAGGAGTGGGCATTGAGACCCGGGGAGTACAGGATGTTATTTTTAGCCAATATTTACTAGTGTATCAAGGTTTTGGTCTGAGCTATATGAAGATCTTAATACTTGTTAAGTTCACTTTGTCTTTCTAGTTATGAAGTGCTCATTAAAGCAGCCTGGGATACTAAATCCAGATGATGTAAATTGTTTTAATATAAGTGTTGAAATAAAACATTAACATATTTTAATATATTAATAAATGTATTACAAATTTAAATTAAAAAATATTACAAGGCCAATTTGGGAAGGTAGAGGGGGAGACCAGAAAAAAAAAGTTTCCTGACTAGTATCCCACCACCAGTTATAATTTCTTTAAAAGTGAGTGACCACTGGATTTCACATTAAACTGCATATGCTGTGATGAGTTTTTACATCCCATGGCACATATGTTGTTCAAAACATGCAGCATATAAAACAGATGGCTTGGGAAGACTGTCAAAAAAACCTGCTGGGCCATTTCTGGTATTACCTTAAAGCAAAAGAGAGGATGAGTAAGTGCGCTGTAATTTTTGGCTTTAACAGAGCATTCAGGAAGCTCAGCTTCTGAAGGCATGCTTACTCAATCACAGTAACACATATAAAACCAGATACCTATTTGAGGGCAATAGAACAATAAAATTATTTGAAATTGTGGGGATGAAAGGAAGAATGGAAAATTGCAGTGGGAAAGGGCAGAAGGGCAGACATTTTTTTCAAGATGCTTACCACGGGACTGAGCAATGCAGAAAAATAAATTTAATCAGGACTTTCACAAGACACCTTTAAATAATTTTGTGTACAATATAGTGGAAGCTAAGTCCTGCAACCTCTAATTTAATTCTTTTTTTAAATTTATGATTTCAGAGGTCTCCTTGTGAAAATAACAGTTATGCCTCCAAGACCTGCTTGATATGGTTTCAAAATCTCTAAGCATGTAGAATCTTCTAACGAAGGGCAAACAATGTATTTTGTACTAGAGGCATGAAAATCAGACCCTACTGTATAAATCTGAGTCCGCAAGACAGTGTCTTTTTAGGAGCTATTTCATGTACTGGTAATATTATAAATAGTAAGCAATCTGAATTCCTCATGTTCTTGTCCACAGTAAATTTTTAGAAGTAGCTGGGGTTTTGGTTTTGGTTTGGGTTTTGTTGGTTTTTTTTTTTTTATCTCATTCCTGCAGCTGCATACTGTCTTATTTAACCTTGACTGAGAAGAACTTGATCTAGTATTTCAAGTCAAAATTACTAAAAGTAATATATATTCAGTAGTATTAGAAACTTAATTCCATCTTTGAGTTTACAGTTTACTGAAATGAAGATTTATTTCCAAAGCTAATATTACTAGGTAACAGTTCAAAATGTGGACATTGCAGCATAAGGAAAATAATTTTCTTTACTGATTGCTGAATTTCTGTTAACTATAAAAATGACCATCTGAAATGATCTTTGAAAGCTTCATAGTGTAATTTTTTGCAACTTATTTTTCTCATTTTTTGTTAGTTTCTTATAAGTATTATCACTGCTCAGTTGTCTGATAAAGCTGAAATGTTTAACTGGCTGTCTCAGCTATATTTTTATTTTCCAGCTCTAGAAAGTCATTGCACATGACTTTGCAATAGTTAGTTATATCAGAGCTTTGGAATATTAATACCGCTAAAATGATGTTATAATGCTTAAGTTTATCTATTATTTTGAAATAAATAATAACACCTTTAGTTTATTTTTACTTAGTCTCTTTCTTGGCAATTGGTTTTCACTTCCATGTTTTAGGAAAATCCTATAAATGTTGATATGTTACTACTTCAAAAAGGGAAAGAAAGGAGGAAACATGTGAAATACTCTTGTATTCATTTTGCTTGTGATTTTGAATAGCTTTCAAATTAGAATGATTTTCCCAGATTTTTATAGGCTTGCCCAATCCAGCTGTATATTTTATATGCTAATTTAAGTTCTATTTTTGTTCCCCTTGGGATTTTGAGTGATTATAATTGTTGCTCTTCAAAAGCCAAACAGATGATGATTGCTGCTTCAGGAATATACCAAAAGAAACCAGCTTTCATTAAACCTGCTCATCCACTTCATAATTATCTCCATTTTTTCTCACTAAGAAGCAGAAAAATGGCAACTACAGTTCATTGAAGCCAGTTCAGTTATTTAAACATCACTTTACTGAGGTAACAGGAGGTGTTAAAGCAGAGAGGCTTTTCAAACACTAAGATGTAGCCCGTACTGTAATAGGGGTGCCAACTGGAAGACCAGACCCTTCACGTCAGCTTGCAATACAATGCTAGAGGCCAGAGACAGCAGAAGTTGCTGTGATCTCTGCTGTGGCTGGGACAGCTTCTGGAGGACAAAACACAGATTGACAAGCGATTTTGCAAGGTATTTTCTGGTCTGTCTGCTCTGCAAGAAATTAGAATTAAGAGTAAGCAGAAACATGGGAGAGGGTGAAAGGATGTTGGAGCAGGCGCTGACACAGACAGTAAAGAAGATAATAAATAGGCAAATGATACGAGCTTTGATCATAGGTTCACTCTTCATATCTGTCAGCCCTAGTGGTGTTTGGAATGAGCTGGGCTAGACCAGAAGGTTTCTCTAGAATTTATTTCAGCAATAAATTTTAGTTTAATTCCAGTTTAAGAACATTCATGGAGAAGTTTTGCAGTGAAGATTAATGCTGCAGAGAAATTAATCCCCATGAATTGCAACAAGATGCTGCAATATGTGTCAGTTCATGAGCACTGGCATAAAGAGGGATCAAAAGACTCAGGTTTCTCAAGATCTAGAAATACGTAGACAGTTCTTTAGTTCACACAATTGGTTAAAAACATCACACATTTATATTTTTTGCAAGTATCTTCTGATGTTTTCCTTATCTTTCAAATTTAAGTAGTGTTGCTGGATATTTTTCTACCTGCTCTCTGAAGTTTGATTCCTGAAGTTTACAGGGAGAAGTCTGACCATATGTGTTGCCATTTGTCCTCTACTGCTTTCTTTATGCAGGCAATCAGAGGCAGCATCTCTGTATAAATCACAGTTTACCACTCAAGGGGGCTGATACAAAAACAGTTCCAGCATCAGTTTCTTCTTCCAAGACAGAGTGCAGCAGCTGTCTTAAAACATGGATCTTCATCAGAGAAAGACTCTTTCACAATTCTGGTCTTCCACAGGTCACATTTATGCAAAGGAGATGATCAGGAAAAAGGTAGGAATTCACAAAGGGATGAGTTTGGATTTTTGTTTCTTAAATTTAAATACCTATGTGAGAGCAGAAGTTAAACTCAGCCAACCATCAGAAAGTACTTTCCATCAATTATGCATGCAAAATTTCTGTCAACCCATGGCTTTCTAGCTTATCCAGAATGTTACTGAGTTTTAGCTGTAGCAGTGTAAGCTGAGAGAAAAATGGCATGGCCTACAGACTGGAGGGGGGCAAAAAAAGGGCCTTTCAAATAGAACAGAGCTGAAACACCCACTGATTGCAGTTTTGTTGGTACAGCATGGGGAGTCACGCAGTCACTCTTGTAAACTCACAATGCCTTGTCAGCATCAGCAGCATAATCCACATCTCCTTGAGAGCAAGAGGCAGAGGGTGCAATCCCAGAGCACAAGCAGCAGACTGCCAGGAGCATGGCTTTCTGTTTCGATTTCCAAACAGCAGTATTCAATATGACCAGCAGTTTTGGGGCAGTTTCATCTCCGGCTAGACTATCATAGAACCAGATCAAGCTTCCCACATAATCTAGGAGCCACAACAGCGTGGTCCACTCTGGAAGGATCACCATGCCCCTGTCACATGCAGATCTGGATTGGGTTTTATAAACCTACATATTCAAACTATGGCTGAGTGATAGCAGAGGTGCATTTAGTTTTGAAAACTGCTTGCAAATGAAAACATCATTTACTTTCTCCAAAGGCTTGATGCTGCATCTACATTTGTCTGCCTTTCCATTGTTGAGGGACAAGTTTTGTCCAAATTGAGCGATGTTTTCCTCCCTTCCTCACACTCTCTGGCAGGAAGATTCCAGAGGCTGCAGCAGCGCACTTCCTTGCGCAGCTGATTAGGAAAATTAAATGGGTTGCCGAAAGAGAAACAATGACACTGAGATCAGTCCTATCCACAAAGCAAATAAAGAATAGGTGACTGATCTTAAAAACAGCTAATGTAAGAATTTATCACAGCTATCACCTACTTCTCATTCATTATCAAGAAATGTTTCATCATGCCACCACTGCCTAAAAATCAGAGCTCAGCCCAGAACAACACAGGTCAGGAAATCCTGAGCTGTGAATCCTGTCTCCATGTTTTAACTTTTTTGCTTTGCTCTCCATCCTCTCTTGCTTAATATGAATTAATATTAAATCAAACTAAAAGAGTATTTAGGACTTAGTTTTCCCATTGCTGGTAATACAAATTTGTATTTGCAAAATGTCATGCACTTAGTGAGGAAAGGAGCAGGAGGTTGTAGATTGTAGAGAACATTGTATTAATTCTTTTTATAAATGGTTTATTAAACAAAACACTACACCTAGATTCTAAATTTCTTACCTTTCCTAAGGTAGCTTAATTGCATATCTACTTCTTTAACTATTCAAGGTGTGTTTCTGTGCTAGTGAATTTGCAGTGTAACAATGTGCGTTCTGCCATATCACTCTCGGATCAAACACCAAACCCTTTGCAGACAGTGCATTTTCACAATGGCTAATGGCACGTCAGAGTCCTCTTTGCAAACTGGCCACTCTACATTCTTCTAGTAGAAAAGTGCTTTTGGACTCTGCAGCTGAAGAAATATTCAGGCATCTTCTTTTAATACTTGCTTATGTTTCCTTCTTGTTACATTATCATTCAGAGTAAGGATCTTGAGCCAAATTAACATGGAAGGTATTGAAAGTATATGCAAAATAAGCATTGAAAGAAAACTGTTCAAAAGCAGAATATTTCATAATTAATTCAAAAATATGGTTTTGCACATTAGGAGTACCTCAATAGGATGGAAAACAACCATAATTTGTATTTGGCTTTCTTTTTATTGGTTTTCAGGTTTTTGCTTTCTTAATGGTAGATATTTGATCTTATCCCCACATTGTCTGCTTCTGGTGTGATTTCCTTGTTTAATTTAGAACCAAAAATTACAGAATTACAAAAGATTCTTACAGAACCAGTAAACGCTAATAAATTAGCTGTGATGTTATAAAGAAATTGTTGAAGATGATGCCTCAGTACTTAATAACTATGAATATAAATTGACTGAGGATGTTGAGAAGGAAGGTTTCTTTTAAAAATATGATATCTTTATTCTCAAGTCTTTTTTTCAGAGTTCTATGAATTGGAAAAAAAAAAAACCAAACAAACCCAGAGAAAATGAAAGTCTACTATAAATAATAATAATGAAACCAAAGAAAGAAAGAAAGAAGAAAAGGCTTAACTGAAAATTCTTGGCATAATAGGAGTTAAACAATGTAAGACTAGAAAGAATTCCTCTTTCTTCTGTAACCTAAAAGCAGCATAGTAAGAATAAAAGAGAAGTTCCACAGCATATAATGTCAGGATAATTAATGAAAATACCTGTTGCTACTCAAACAATTTAAAAACATCTTTATTTCATTTTATATTAAGGCAATTGGCTTATGATTACTAAAGCACTTCCTAAAGCAACAATAATATTTATTTCTCATATGAAACTACAAAATTAAGAAGGTGATACATTTGATGTAGATTGCCATTCCATTTGAGAACAGCTCTTACATACAGTACAAACATTAACTCAGGCAAAAAGATACATGTATAAGATAAGATATACTTTTACTGTTAAGCAATAAAAGTTCTTTGCAGTTAAATAGATGAGAATTGTTCTACACATTTGACTTCTCATGCTATAAATATTTCCATTCATCTCAGTAAGATTACCGTAACAAGGAGAGCAAACTATGCGTTGAAGTTTCCAGTGTTGCAGCTCTACATCACTACTCCTAAGTCGTACCCAAACAGAAATGAAAAAAAAAATTTTCCGTAACAGCAGCAAAACTTAAAGGCAAGGAAGAACATATTCTGTCCACTCATCTGGCCTGTACAAACTTTTTCTGGAATTGTAACTTTGTTTTTAGAGAAAAATAAAAAAGCACAAAAATTCTGTAGTTAACATTTATTTCTGCCCAAAAGCATTTTGACTACTCAAGACAATACTGGGCTATGGCTGAATCAGCACTTTACGATCAGAGCTGGGAGAAGCAACAACTATATGAAGACTAAACCCAGCTCTGTCATTTTTAATAGCCTTGTTTCTCCTTGTGTCAATCTTATCAAGAACGAGGAAAGACATAGCCTTGTGGACTGAAGAGAGATGTTAGAGGTGATGTCCCCAAACAGCAGATCCCAATCAATTATTCATAATGTTCTGTGGAGATGCAAGAAGAGCATCCCTCTTGAAGCATTGAGTTCTAGGGGAAAATACTGGCTTTGGAGAGTGAAAAGGATCTGTTCTGAATTCATTTGGTACTTCCCCACCTCCTGTCCCAAGCTTAATTGGGGTAATGGTTATTTATTTATTTTAATTTGCTATGTGTCTCCTTACATGTCCAGAGTCTCTGTTTCTTCCTTTCTTGTGTATTAAAAAGGCAGTTTTCCCCAATTCAAATAACTACAGCCTAAAATACTTTCTTCATTCTCTTCTTTTCTTATTTTTTAATATCTCAGTTTTCTCTTAGTAGAGATGAAATTGCATGACCTCACCCTACTGTTGCTTGTTTTCTACCCACACCTTCCAGGCACTTGGGTGATGCAGCATTGCCACAACTTAGCACCAATTTATAGCAAACTAGGTGGTGACGCTGTAGAAAAGGCTTTAATGATAAACTGTTTTTGCATGTGACTTTACTAGCCTTTTTTTCCCATGTTGTGGAAGGGGCCAGTACTTTAGTAAACCATCTGCATCAAAGTATGCAATTAAATATTGATTTTCTTAAGATATTTACACACTATGTATCTTAACACATACTATATAGAAGCTATGGAGATTCTACACAGGTACAAACTGTAAATAGTTGATCCCTCTGTCCCAGTCTTCCATAAAAAATGCAATTACTCCAAGCAGAAAAGACTGCAGAATGAGTGACTCTCTAAACATCGCACTACACAATATATTTGCATAGCCCACAATGCTCATTTGCATAGTTATTGCATAGTAGGTGTTTTGGACCTCAACCACCCAATTGAACTAGAAAAAATACAAAAAAAAATTAGTCTGTTTGAGCGTGCTAAAGAAACATGGGGGATCTGAATACATAAAACAAAGGGAGAACTAATAAGATCCTATTTGCAAGCAAATGAATACCACATATCTGACTGTTAAAAAGTGAGAAGATGGCTCTAAGTTTCACAATGAAATTATTTTATTCTGGCTCTGAATGCTCATTGACAGTTACAGAGATGCTTTATAAGGATTAAGAAGAAATGCAGCAAAAAATATTAAACAATTGGAGTTTAATTTGTGACTTGATATTTACCTTTTATTTTAATGTAGCAGCTAGGAGCACTGATTATGTGGTAGGTAGAATAAATACATCTGGTATAAATCTTGTCAGTTTCAAGATTTTCCATGTAGGGGAAAAGACGAAAAAGGCTGTGGAAGGAAAGGCTAAGTAAGCCTTTTTACAGGATTTTTAATAACTGTGGCTTAATTGCATTTGTTGCTTACATCCTCTTTCAGGCACATTGGAAATGTTGATCTCATATCTTTGGGAAGAGCAATATGTTTCCAGAATCAAAAAGCAATATCCAGTCATCCTATAATGCTAA
The DNA here is from genome assembly GCA_013397815.1 of Aleadryas rufinucha. NCBI lineage: Eukaryota > Metazoa > Chordata > Aves > Passeriformes > Aleadryas > Aleadryas rufinucha. The sequence goes on along the minus strand of VZTH01015618.1, from coordinate 115,057 downwards.
TTTTCCTTTTTCTCCCTGTCACCACATTAAAAAAAAAAAAAAAAGGAAAAAAAAGGAAAAAAAAAAGGAAAAAAAAAGGGAAAAAAAAAAAAAAAAAAAAAAAAGGAAAA
>VZTH01015618.1:0-114837 GCA_013397815.1 Aleadryas rufinucha | reverse complement strand
TATATTTTTCGTTTTTCTCCCCGTAAACAAAAAAAAAAAAAAAAAAAAGGAAAGAAAAGGAAAAAAAAAAAGGAAAGAAAAGGGAAAAATAAAGAAAGAACAAAAAAAGGAAAATCAGAAAAAAGTTAAGTTCCATGTGCTTAAAGGTGAGTTGAAGGAAGCAGGCAAGTTTTAAGTTTGCAAAGCAAATCTGAGTAGCAAAAGAAATACTTTACAGCTTCTTGACCCATGACATGACTATTTTCCGTTTTATGTTAAATATCACATGATTTAAACTTCAAGTCTCACAATCACAATTTTCCTCATTCCTATAAAGGATGAGGAAAATAAAATACACATGATGTGGAGAAATACTGTGTATTTCAGTATCATGAAAATACTGTTTAAAACCAGTTCCCATTATTAGAAACTATTTGTAGACTATGAAAATTTAATCCTGGTCCTTAACCACATATGTTTCAGTATTTTTCTATTTGAAGGTAAAAAAGTAGATTCTTTATTGTAGTTTCACATTCTACAGATTACAGGTGAATCTTTAGCATTATGGATCATGTCTGATAATGATGTCTAAAGTGTAGAATTTTTTCCTTCTTGTGGAGGAGGAATTTGGTGGGTGTGTGCGTTTATGCGTCTGATGCAAGTTTTTTGTTGCCCACAGTTTTCATTAGTAAGTTAATATTTCACCATTTTAAGTGCCCAAATGAGCATTATGAAAGGATGCATGATTTTTCAGAATTCAGATTATCTGTAGCTAGCTTAATTCTGGATTCCCATGTCTCATGTGGAACAAATAAAAGCAAGCTGAAAACCAACATGCTGAAAGGCATTTTGAAGTTAGAGGTCTGGAAGATCAAAAACAAAACCAAACCAACAATCAGTCTTGGAATTCATCTGGAAAAAATGCTAGAATGCAAATAGCTTTGCTCATCAGACTTGTATTTGCTTGGTTTCTGTGCTTACTGACAAAAGCAGAGAACTTATCTAGTACTTTATAGGTTTTTTAGCCTATCAGATCGATTTCTGTCTTGGTGTGGTTTTTTGTTTTGTTTTGGGGGTTGTTTGTTTGTTTGTTTGTTTTGGTGTTTTATGTGATTTTTTTTCTCTGACATTCAACTGATTTTAAAACACAAAAAGGGAAAAACATTACGTAGAACTGTAGTCATTTCGGTGGTGGGAAATTATATATGATTGACACAAAAATCTTATTCCCTGAGGGAAAATAAACTTTATATCTAACTTTGAAGCTCAGCAACTTGCTTAAGTTATGCGATCCAGTACTTAACTACTCTTAAAGAATATTTTCCAGTTGCTAAACTAGACTTCATGTGTTGTGAATTAAGCCATGTTCTTTTAACTTACACATAAATACTTGATAATCTGCCAATAGTGATTGCCATCTAAAAGCATGTTACTGTATTTGTTGTCAAAGTTTCTGTTTCTAAACAGTTTCTCTCTTAAATTACATTCAAGTTTTCTAAAGTCTTTGCTTTCAAACACCCTTTTATGGGCTTTCTCCAGTTTTTCTTAAAATAAGGAAAGACTGGATGCAGTACTCTATTTTCAGATCATCAGTGTCAACTAAGAAATGTATTCATGTATGTCTTTTTAAATCACATTCTTGTTTGTGCACGTCAGAGTGAAATCTCTTTTTCTTGCAACATCATATTTCCATGACTCCTTGTAGTATCCTACAACCTTCTCTTCTGTGCTGCTGTTATTCTCTGGTTTTTATTTGCGCATTTGATTATGATCTCACTTTTCTAAGAATCACTGTCACTTGCCACTTATCCTTATTGAGGTTTATCTCGCTGGTAAGTCTCTCCGTTCTGAAAAGATCTTTTTGTGTTCAGCACTTAAATGTTTATTACCATTCTGCTTGCTGCAGTCCACAGTTTTCATTCACTATGTTGCATCTTCCAAAACATGGACAAAAATACTATCTTGACCCTAAAAGTTTTACGCCAGTAAGTCCTTATTTTATAGAGTCATTCATTTGATGATGAACTATCTCTAAGTATTCTCTAGATACTTTTTGTATACACTTTTTTACAGTAATTTTACTGACACTATGCTTTATTTTTATCCCATGAGAATGCGATGCAAGTTGGCAACAAACATTTAAAAATCAATGTATTCTAGTTGTCTGCCTTATGTGGCATGTAGATTGTAGAAGAAAATAGGATTTGCCCAAACATTTGTTCCTCGAAGATCTGTATTTCTTAGTGCCGTAATTTTGAGGGCTTCTTTTGAACTAAGAAGCAGAAATAAGATTCATTAGTCTCTTTTTCCTGAATCCCTATTACAATAATAATGAAAAAAAAAACCCAAACCACCTTTATGCCTGTTCTGCAGGGTGTACATTTATTACCTAATGACCAAATACAAAGAAGAATTTTCAGGAGAGTGAACGTCCACGACATCATAAGAATCATTTGCTGTAATTTTATGACATATTTTGTTCCACTAAATTGTATGACAGTGCAGTATGTTACTATTAGTTTGAATAATCTTTTAGATATTTGCAGCTACATGATCATTTACAATTTGGATTTGCTGATGACTCATCTCAAGCAGAATCAAAGTAATACAGAACTATTCATAGTATTTCTGATGCAAAACCTGACTTGTATAAGCAGAAGAAACAAAAGCTCCAGCATTTAAAGACAAGAAAACTAGGTCAGCACCAGTGAAAGACCATTATGTCATCCACAAGTGAGTAATTTTGACATTAAAAAGAATAAAAAGTAGTCATTTAGATACTTTTAAGCTTGATAGTTGAAAGAAAGATCTTGATGATGATGTAAATAAGATAAGGGAAGTGCTTTTTGAAAGTGAGATTTCTCATATCTAGTAATTGCAAGAAATAATTGGCAAATTCTAATTCTACATGTTTTGAATATTAAGCCACTTCTTTATAAACAAATTGTAACATGCAAAATATAAACGTAAAAGAAAATTATGAAGAACTACGTAAAGTTATGTGGCAAGCATGGAGTACACATGAAAAAAGAGGTAACTGCCTTTAACATAATGCTATGAAAAAAAGCATTTTTAATATCCCTTCTCTAGAATATGTAGACAGTTGTCCACTATGGGGATATTTGAGCAGTATACTTATTGTGGTATTTGGACTACTACAGTTGTCCAAATATGGGGATATTTGAGCAGTTGTAGCAGATGTGTGTTAAAAAAAGAAGAACTTTATTTGGAGAAGGAGGAAGATAAGCTAGTTTCATGCACCTTCTGAAATCCTGCCCTTATATGTTAGTGCAAAACACAATGTCTACCTCTACTGAATCATAATTGCCAGCTAGAGTCAAATTATCTTAATTGAATAAAAAAAAATTCAAGTTGATACTTTGAATTATGTGGAATGTATTTAAGGACTTGCTTTACAAGGTCAAAAAAATTCCGTCTCTTACCAATGTGGTCTGATTATTTGAAAATGATCTAATTACATATTATACAAACACTTTGGAATTTACAAGGACTTCTTCAGTACAATAATGGTAGCAACAGCTACTATATTGCTTCACTGTGCTGTCAGCAGGAAATATGCTGGCATACTAAAAAAGCTATCTATGAGTAATACGTGCTTTCCACCTCAACAAATGAAAACAGACACAGGCTGTAGAAAAAAAATAAAATCCATCTTTTAAGTCAATATCCCTGTAGCTTTAATACCACGAGAGGATATGCTCATTACAGTTACTTTATAACCATACATCTTTTTCTTGGAGAAACTTATTGGTATGGTGGAAGTCTAATCTAACTGAATTGACAATATTTGGGATGATTCACTGGAGAACTTAAAAAGGACTTGTTATTTTTGGATAAAAAGCACCATTAAAAATATTGATTGTATTCTTGCTTTTCATTGTCTCTTTTACACAAGGTTATTTCTCCTCACATTTACACAGTGTTTTGCTGGCAAGGGTAACAATCACTTCAGGCTCTGTTTACATATTCCCCACAAGTTAGAAGGGGAAAGGGCAAATTGTTATAGTTGAGTTCTCTGGCTTGTGAATTTTATCAGAATGACCTGCCTACTTGTGAACTTTGAAATGCAGCTCAAAAACTAAGTGTTTTTTCTGATTCAGGGACAGCCACTTGGCAGTAATTTGTGTGTGCTAAAACTGCACAGTGGACCTAAGTTGCTGGACAAGTTTGACCTTATCCACATCTGCCTTATGCTCTCTCACATCACACTCTGGTTTTGCTCTCCACCACATCATTAGAAAAGCCCCCTGATCTCAGGAAGAAGCAAAAAGCTATATCTAACAAAGTGCATGTGCCAAAGATGCTTCCCTTCTCCCCTGATTCTGCCTTTCCTCTTGGCTCTGAGGAAGCTTACCGTCATAAAATATGAAATAAATGACTCATCTTCTGGGTCCTTGTTACTTCTTTCTTGCTAGCTCCTGCTATCAGATATGTTTAAGTGACAGGCTGAGGCCAAATATATGTGGTTAGATTATCAGGGGATAGAACTAGTCTTGCCTCTCTGCCCTCCATTTAACAAGTCTGAGTGGTAAGTCTTTAGGTTTCTGTTCAGGTTCAAATTTCTTTTGGCTTAAGTACCTTGTCTTCTGTTAAGAAATAGTTAATCTTGTCTTAATTTATTATTCAAAGAAGATGGAAAGGTAGCCTTAGTGACCAAAATTAGATAATTTAATGGTTTACAAGCCTATACAGTTACTCTGGCTCTTCAAGAAGCAATCACAAGGAATTAAGTGCATGTAGCAAACCCTTCTTTGGAAAATAATGCTCTGTAACCTTAGGTTATATGCTCCAACTATATTCCTTTTAATTGCATTTTCTACAAAGCTTTCTTCAAAAAAACACAGATCAAAGGTAAGCTGAACTCAGTCTAAAGTAAGTATTTCCGCTGGAAAAAGGTGGAGCTATAGTATTCTAATCTGATGCCATTAATCAAACTAAAAACACAGTTTGAAACAGGATTTTTTTTTTCTCCTATAAAATATATTAATGTGTGTACTGCAGCTCATGTTTTTTCAAGGGAATAACTCCAAAGGTCATTACAGATCCTTTTCACAGCAGCAATTAATTTTTGTTTAGCTGTGCTCACAAACACATGCTTGTATTGTCTGCTACAGAACTGAACTTGTGTGCTTTAATGTGAGCTTGACTGTTGTTTATTAAAAATCACAGTGCAGTTCCTTCTCCTGCAGAGGAAACGGGGAATTGAAAATAAGCTACTGCAGTTTCAAAGTGAAAGTGTTTTGTCCTTTGTAAAGAACTTGACAGCCAAATGGATGGTTTGTTCTGGGATTCAAAGATATGTCACAACAGCGAAACAGACAAGGAACCCCCCACTCCAGTTCAGGTACTGCTGGGACAGCGATTTGGGATGCGGATGTTAAGGTGTTTTTATTAAAGCAGCATCTAGTAAGAGAAACCTATTTCTCTTTGCTGAAAATATCCTAATGACAGTTTACTTCACTGGATTATCAGCAACATGCTGGCTGCCGTGCCACCTGAATTTCAATTTCTTAATTTACAGCACAGATAGAATAGAATAGAGCTCGATCTCTGCTGCTCTCTACACTGGGCTGGTCTTATCAAGCGTGAAGTTTGGCACATTGCAAAGCTATTCAAGTCATTATCTGTTGAGGACCTCTCGAGCCATCTCTATCTCTGCAGTGTGCTGATAAGACAGCTGTTTCTGTAGCTGCAGTGTCTCTCTGGGCCTTGGTCTTCTTTCCGTGCAAACTACATCTTTGTCACTGTGCCCTGATGCTGTCACTTTGTTGTGCAATAATTTGATTCAAGCACAAAAGAGGTTGATGGCAGCAACTGACTGGCAGGTGACACAGTCTTATCTAACAATTAAATGTGCATTTCACACTACTGGAAATACAAATCCTCAATAAAAGTAGTTACCTCAGCCGTGGTGCAGCAGCAACCTGCCTTTTCCTGGTCGCAGTAGGAAAAAAGCAAAGAAATAATAGTTTATATAAATAGATAACTTCTTTCAGGTATTAAATTTTTCCAGACGAAGGTTCCACAGTTGTCTGTAGAAAATCTGAGCAGTTGTGGTTACCTCGTGTGGAGATACGTTTTTAGTCTCAATTGAAAAAAAAAGTGAAATACCCCTTTTTCCTTTCCCTACCCAAATGCTAACCTCTTTTTGAAAATAGTTTTTATCAACATTCAGACATTGCTGTGTAATAGAATAGAAAATGATATAGTAGTCTCAGTTGCAATGCTCATACTACTGTAGCTTTGTACAATGTCTGTATCTTATGACAGGAGAGAGGGTCAGAGAAGAAGTAAGTAAAACAATCCCACACCCATACTGAAGGCCATACAGGCATGTTTTGTCCCAGCAAGTGTGTGTCTCAAGGCTTGGTCTGAAACCCTCATGCCTATTATCGTTTGTTTGTGAAAGTATTGGGAATAAACATAAGTTAGCACTGGGAAAAGAACACGTAGAGTCCCGGAGGTGCAGTAACACGCGCGCAACAACACACACACGCATCCATATGACGGCATCCGAACACCACGAGTCAAGAACCATTTGTCCGAAGTGCTCGAGAGGGAGCGCCAAGCCCACACCGATGTCTCATACACTACCGAGGTGTTTTCCTGGGGGTAGTTTCCCCTTCCCCGGGAGCGGCCCTTCCGCAGCCGCGGCGCGGCCGTGCCGCTGTCCGTGGTGCTGAGGCGGCTCGCTCCCGGGCCAGACCCTCCCGTGGGCAGCAGGCGCTTCTTCCTTGCTTCATTTTTTTTTTATGCTTCCATTCAAAAAAAAAAAAAAAAAAAAAAAAAAAAAAAAATCCCCTCTGTGCTAACTGTTAAACCTTTTTCTTCCAGCGCGTTGCAATTGCTGCTTTTACAGGCATTCCCTGATCACTCAGTCCCGGCCAGAGGATTCAACAGGGTTCAGCACGCCTGAACAACCAGTGCCCTTCCCTCCTGCTACGGCTTTCCATAACCAACGCCTGTTTAATAACCCATACACGTTTTAGCTAAAGGCTGTGTCCAGACAGCCAGCTACTGCTAATCATAAAGACTTCTTTTCAGACTTATTAGCTAAGCAAAGGGGAATTTCACAGGAAAGCGTGTTTTCCTGGGAGAACAGAAAATTTAGCTTTTCTTCTTCTGTCATCGCTGGAATCAAGGGCCTCTGAATATATATCAGAGATGAGAAGGGCTGATGACAAGGCAATTTGCTAAAACAGCTATTTTCTGCCTAATTTCACTTTAGCACTGTGTGTTGACAAACATGACAGATGTGAGTACATTATTGGTAGATATACTAAGCCTCGAAAGAAAATGCATAAAATTTGTATTTTGTCTCTAAAAGCCGGTCACTAATTATAGCTGGAAGATTGTTCCTTTTGGGCGGGAGCAGGGCGGGGAAGATGGAATCAGGAGTCCTGAATATCAGACCTGGGAAGCTGCTGAGAGCAGAGTCCTTTAATTTCCTGAAAGTTCAGAAAGACAGACTTCTGGTTTCTAACAGCATGCACTTTGGCATCCACTTTAAGCAGAGTTTCTTTAGATCTAAAAACAGCTGTGTATTCACAATGTTTTAAAATGGCGGGGGGGGGGGGGGGGGGGAGGGGGAAGGGCCTGACATGTCTGGGGGTGCTGAGTGAATGCATCAAACTGCTTAAGAAATCATCTAAATGACTTTTTTGTTTTCTTCCTTTTTCTCTTTTCATACATTGACGATGTTCTGCTAAGGAGTACTGTTATTTGCTAAATACATGAAGCAAGAAAGTAATGGGCAACTAAGTCTAGTAATTCTGAAGACAGCAACATAGTGCACAGTTTTTATAGAAGCTTTCTACTTGGTAGAACAAATAATATTTTTAGTACTTTTTTCAGAGATATATATAAATATACATAAGACTTGTTGATAAATGCTCCTATAGCATAAAGAACTTGAGCAGATTGGTTTTGTATCATTAGGAGACTTTCAGAAGCAGTTTTGCTGTATCAAAGGGTAAATTTTGCCATAATTAAACAAGTCTGAGCATCAGACATAATCCGAAAAACAGTGTAGACCTTTTTGAATACTTACATTGCTAAGAGCACAATTTACACACGCATCCAAAAACTGTGAATAGACATCACTTAATGTAGGACTTCTGTATAAACAGCTTTGACAAAGTAGCCACCCTCACCCCATTCTTTATTCAGTCCTTAGAGCCAGTAGTTTGGTACTTGTTCCACCAAGGAGTTATTCACCTTTTCGGAATGCTGCTGATTTAAAACATTGTTGATACATTGTTAATGATCAGATTGTGTGTTCTAGAAAAGCATCAGATAGATGCATTAAGCATGGAACTAATTATGTAAAATGTAAAATCAGTCCTTGTATAACTCTCAGTTGTTGTCACCGTGGTAGGAGAGGGACATCATACGAAACAGATGACACACGATTCATTATATTAATCATTTATAAACATGCAGGGACACTCTCATTGAAACACTATGTGTCTATTTGAAATCACATGCCTCTATTTTTGTGCCTTGCTACATGCAAATGCCAGAATATTCTAAAAAAGCATTTGTTTTCTGCAGGGTGTAAGTGCTTTGCTATTGGACATACATGACACACACTTGTGTTAGAAAAGACAAAAAAACCCCCACATCTAGGAAGCACTTCTGATTCTGAAAAGAAATTATCAAGTGCAGTGAAGGTCAAACAGTATACAGAGTAAAAGGCATGCTTCAGAATACCATGCAGAATTGTTTTTTCCATACAAAACCTCTTTTTGGCAAACATTTCTTTACTCTGCAAAACAGGAATTGACTGCATCATGAATAAAAACTCGCTCCTTCCTTCCTTCCTTCTTCCCCTTCTTTCCTTCCTTTCCTCCATCCCTCCATCTCAGAATGTTTGTTAGAAGTACCACTCATTAATACATCCACTCGCAGACGGGCAAATAGAAAGAGCAGTCCCTGCCCGGTAATAACAAACTTGGCACAGGTGAGGCCAGAACGAGGCGGAGCGGGGGTACAAAATAAAAAGGAAAATAAAAAACGAAGAAGAAGAAAACCAAAAAACCTGAACAAAACCAAACAGACGAATACCACAAAAAGAACAAAAAGGCTGCTTTCTCGGCAGCACTTCTTGCGAAGGACTGGTGGCACCGCGAGCCGGCCGTCCCGGGCCTGCCGTGATGCACCGCCCCGCTCCCACGTGGCTGACCGAGCAGGCAGCAGCGGCCGCGCCCCCGCGCAGCTGCCCGCAGCACCGGAGCACCGCCCGCCCGCCCGGCGCCTCGCGGGACGCGCTGGAAGCAGCGCGCAGNNNNCCCGCGCACTCCGCGATGCTGCAGTTGGCTCGGGTGGCGAGCCGCTAGGAAGTGACCAGCAGGGAGGAAGGGAGAGAGAGAGCGTCTTTAAAATCGCCCTTCCATCCCTCTTTCCTTTGTTCCTTCATTTCTCCCTCCCCTCTTTTTGTTCCATTGGGTTGCGAAAGGAGGGTCGTCCTGTCACTCTCTCCCTTTTGAGTTCTCCCGTTTTCATTTTTTAATCTTCCATTTTTTTTATTTTTCATTTCCCTCCTCCAGTGTCGGACTGTTGTGGGTGGGGGAGGGAAAGGAATTTTTTGGTTTTGTTTTGGTTTCTTTTTATTTGCTTCCTTTTAGAACTGTCAGCAATTTAGCTCTTGTCTGTTGTCTTGAGAGAACTATCCGTCTGCCTTTTACTCCTTATCGGGAGAACTGCACCGTTACTTTTTTTTTTTTTTTCGTAAGCCGAGGAGAGGAAGGTAAGTTACGGCTTGATTCTTTCCATTATTGTACGTGTGCGATGTGGTCCACGCGACCCATTCCAGAGGTGCATGCCTTGTAGAATTACGCTGATCACCTGTGTTTGCTCCGTATTGACACAGTTCGTGCCGACGGCGCTAAGTGAGGCAGTTCGTGGGTATGGCAGCGTGCCCGCGGAGCTGAGTTGCTGGAAGTGTTTGCAGCACGGGGAGGGCAGCCGCTGAAACTGAGGGACCACACCGCGCCCGCGCAGGATGGTGTGCGCATTCCTACCTGGGCTGGCCCAGCTGTAAAGCTCCCAGCGTGACCGCGCCCGTCCAGCTCCGGATACGTCTCCTTGCGGGGAGTACCCGAGGGGACGGATACGCACCGCGCGGGTGAAGGGAGACGGTATCACTTTGAAGAGATAAAACCGCATTTCCAGATTAGCCGGGATAAGGCTCTCCGCGCCTAATTGCATTAGCCGCACGGCGTTTTGTGGCTTCCTGCGGGGCTGGGAGGCGGTTGCATGCCACGGCGCACAAAGACGCGGTCGGCCGTATTGTCAGCGGGGGCGGAGGGCGGGCGGCGGGGTGAGGAGAGCCGCTGAGCTTTCCCGGAGAAGTCTATTACCGTAGGGCGGGGCGGGGGGGACAGGGGGGCGGACCTGTGTCTTTTCGTGGGGGTGAATAACCCGCCGCGGGAGGGGACGCGTCCCTTTGTTTGGGGCGTCGGGGCACTGCGCGGCGGTGCATGGGCAGCGTGGGCGGGGCGGCCCCGATCTCTGTCCGTGGTCNCCCCCCCAGTGACGCCCCTTTGGGCACTCGCTGGAGCGCTACCCGCGCGGAACGAGCCGCCCGAAGGAGCGCAGCAACGGAGTGCAGCCGCCGTGCTCGGCAGTGGAACATTGCCGGGGCTGAAGAGGGGTCCCCTCGGTGTCGGGCGCCGGCGGGAAACGGGACGGCGCTTTCGGAGAGGCTAATGCGCGTCGCAGGTCGCGGAGCGCTCGCTTCCGCCGCGCCCCTTCGGGCGGCCGGCTTGGCGGCTCGTCCGCCCCGCCGAGCCGTTTCCGGAGAGGAGGCAGCGTGGAGCCTCCGGGGCTCGACATTTTACAGGGAAAGACGGACAGTCGGGGAGCCTTAGGGAGACGAGCAAGCACTGTGGGTGTTCTGCCTCTGTCCCCACCGGGGACGGGGAAGGCAAACTCCCGCCCCATCCTCCTCAGCAGGCTCCGCTGCCTCGCTCCCCCCGCCGCCCGAAGGTGCTCGGCGGCAGTCGCGGAGTGGGGCCCGCCCGGCCTTGGCTTTGCCAAGTGCCCGCATTGCCCCGGGGGCGCGGCCCCGCGGGCGCGGGGCTTCTTGAGTGGCCGCCGGCAGCGTCACTCAGGCGGTGGCCACGGGGGCGGGCTGCGGGGGCCTTTATCTGCCCGTCACCGAGCTACTCCCCTCTGTTGGCGGCAGGGCGACTGCGGGACGGAAGGGTGGCGGGAGTACCAAAGCCATCAGGTGAGGCGGCTGCGGGGCGCTGTGCCGTTCCCTCGGGCAGCAGACACCTTTCCCCCACTTCGCTCCCAGCCTGGGGCGGCAGCAGCGGTAACCACGCTCCGCGAAACTTGCCGCTCCGGCAGGACAGCGAGCAGATGGACCGCTGGTTCCGGGCTACTGAAAGAAGGGCGGGTTGAGGGGCTGGGAACAGAGCCGGGGCTTTCGGGGAGCCATGCAGTCTTGGCAGAGGCGCGCCGGGACGCCGGATTCGCCCCGCAGCAGGAGTGGAGGAGACCTGGACCCGAAGCAGGACTGCAGCCCACGCGGGGAGCGCGGCGGGAAGGAGGGGCAGGCTGGGCTAGGGGCCTCCGGCGTATGGCCAGGGTATCCCCTGGGATAGGGGTAAATCACGGGGTGCGCGGAGGCCTTCACCGTTTCCTCCTACTGTAGGTGAGCGGTGGCGTTCCGTCGGTACCGGCTTGTTGCGGTCTAGGTTCCAAACTCCAAGATACTGGTGGTGTTAGATCAAGAGGGGCTTCTTGACAGTTGCTGACAGTGTTTTTTTTCTGCGAACGATTACTTTATCCCCTTCCCCTGACTGATACTACATGGTTTTTGCTTTAACCTTTCTGCTTTTCTGACTGTTTCCTTTGCCCCGCTCCCCCGTTTTTAGTGTGGTACTAATTGGACGGTTAAACACTTGTCCTCCGGACAAAACACTGTTCAATAAACCCTTTGTTTAGTCAGCAGCATCCCTCAAAATGATTTTCACCCCACCTATTTCCCTAGCGTGGCCTTACCACTCGGGCGTCGCTCCCATTCTCCCCGCAAGCTGCACCTTCCTTTCCCTCTTGTTCGCGTCTGACTTTGCTCTAACCGGAGCGCTTATGCCCACCGTAGTGCATCTGCCGCCTTCTGAGCGCACCCTCCGGCCCGGCGGAGCCGTGGGGCAGCAAAGGGGCGCGGATGGAACGCGCAGGGGCTGTGTCTGGCAGCGGAGGGGCTGCAGGGCAGCCCGACGCACTTGTGCGGCTGCGGGGCGCCGAGGGAGCCGAGCGGCGCCCGCGGGTGGGGCCGGCGGCGCTGCATGGCCGGCGACAGCGTTCCCTCCGATGGAGAAGGCGCGGCGGCCCCGCCGGGACGCCCGGTCCTGTGTGGTCCCGGCCTTCCGCCCTCCACGCTCCGGGGGAAGGCGGTGTGGAGGATTCCGCCCTGCAAGTGGGCCCTGCCGGCTGGGGAGTTGCCGCGCTAGGGAGGGGAGCCGGGGCTGGGGGGCTGGGGTTAGCAGGGTGCGCGGCTCAAATGCTTTATTTCATTTCGGGGCTTACGTCGCGCTGAGGAGCCAAGTGTCGCACCCTCCGACCTGGGTCAGGCTGAGGGATCGTCATCCCGTCATCACTGCTTTTTGCGCGGAACATTACCGGGGTTCGGTGTATTGCCTGCCTTTTCAGATTGCCCTGCCCAGGAAAAAAATACCCATTCTTGCCTTGAGTGCTTGGAGAGTGAGTTGATTTTGCTTCAACTGCATAGCGGTGATAGTGAGAACTCTTGGAGCAGCCAGGCAGCTCGGTAGCCCCCGGTCACGTCTGTTTAAATACAGGTGTAACTTGTTAGAATTGGGAAACTGATGGTTATTTAAAAGAAAAAATGAAGAAACCACGCAAAACGCCCAAGAAAATTTGTATTTATAAAGTAGTCTTTGATTGTAGTTTATTTAATTGAAGTCTCTAAGACTAAAAGGTGTTGCTGTATTTTTGAAGTTTTGAAGACAGCCTTGGTTCATAAGGTTTAGTAGCTACATAGACTTCAGTGTCTTGTGTTCTTACAAGTGATACTGGATAAAGTGGTAACACCCGATGAATTGGGTATTTCAGGATGTGTATATTTTCTTGAAAAGTAATAGATTCCTGATTTTTTTGTGCTGAAAAACTTCATGCCATTTGACTTTGTCTTTGATTTGATAGCCAAATTTTTAATTAAACTGAGGGTGCCCAGAAGGTGTTCCAGTATGTGAGGACATTTGGTTGAGGAAACACCATGGCATTAGAGCGTCAGTTTTCCTTTTTTAGTTCCATGAATTCTGAATCCTGAAATTACATTCAATTTTTTTCATGTCTTTTCTCTGACCCTTCAGAAATGTTGTGTTAAGGGTGATAGCTTTAGCAGTGAACTTTGAACCTCATTTATAGCGATTATGCATAAATAATTTTGTTTGCAAATATAGAATTGGCAATTCTCCATACGCTATGTAAAACAAAATATTGCTTAATTGGAGAGAAACTTAGATATTTGAAGTTTTTGCCATGATATACTATTGAGCATTTGTAACTGCTGACACATACTAATGACCTTGAAACTGCTAAGGAATTTTATCAGATGTATTGAAATCTGACGAAGCACATCTTTAATGCCCCTTTCAAATGTCTTCTGGATGTACCCACACTGATACTTCTGCTTCAGCAATAGATTTCTTAATTTTATGTGGTTTTATTCTGGTGGAGTGGTTGATCTGTTCCATATGCAGTGGAGATTTTTAATTGCTTTAGTCTTCGTAATGGATATGTCTTAAGTATGCTCATATTTGCATAAATCTCTCCATATTGTTCGGATAATCATGCTAGTATAATATTTGTGCAAGTAAATTAATTTTGGCTTTACCGTATTAATGTGAACATTGATTTTTATTCTTTTTCCTGGATTCCTTTTAAATGCTGGTTTTTAAATGGGAGGGAAAGATGTACTTACTGCCTTTTCAAAAACTGTGAACTAGCGTGATTGAGCTTAGATGACCTAGGGAAAAAAAAAAAAGACAAGACAAAAAAGGCTGCAGAGTATGTCCCACATTTCTAGATGACAATATTTAAACTACAGTGAAGGCCCAGGCTGAATTCTATTAAAGTCCATGTAATACTGAGCTAGAATTTTTGAGAGACAAAGCTAAGCTTCCTTTATTTGGGGACTGTGTAGGAAATAGATTACATATGATCGAGTGTTCTAAAAGCCCAAGGAATTGTTCAGCTTTCCTGTGCTTCTTAAAATAAGTCAATGCCCCTGCAGACATAGACTTTGCAGTTAAAAATAGTACAAGGATGCAAGCACAAGCTCCTTTCTAGTAACAGTGATGCAGAAATGCTGCTTTTATAGGTAAAACTTTGTCTTACAACATGATGGATTTTGATTATATTGTGGCCAGTGATGTTCTTCATGTCAGTAAAGCCAGTTGTGAGCTAATGGATAAACTCGATTTGTGATGAATATACATTTCAGTATTCCTTTAATGACATCTTCACTTTTGCTGAAATGCTTTCCTAATAGATGCTAGTATCTGCAGAGGGCAGTGAGTGTTCCCAGCTGTTGCTAACATTTGAAAAGTGTGAGAGAACGTTGCCTTAGTGCACAGAGCTGTCTTTTTCTGACAGCCCCCAAATCAGTTGAAAAATCACAACACTCGGCAGCAGGATTAGCTGATGGTGTTTTGGCATCTGTTCTTCCATTTCTGAAGGAGACTGCTAACATGGTTTTTTGATCTTGCCTGTGTAAAAGCTACCTAATTTGATGTACTCAGAAGGATTAGTTCTGGAGAAGCTGGCATAAGACAATTTGTAAGTTTTAGCTACCACAGCTGGTGGGCCAGATGAAGATGTTTTGTTGCCTAATCCATGTTGAAATTCTGAAAGTCATCCTGAGTCTCTGGTGGCTAAATAATGCAAGTAGGCTTCTTGACTGATTCCCACTGAAGCTCAGAGAAACGGCTAATACTGAGCAAACTGCTTTTGCTCAGTAAGAATTGCTCTTTATTTGTAGGGTCTCCTTGCATCTAATACCTGCGGAACAGCTAAATGCAATGCTAAATTTGACAGAATGTGTGATAAGAGACCTCAGTGCAAGTTGTTGATCTTCACTGTATTTGAAGAGCACGTGTTTCACATAGACTTTCAAACACTTGGCTTTAGTACTCAGTGTTTTTATATGGAGTGCAGGTTTTTCAGCTTTAAAACCAAGCGAAAGAGAAACAGCTCACGGCAGAAATCTTAAGTATGCTTTCTCAGAAACTTATTTAAAAATCTAATGTCATGTTAAGTTTTTGAAGTAACTCACAGTCTAAATCTGACTTGGCTGGCAAAATATGTAGAGTTTTAAGAGCAGTAATTACATAATGTGGAAAGCTGTAATGGGGAAGCCTTACTTTCATATATGTGAAAATCGTGAATTGGGAACAAGCTGAAGTTTTCCGTATGGAGATTAAACTAGTGTCACACTGTTTTCTATTCTGTCTGAGCTGCTGTTCCTCATGGTACTCCTGTACTTGCGCAACAGGGGTTTTAATTTGTTTTGGTAGTCACAGTAAGCCCGGATATAACGAGGGTTTGAAAAAAGCTGTGGTTTCTTGATGAAGGTTGAGATGAGCGTTAGGTGTTTAAATGTGCTGGCAGTGAGCATTCCAGCTGAGGATCAGAAGGAGAATAATTTTAGGCAGTCTTGGACTTCACGTAAAACACTGGTGATACCGATTCTTCATTCCCTCACGCAGTTGTGATATTGCTGATGGCTCAAATAGTCCAGGTGCTGATCAGAAACTACAGAGATTATTAGACTAGATGAGGCTGTAAAATGTTGAAAGAATGAGTAGCTTGATTTGCTGCATCTAGCGAAAAACCAGGTATATCCCAGTAAACCCACTATAGCTGCCCAAATGATGCAGAAGCTAGAAGAATACTGAGGTGAAGGGACACTTACGATCGTGTTAAGGACTTAAGACACTTTACTTGCTTCTTCAGCTGAGTGTGGAGTAGAGGTAGAAAGAAAGCATTATACAATAGAAAGTAACTGAATTGCCGTAACATACTGTAAAGTGTGCATATGCCATCTTGTGAATACTTACTGCCTAAGTACTGGCAAAAGAGGGAACACTTTAACATTCAAATACATTGTAAGACAGTCTGCACAGAGGTGGGAAGGAATATTCACGGTGTCCTGGAATATGCACTGTGGTGTGTTGAGCAGCCTTTTTGTAGGTCTGTGCTAGCTGCATTTGCTGTCAGACTCCTCAGGATGACTTTGTTTAGCTAAGTCCTTACTCAGATTTAGCTGAATAAGCTTTATGTATTTTTGTGGCATGAAACTGCCATTGAATGATTGCTGGAATACTGATGTTCTTCTGTGCTTTAAATCTTGATGTCAGAAAGGAAGTTAGTAGGATTTGTTTTACAAAATGGAGGAACAGAATTTTTCTTGGAAATTCAAATAAGTATTTATAGGCAAATGCCTTAGTCACTTCCTTCTACAAGGGTTGAGAGAAGGAGGTTCAGCCATGGAATGGGAAAGGTAATGTAAATTAAACTTCTCTACCAGTAGTGTGCCTGCTGATTATAGTTTCCATGTTATTACATGCTGTTACTACATATTTTTTCAGAAGTAGAATTACATACTAGAAGGGGTGGTTGGAGTCAACCTTCCTGTGTTTTCTTTTTTTTAATTGGCTGTTGTTTATTATTTATACTGATGAAAATTTATGAAATATTACCTGGAGGGAGGTAGAGGAGGAGGCAGGTCAGAAGACAGTTTGCATACATTTTCACCAGGCTGAATTGGTATGATGAGGTAGAGATTTCAGTGGGTTTTGCAGGTATTCAGACTGTACCTACATGTCATGGGGCATAAACGTTTGAAATGGGCTGCTTGAGCTGGCTTTGTCTCTTAATTTCGAAATGGGTGGTAGGTACATTCCAAACATTAACATTCATGGCATCTGAGTTTCTTAGGGAAAAAAGTGCTTTTGAGAGTCCTGAGCTTAGACTTTTCTCTCCATGTATTGGGATTTGGATAGTCAGCCTTCACATGCAAGAGGCTGTTTCTGTGTAATGTTATGGAAAGCTTACTGTTAGCATACCTTAATGAAAATAAAATTGGCTAAGGGTGTCATGGTAGTGTTATTGTTAATAACGTAGCTGTAAAGTGCCTTCAAGAAATGGTTCCCTGCTTTAGACTTGGTGTGGTGGATATCAAAAATTATACATTAAATATCTAAACACCAGAAAAAGGTCAAGGGTTTGTCTGCCTGCTATTCAAACTTGGCCTTGTAAGCTTGCCACTTCTAGTTTCATGTTTCTGGCATGTGATTTTTAGTTTCAGTACCAAAATGGAGAATTTCTCCAAATCTTACTTGTGATTAACTTATTTTCTGAACACATTCTTGGCATTATTCCTACGTGCTGCAGGAACAGCTATGCCTGGACTTGAGCAGCATATTCGGAGAAAGGTGTGCTGAATGGCGAGACAATTTTTGATAGCTCACGGAACCAGTGTGGTGCAAATGTACTTGTTTACCTACGAAAGTTTTAAGGCTCCTTGCAACACTGCTCCCGCTGACCTTGTGAGAAGTGTGTGCAAAGTGCTGAGGAGGAGGAGAAGGTCATCCCTTAGATCTCTGGTCTAGTAAGGAGTGTTTCTGACAAGGAGAATGGATGCAGGAGAGAGTAGGTATTGTGGCCATCTGTCTTGGCAGAGGAAAAGATTGTTAATGGGGTATTTAGATTTCTGAAGTTGCTTTGAGCATATGCATGCATAGCCATTGCACTGAAATGGGCAATATATTGCAGGAATGGTAGCATACACACCTTGTTTGTTTCCATTTTGTTTTTATAATGGAGTCTTTGTTTCAGTGCCATCCATTTTGTTTGTCCTCTTGAAATGCTGGAAAATTAATGCTGTGACCTCTGTTTTTATTTATCCATTAGCATTAAATTTCATATGCATCAACCCAGTTTAAAGGCAGAGCAAGATCTTGGGGTTTATTTAAATGTTCTGTATCTGCTGTTCATCTTCAGTCTTGATCCAGCAAGCATAACTAGAGGTGAACATTTACTGGTTGCATAGCACAGTTGATTTAAGAAGGGCTTTTAAATCTTTTAAGTTTAAATCTTAAAATTCTAGTACCTGCTATAATTGTACTTAAGGGTATTATTTTTACCTCTAGTAACACGTGTAGAAATCCCATCAGACATCCTAGTGTGGTTCATTTCTACCCAAATAAGCATTAGAAGCTGCTTTCTGCTTCTAAAAGAGGGACAACTAAAGTCATAACTCTAAAACACCATATGCTGCTTGTAACAGACTATGCATGTACTGCATGCATGCAGTAGAGAAGAAATTAGTGTATTAATGAGTTTGACTTTTTAATTTTTATGTGCTTGTACCTTGAGCTACAAGCCCAGATTGAGGTCCTGACCTAAAC
Source organism: Aleadryas rufinucha (assembly GCA_013397815.1). Classification (NCBI taxonomy): domain Eukaryota; kingdom Metazoa; phylum Chordata; class Aves; order Passeriformes; genus Aleadryas; species Aleadryas rufinucha. The sequence goes on along the minus strand of VZTH01015618.1, from coordinate 96,391 downwards.
CTGCTATTGGTAATCTGGCCAGAGGACCCATTCTGAAGGGAACTGGAAAACTGCTGACAAAGTGAACTGCATAAAGCGAAGAAGACAGTAGAAGCTGCTTTTGCATTCAGATAGCTAAACTGTGAAACTTGGCATAGCAATAGCACTTGCCTTGGACTTCATCCATAGATGAGATGTTGGTAGGCAAGATGAGAATTACCGCCTCATTAACCAACTGAGTAGCTGAATTTCTTCTGTAACAGTTGAGCAAACTGAAAGAAAATTAAATGGAGTCATTTTTGTCTTTTGCTAAAGGCTATTTTTATAAGAAGAGTGGTTCTTGTAGTGAAATTCCTCTGAACCAGTGCAGCTGAACGATATAAAACTAGCCGTTGTGGTGGAGACCAATGATTTTTTTTTTGGACATACCTCTGGTGATCAAGAATCTCTTCTCTGCTGAAATTATAACTGGGCTGTAGATTTTCTTGAGTGGAAAGTTTCACATGCAACTCAGATGTTTGAGATGGTGACTGTTTCCACATTGAGTGGTATAATGCAGATGACTCATTCAAAGCTTTGAGCAGCCTAATATAGTGTAAGATATCCCTGCTGATGACACAGGTGTTGGAACTAGATGATTTGAAGATTGCTTCCAACCCAGACCATTCTGTGAATCTAGAGGGATTTTCTGTGCAAGTTTGGTAGCATTAGGAGAAATGTAGAAGTAGCTGTTACAAAAGGAATAGATACTGCAGACTTTTGCTGTGGCAAAAATAGAACCTGTTTTTCTTTTGTGGATACAGTTTTTTTGGTCTTTACAAATACTGTGTGTTGTGTAACCTAATGGAGTAAGGATTACTTATTTTGAAATGTTTTTAGGTGTTCTGAAATGAGGAGTGTCAGTGTTTCTGAAGAAATGCTAAGTCACATTGCCTGTCTTCGGAGTTAATTGCATAGAATGATTGAACGCATCTGGTTTCCTGCTTGAAGCAATGCATGAGAACGGAAAATGAGTTGATAGTTTTTGTAGGAGCAGTTTCTTTTGTTTTTACTTAAATTAACTGTGTGGTATCAGATTTAGCTTACACTTCTGCGTATCAATCTTGAGTAATCTCTGTGTGTACTGAGAGAGTGTCCAAGATCAGGGACCTAATTTTTGTGGCTGCTGGTACTACTTGCTCAATTACTTAAATACTGAATTAGAAAATACTGAAATTAATCACTGTCTGATTGTACCTGTCCTCCTGTTTTATAAATTGGATTGACTTGCCCTTTTAAAAATTGATTTATGTATCTTTTCATGACTTGCTTAACCTAAGATGGCTATGTTGTTTTTATCTGCATAAATCTCAAAAAATGGGACTGTGAGGCTATTAAGAAGAGCTGTAGACATGCGATTATTCATATGCTTAGTCCAAATTAGGATAACTGTGAGTAAACTGCTGTCAAATGCAGTACATATACGCAGCATTTCACATGGACCTACACAAAAGGATATGAAATGGTACACTCAGGAGCAGCGTGTTACTGCCTGGGCAGCTTCAAACAATTGAATGTGAGTGGTACTTGTTTGCTATGTGTGATGTGTATGGACTGAGGAGTTAGTTAGTCCTCCTTAGAAAAATTTGGAAATTGTACAACAGGATTAATAAATGGAAATAAGAACCTCAGTTTCATGAAACATGAAAAATATTGTGGATGTAGCACAGAGATGAAGATATCTTTCGTATCTGAATGAAATATGAATAGTTTGAGTGGTGCTTGTTACCCAAATTTATGAATTTGTAAAGCTAATCAGCCTCCTGAGACGTCTGTTAAAGGTATGCTTGACTCCATGTAACTTTCAATGCTGTTTGAAAACTCAGCAGACCTGGCAGTGATGCCAGCAGGACTAGGGGCGGAAGGCCCTGAGCCCTGGTGGGCAGTGAGCTGAGCTGGGCCATGGAGACAGGAGATGAGGGAAAGCTTTTCCTTCCACAAGAACTTCTGGGAAGTGGGCCTGCTGTCCACAGAGATGGATGGTGCTGTTTCCCTCCTTTGGGGGTTTTTAGCCCATACAGTATAAAGCCCTGAGCAGTCTCACCACATGGCTGATCTTGCTGTGGGTGGGGGGTGAGACTGGAGGTGACCTAAAGTTCCTACTGACCCAGATGACTCATCTATCTGCCACCTTTGCTGACAAAACAAAGTGCATTTACTGGACAGAGAACTGAAGCATGGCAGAGTTTGAGTCTTATCAAAAAAAAGAAGGAAGCTCAATTGTGATTGAGCCAGAAACACTAGCACAGTATCAAACTACTGGCTGTTCTTATGAAGTCAGAAAACGTTGGTGTTTCAAGGTGAAATTTAGTCATTTGCACAGTTTTAACAGTTGTAATACTGCTTTGTCACTCTTCCAGTCCGTCAGTGTGTAGGTATTTGGGATAGTAGTTGGACAAATAATATTGTTACCTACTATATGGGCTGCTGCCCTTATGAGTCTGCTTTACTTTAGTGTATCTCATCGGTCAGCACTTTTTCCACAAGTTTTTTCATGAATAGTAGGAGACCCAATGTTTACTTAATTCTTAGGGGCTGTATGACAGTGTTCTTTTGAGAGAAAATAATTCAGTTGTCTTTTCCTCTGTGTAAGTTGGCTTATTAAAAGAATAAACAGTGATCTGTCTGAACTTGTTTTCCTGGTGGGAATCAGCCTAGAGGTACACATATTTAAAGTACTCTTAAGAGCCCTCTGGGAGCTAAAAGTATGTAGCTTTGCTTGAACCACTTGAGAGCAGTGGCTGTCAGAAGGCTTTTCTGAAAATCCTTAAGGGCAGTTCTGGCCCAAATGACAATCCTTTAACAACTGGAATGAATAGTGTGATGATGTTAGTGATGGCCTCTCTGTATAAGAGATGAGCTGTAACAAGCAAGCTACTGGCCAACAGCGGCCCAGTCTGTGTAAGGTAGATGTTTGGAGTTGTTGCTTGTATATCAGTTTAAATGTGAAGTTTGCTGCCTTTTTTTTTTTTTTTTTTTTTCTCAGAATAGTGGTTCAGATGGCAAAGGGTGTTTTGGGCACACTTTTAGGAGATCATGTCTGAGCTTTCGTCCCGTTTAGGCTTTTCAGAGACAGGCTGTATGATGTCCTGTGGATCAGGGTGCCTTGATGTGGGTAATACCTGTCTTTGCTTGTTAGAACAGCTTTTGGTAGAGTAGGAGAGGAAATGTGGCTTAAAAGGAGATGAGAAATGGGAAGATGTGGCTGACGAGTAAAGAGATGGAAAATGGCTGTAAAGACTGAAGTAAGCCTGTTCATGCAGCAGTATCAGTCTGATTTATTTTATTATGTGTTGGACTTCAATATCCCTGTTTATCCACTTGTAACTTCTGCTGCATTTCTAGCTTCCTGATTTCTGGAAGTGGCTGTGGCATTATATATTTAAATGGTAGCTTAAAGAGGGGAGGCGAAGGACATATATAGGTACATATATGTGCTTTTATGCAAGGGGGACTTCTGTATAGCAACTAAAAACTGTAATACCTTTGTCTTCAACTACTTTTGACAACAGTGCTTCTGTCACATACTTCTTTGCCCAGTTATGAGCTGGTAATGTGTGAAAGGCATGCATCTTTGTCAATTAACAGTGTGTGACCAATTGATCACAACTTGTGTCAACAGTACCTCGCCTGCTGTCCATTTTTCTGTGTTACATTATATTGGGTGATGTCAGGAGGATTGGGGTGCAGAGATAGTGTGAGGAACTCTTGACCAGGAAAAGAAGTGATGGCAGAGAGGATGAGGAGGGATTATAAACAGTTAAGGTATTGCTTCTGGCTCACGTATTTTAATAGCAGCTAGCTGCCCTTGTTCTTTGTTTACTTCACTTCAAAATTATTTAGCTTGAAGTAGAATGTGGCCAATTCTCTTAGACCTTGGAAGTAGGAAGGAATGGAATATGTGTTTAAGCAGCTTATGCCAGTGTCTTCTGTGGGATAAATAGTAGTGGTCATGAAAACCGGGTAACTACCTGGTGGGTTATAGAGGATTGGAAAACATGACTGCACATGAAATTGTTCTTCAGCTTCACCTTGATATTGATGTGTTCTTCCCTGCCTGCTGTCCTTTGAGAAAAGTGATGTGAGTGGCCTCTGAAGGCACTGAACAATAAGGATCATAGAACGGTTTGGGTTGGAAGGGACCTTTAAAGGTCACATAGTCCAACTCCCCTGTGAAGAGCAGGAGCATCTTCAGTTTCCTCTGAGTCCCATCTGATCTGACCTTGAATGTTTCCAGGAATGGGGTATCTATCACCTCTCTGGGCAGCCTATTACAGTGTTCTATCCATTCCTAGATGTGTCAGCCACACCATACAGTTTGGTATTGTCAATCCTGAACTGCACTTCTCGTGCATTCTATCTCATGACCATTTATTCCAAGTAGCAGTTGGGACTGCCTGTGCAGATTAAACCTATAATGGTTGCTGCCTTCTGTAGTCATGCTACATCTTAAAATGTATGTTAACACGAAGAAGAATTTTTTCTCCTTAAATTGGAGGAGTTAAGTGGATCTAAAACCGCTCATGTGGGACTGCTAGTAACTAGCCATTGTAGTGTTATCCCAGAGAATTGTAATCAGTAGGACAGGGTCCAGTTGGAGGCCTATTCCTAGTGGTGTCTCCCAAGGTTCAGTACTGTGCCTGGTCTTGTTTAACCTATGCATCGATGACTTGGACGAAGGGGCAGAGGCCTCCTCAGCAATGTCACTGACAACACAAAGCTGGGAGGAGCGGCCGATACCCCAGAGGGCCGTGCAGCCCTTCAGAAGGACCTCAACAGGCTGCACACATGGGCACCTTCTGAAATTCAGCAGAGGCAAATGCAGGATCCTGCACCTGGGGAGGAACAACCCCAGGCACCAGTACAGGCTGGGGATGTTTTGCTGGAAAGCAGCTCTGTGGAGAAGGAGCTGGGGGTCCTGGTGGACAACAAGCTCTCCGTGAGCCAGCAGTGGGCCCTGGTGGCCAAGAAGGGCAGTGACATCCTGGGCTGTGTTAAGAGGAGCATTGCCAGCAGGTCGAGAGAGGTGATCCTGTTCCTCTACTCAGCCCTGGCAATACTGCATTTGGTTCTGGTTCGGTTCTGGGCACCTCAGCCCAAGACAGACGTGGAGCTCCTGGAGCGGGTCCAGCAGAGGGTGACAGAGATGATTAAGGGACTGCAGCATCTTTCTTATTAGGAAAAGCTGAGGGAGCTGGGCCTGTTCAGCCTCAAGAACAGACAACTGAGAAGGGACCCCATCAATGTGTATGAGTACCTGAAGGGAGGGTGCCAAGAGATTGGAGCCAGGTGGTGGTGCCAAGCAGTAGGACAAGAGGCAATGGGCAGAAGTCGATGCGCAGGAAGTTCCACTTGAATAAGAACTTCTTTACTGTGCAGGTGACTGCCCACTGGAACAGACTGCCCAGGGAAGTTGTTCAGGCTCCCTCACAGATATTCTCAAGAACGGTCTGGATGCAATCCTGTGCAACAGTGCTCTAGGATGAAGCTAGAGCAGGGAGGTTGGATGAGGTGACCCGTTGTGATCCTTTCCAACTTCACCCACTCTGTGATTAAGTTCAGTTAATGTTTTGGCCTAACAGAATTAGTGGGAAAGTCTTGTTTTCTCTGCCTCTCTGATACCCACTTTTCTTAGAAGTTTATTGCTCAGGATTTAATTCTGAGAGTAATTTTGATGCACTGGAGTTAGGTAGACCAAACAGGTGGTGGTGGGGCTAGTGAACATCGAGCTATGCAAATAAAATGTGGGAGTTACGATATGAAGAAGCTTGCTCTGTCTGTCCAAGCTGCTGAATCCAGTCGTGAACAAGTACAAAAGAAACTTGAGAAACCCGAATAGAGACTGATATTGTAGTGACGGATAAAACCTCCAGTTGTGCAATACTCAGATGAAACTTTCGCATGTCCTTAGTTAATGTGTATTCTGTGACTAAATGTTGAGATTGTTCTGCCACACAGGCTGCTCTGTAATATTTAGGAGAGATCTTCAATCTCATCCTTTCCAAGTAACATCAAGAAGGAATTGTATAAAAAGAATGCTTGATCACCCTCTTCTAGAGAAGCCCACATAAATTTTTAAACATCTTTTCAGTCCAGTGAATTGTAATAACTTTACAACATAGTTAAAAATAGCCTCTCCTCGAGGTCGGCTTCTATAGCAGACCAGGATAATGCCATCAATGTATTGAAGAGAGTGGCACTTGGAATGCTCTTGATGGCAAGCAGCTGGCAATCTCTGTGGCTCTTTCTCTAAAAGCACACTTCATGAGAGTTATCTGCAGTATATGTCCCTGGAACTGCTTGCTGTTTTTTGATTGGGAAGTGCTTATGATTTACTGTACTGTGTAGCTGTAGCCAGAGCACAGCCTTTTGCTGTCTAGTCAATATTTTCCTGCCTTTTAAAAAAAAAAAATTATGAAACTTGGTTAAACTAAGAGTATTTACTCTTGAAACTTGCAGTACTACTGCTGTGTAACAGTAAAACATCCTTGGAAATGATGTAAAAACACACAGACCTGTGTTTGTTTCCTTCGCTTCTTTCTCCATGTCACACATAATGGGGTACAAAATGAATTGTGTTAACATGGGTTGTAGGTGACCCTGGGATTTTGCATATTGCCCACTCTCATTTGTGAGAAGCAGGTACCAGGTGTTCTTTGAAGCTGTCAAACTTAAACATCTTACTGTCCAATTTGAAGATGGGAGTGGGACCTGTGAGGACTTCAGGTAGCTGTGTTTGCTGTGAGGCCTCCTACCAATGAAAAAGCTATTGATCCTGCAGTTGCATACTCCTCAGTTCAGCAGCAATAAGCCACTGTTGTTCATGTTAAGATACCAGTTGTCTTTGTTTTTTCATATATATCTTTTGCTGAATTAATGCAAGATTAATCAAGAAGTGGAATATGCAGCTGTGGTGGTGTTCTCTCATGGGCCTGATCTGGTGTGTGGAGCTCCCACAAGCAGAGGTGGCCTCTTGTGAATAGCTGTGGCTGGTTCTGTTACGTGTTCTTTCTCCTCCTCCAACATTTGCCAAGCTAACAAGACACTGGTAAGGCTATGAAAGCCAGAGCCACTGATTATGTTGCAGGACTGTTTCTACTCTGTTGTTAATGCCTCCTTGTGCATAATGTGTGTGACATTGCAAAACTGTATTCTGTGTGAAAAATAAGAGTGCAATGAATTACCAGCAGAATTAAGCACAGTGTTTGATTTGTTCAATTTGAATTATTTGCTTCTTGGTATGGGTCTTTTAAGTAGACATATCTGTGTTTTTGGGTAGGTATTTGCTGAAAGTCAGGTTGTAGGTATTAAGGTAGAAGTAATTAGAAGATGTCTGACTCAAGTGGTATTACTGGACTGTTGTCCAGTCTTTCTGTCCTTCAGCATTTTGCAGCAGTGTTTTAAAATTTCTCGTTGTGGCATCCGTCAGGATGGAGGGTGCTGGATTGAAGCAAAACCCCAGTCAACAGGCAAATAAAGTCAGAGGTGCTTGGTAGCTGCAGCATTGGAGAGGTGGTTGGAACAGAGGAACACAGGTGTACACAGTGCAACAGGTGCTCTAAGCAAGAAAGGATTAAGCAGATGGGCATGGTGACGGTCGATTACTTTAGTATAACACAGCTGTAAATCAGTGCTTTCAGGAGATGTCAGTGGAAACTGATGAAGAATTACGTAGGCAAGATCTGATGTGTGCAGGGGAAAAATCCTAGAAAGCCATAACAGTGATGTGAACTTGCACAGTGGATCATGCAACAGTTGCTGTTTGAGGCAATTTCCTTCTGCTTAATTCATTCCCATGTGTGTTTTTGCCCTTCTTTTTATAGCTTGCATACAGCTGTTCCTTAGCATTGAAGAATTCATTTCTGAAGCCTTTGTAAAGGCATGTCACATCTTGTCTGTCTCTGGTTGATAATGAAGCTGTCACAAACAGCCTTGAGGAGGTAGACTGCAGTAGAAATGTCGGAACAGAACTGAGGAGGTATACCAATCTGATATTCAAGGAGATGCATCTTTATCAAAAATTTGGAAGCATAAAGCTTTATTCTCCAAACTTCCTTGCTAAGTCTAGTGGTTCATCATTTGCATTGACTTCCTTAGAAAGTGAACATGGTGTTGGCAGGATTCTTTTGAAAGAAATGTTGTCTTGACATAGGTCTTGCATTTACTTATCTCTTTATGTTGGTAACAGTGGCAAATCTGTAAGCTTGGGGGAAAAGTGTGACTTTTTAGGAAAAAAGTGGGCTATTCTCCTGAGCATAAGTGGAATCCTTTATGTACTCTTGAGAACACTGTTGTTCTGGTCCATGTTCTAGAATATATTTTCTCTGATAAACTGGAAAATGGAATTGTATGTTAAGTGGAAAACTGTGCTAAGAGTTGTAATGAGTTCATAAAGAGCAGTATTGAGCTGATTTTAGAAGTTGAATGCTGGTTTGCCAGGTAATTTTTCTGGAGTCTTGTGTTTATTAATTCTTTCTCCATTTATACTGGTTAATGGTGTGACACAAGTATATCCTTTGTTTTACTGTTGGTGCATTCTCTGAGGGTCATTTTAAAGGTATCACTCCATCCGCAGGATGTATGGGTGGTATGTCATCTTTTTATCTCAATATTCATGTGGATTATATCACAATGCCAGTTGGAAACTTGACTAAATATAAAAAACACTAAACCAAAAACATACTAAAAGCACCTTGATCTGAGAAATAAGGTCTTGAGTATTCCTGAAGGCTCTCTTCTGCTTTTTCTCATTGCCTTATCTTGCCTTTTAAGCAGTGTTGCTGTTGACAAAATTGTGGAAGGTAAAAGTTGATGTGTAGGTGTACCATAATGTATTCCAGTACCTGCCAATGCTCTTGAATGTTAATGAAATATAGTATAAGTGAACACTATTTGTCATTACAGGTGGAATAATAGGATGATCTCAGTAGATCTTTCTCTAGTAGCAGGAAAACAGAAGGACACAAATGTGATGTGTTCTTCTTGTGTTCAGTGCTGTTTTCATTGATTGGAGTTGATGCTAGTGGTTAATAGCCCTCTACTGCATACTTTGGCTTTTTTTAATATATTAAAAACTATCAAAGGTACTTAAGTTATATTAATGACTGAAATTACATAGATTGGCAGGCACCTCAGGAGATACTCTAGTTCAATCCTTAGTTTAAAGCAGGGTCAGCCTAGAGCAGGCTGCCCTAGTCAATGTCCAGTTGGGTTTTGGATGTCTCCTGCTCTGCCCAGAGTGTTTGTATTCTCTCTGGGCCTTGTTCTGTGCTTGTCAGTGTTTGCTGTGGGAATAAGTTCTCGTATGTTTAAACATTTGTCCTGACACTGGATACCTCTCGAAAGAGTGTCTCAACCTTCTTTACTCCCCTCCATCTGGTATTTATATTGGTCTTACCAGTAAAGATCAAGGCTAAAGATAGACAAACTCAGCGTCTTTCATGTCTATTGTCACCAGATTCTCTGCCCCATTCAGCAGAAGACCCACATTTTTGTAGTCTTTCTTCTGCCTTGCTTTTTCCAGGCAGCTTTCTTAAGCTGACATAAGTCTCTAGCAATGCTGATCAGTTGTATTAACTTCAGCAATTTTAAAGTACACACTGTGTAATCAGCCAGCTTGCTAGCAGATGAAAAAAAGTGCACAGAAAGATTTTTCCTCCCTCTATATTAAGATATAGGTGCTTGATTTTTAAGAGTTTATGTGACTGGCTGGTTTTAGTTCTGTTTTTCACACTCTTAACAAAAAGAGCTATGAAGTAAAGAGCTACAAAACAAATTTGTGTGATGTACTGATAGCATGCTTTTCATCTTATCTAGGAGCAGTTAATATCCTTATGTTTAAAGATGCAACTTGGGCAGTAGTTTAAAATTGTGTTGCATCATGAGTATTTACACCTTTTTGTTTCTTCTGAAGGACGTTAGGCTATAGTTGGAGGCTTAATGTGGTATAGAGTGCATGGTTGGGTATTCTTTTTTAAATTAGTGTTTTATTTGTAATCTACTTTCCATATTGTGAATTGTGTGACAAGGATGCAGTACTTACTAGAGATCTGATTTTGGAAAGGCTTTGGATGTGCAGTACTAGCTAAGTTCTTGTTTCAAGGACTTGCCTAAAAATGTGCCATGTAGGAGATCTACATGAAGTTCTTTTTGACCTTGTCATAAAGAACATAACCATCAAATATGTCTAGAGTTTGATTTTAATCTCAAATCTTTAGTGGAAAAACTTTACACTACCTAAACAGTTGTTTAGATAGAGAAAAAAAAAACCTCGTGTGTTTCAGAGGAGGAATAAAGTGCGTTGTCATCAGCAATATCCTCTAATAAAATGGTGAAGACTGAAGCCACTGGATGGCTGAGTAAATTTGTAGTAGGCTTGTTGTCTTTGATACGATAGAAGCTATTGCTAATCTCAGGGTACACTTTGCCACAGCTGTCTCCTCATCATTTTTGCAGCCTTTGACTGAAAATGTTTTGTGGGTAAGAGGTCTTCTATCTGCATAAACTTGTTAGAGGAGCTCATTTCCACTGTGTTCAGGCTTTACTGCTAACATAATCCTCAGAGTTCTCATCTGCGTGCAAGACTGCTCGAATTGTAGTGGAGCCTGAAATTCTACTAGGTGGTTCTTATTTAGAAAGATGGCTGTTTCTTTTTGTAAGTTTTTGTTTTAGTTAAAAGCTTGATGGAAGAAATCTTGATTTTTAATATTCCTTGAAAATTTTGTCTGCATGCTGGCATTTAACTTTTCTGTTTGTAGCGTTAGTGCTCTTTTTGCTTGTGTTTGACATCAAGGATGCTACATTATGGCTTTCTGTCTGTGAACGGATGTACCAGTAAAAATTACAGGTAATACTAAAGGCACAAGTAATTTTCTTGCTACAGAAATAGCTAGGTATCTTTTCTGAGCCAGTGCTCTAGTATCACTCCTCTATTTTTGACAAACTCAAGCGTTTTATCATCTTAAATTAAGTGAATTCTAAATAAAGGATAAAAATACTTCTGATGAGACTAGAAATAAACTTCCACCAGACTTTGAGCTCAGCAAGAAGGTTTTGTAGTACTTGTCAAAGTCACCTCTGTAAAAATCATAGAACAGTTTGAGTTGGAAGGTACCTTAAAGATCATGTTGATCTAATCCCCCTGCCATGGGCAGGGACACTTTCCACTATACCAGGTTGCTCAGTGCTTCATCTAGCCTGGCCTTGAACACTTCCAAGGATGGGGCATTCACAGCTCTGGGCAACCTGTTCCAGTGCCTCACCACCCTCACAGTAACGATTTTCCTCCTAAAATCTAATCTAAACCTGCTCTCTTAGAGTTTTAAGCCATTTCCTCTTGTCTTGTCACTACTTGCCCTTGTAAAAAGTCCCTCTCCATCTTTCTAGTAGGCTCTCTCTAGATCCTGGAAAGCTGCAGTTAGGTCACCCTGAAGCCTTCTCTCCTCCAGACTGAGCAGTCCCAGTTCTCTTTTTTTGTAGGAGAGGTCCTCCATCCCTCTGACAAACTGTGTGGCCCTCCTCTGGACTCATTCCAACAGGTCCATGTCCTTCCTGTGCTGGCACCCCAGAGCTGGATGCGGTGTTCCAGGTGGAGTCTCACCAGAGAGGAGCAGAGGGGGCAGAATCCCCTCCCTCCCCTGCTGCCCACATTGCTTTGGATGCAGCCCAGGACACGTTTGGCTTTCATGGCTGGAAGAAAATGGGTGCACATGGCTGGGTCATGTCCAGCCTCTCATCCACTAGCACCCCAAGTCCTTCTCACAGGGCTGCTCTCGATCTGTTCATCCCCCCAGCCTGTGCTGATACCTGGGCTTGCTGTGACCCAGGTGCAGCACCTTGTACTTGTTCCTGTACCTTGTGCCTTGGTCTTGGTAAACCTCATGAGATTCCCATTTTTCGAGCTTGTCCAGGTCCCTCTGGATAGCATCCCACTCTATTTTGATAAGTCTAGCCATTGAGAGGTGAGTGGAAGAAAATGGTACAGCATACCAAAGGCATGGTGATTAAGAAGTCTGTTTGTATCTCTGGGAACACTTCATAGAAAATACCATAGATTCTGGGCTATTACTGTATGAGAGTGTTCTGGTTTTGTCTGGGGTAGAGTTAATTTTCTTCACAGTGGCTGGTACGGGGCTCTGGTTTGGATTTGTGCTGAACACAGGGTTGATAATACCAAGATGGTTTTGTTAATGCTGAGCAGGGCTTACACAGAGCCAAGGCCTTTTCTGTTCATACTGTCACTCTGGTGAGGAAGTTGGGTGTGCATGGGAGCTTGAGGGGAGACACCACCAGGTCAGTTGACCCAAACTGACCAAAGGGATATTCCAGACCATATGACGTTCTACTCAGTGCATAAAGCTGGGTGAAGAAGGGGAGGAAGTTTGCAGTTATAGCTTTTGTCTTCCCAAGTAATCACTACTTAAATGGGATGGTGCTCTGCTCTCCTGGAGATGTCCAGCTTAGCTTTTGTGACGCAGATAGGAACTCCTGTGCTTTAACAGGTTTTGATTGAAATAGGTTTTTTTTAAGTACAAGAAACAGCGAATGTCTGGTATCTATTTCCGTAGTAGAAGGTAGTGATGGAAAGGTAGAAGACAGATTGAACCTGTGTTAGGATAGTATTGCAGAGTAAGTCTACTAGGCTTACAGCTTCTGGAAAACAGGTCCAGTGAGCACATCCAAGCTTTCATGACTCTTTCTCTGATGTCTTAAGCTCAGAGGAGAACTGACCATCTGTTTTAGGCTGTTTATAACTGTCAGTGTTTAAGTTAACTTCATTGTGTGCCAAAATTTTGAGTCCTGTGTACCAGTTGAGCTGAGCAGATGCAAGGAATAGAAAACAGAATCAAAAGCACTTTGGCAATCTGTACAAAAATGAAGTGTTATGAGCTAAAGAAAGGTTACTATTTTGTGCCTCATGCCCATTAACACTTCCAGTAAGTTTGAATCATTCATTATGTGCGATTTCCTGGTTGCGAGACAGTGTTACCCCTGTATGACAGATTGTGCTGAGGAGGAAGGTGAGGGTTTAACTCAGTGAGGCAATGGATTGAAAGAAATTCAATATAAGCAAACTTGAATGCCAGTGGAATACTCGATGCATGAAACAGATTCTAAAAACTGATTTGATAAAGCAGTTGGATTGGGTGGTGATTTGGGAAAAGTGAAGTTGCTGACATAGCCTGGTGTGGTTTCTTCCCCCCCCGCCCTGGACACCAGGTAGGTAGTAGGTTGCACAGTGTGCTGGGTATCTGGTGTGTCAAAACTTGGTGTTGAATGCATACAATTGCTGTGAAGAAGCAGATAATATTAAAACAAGTTGCTTTCAAAGCTGGAATGAATATAGGTCTGGACTTGCTTATTTTTGAACTCCAGTTGTTTCTGTATGAAAGCAACTGTTCTTGAAGGAGATTTTCTTCACAGAAAATAAAAAGGGGAGCTTTTAGAAGTCTCTTATGTGATAATTTGTCCACTTGGAATTAGATGAGATTGTTCGTATTTGTATATGAAAGATTAAAGGAAACCTACCTGAAGAAACAGCTTGTCTGTTGCAGCATTTCTTGTGCCAGAGGTTTATTAGAGCAGTGTCAGGAAGCAAATGGTTTGCCATAGATTTGAGACATAAAACTGATGATACTGTTAATTACCATTAAATTTTGATGCCTGTAGATGACTACTGGTTACCAGTGTCAAATCTGAGATTTCTCATATTTGTGCAAACACTTTACAGTTTGACTTCTGAAACTTCAGGTGTAAAAAGAGTTGCCTTTTTGTTTTGTTTACGGTTGCAAGTGGGATGTCAGGGATTATTGGTATGAAAAGACAAAAGAGAACTGCAAGGCTTCTGGGTATTTCACCTGGAGTGCCCTGGGTAGTTAACCCATAGTTATGGGGGTGGGTTATCTTCTTGATGTGTATCTTTTGGAGCATATGTACTGCTTATAACAATTCAGGGGTGTCATTATCAAGCTCGTGACACCTAGCACAGTGCCCTAGGCACAGTGGAGATCTTGTGTAGCAGAGTGAAAGAAGGGCTTTTACAGCACTCAGACTGAGGAGAAATTAGATTGTTGGATGAATCTGTTAGTAAAGTCAAACATAACATCTTGGATGTCTTGGATTTTGCATTGCTAACAGCTGAAATCAGGTAAGTCTACATTCTGCCCATCTTTCAGGGAAGGGTTCCTTGCAAGTAGGTCATGGGTACTGCTGTTCAGTTATTCTGGATTTTGTCAAACCACTGAAATGGGTAATATTGTGTCTGTCCTGACAGGGAAGTGGTCCAGATGTTTTTCACCCATAATGGAAAGTTAGAAAATTACTTTTCACTTAAACCTAGCAACAGTCTCCTTGAGTTACTAACTCTTCAGAAGCTGAGCAAAATACTCTGATGGTGAAGTAGTTGGGGAATGATAGGGGAGGGTTGAGTATGTTGCATTGCATTCTTAAAATGATGTGAATTTTAGTAAAGTGCAAAGGTAGCAGCCAATGGTGTCTTACAGAATCTCAGAACAATTAGTTTTGGAGGAGACCTCTGGAGATCATCCAGTCCCAACCCCCTGCCAAGGCAGGGTCACCCAGAGCAAATTACACGGGAACATGTGCAGGTGGGTTTGGAATGTCTCCAGACAGGGAGACTCCACGACTTCCCTGAGCAGCCTGTTCCAGTGCTCTGCCACCCTCAGTGTAAAGAAATTCTTCTGCATGTTGAGGTGGAACTTCTTGTGTTTTAGTTTATGGCCATTGTTCCTCATTCTGTCTGTGGCCACCACTGAAAAGAGTCTGGCACCATCCTCTTGGCACCTGCCTTTGAGATATTTCTATGCTTTTATGAGGTCCCCTTTCAGGCATCTCCTCTCCCGACTGAACAGGCCCAGCTCCTGCAGTCTCTCCTCATAAGAGAGATGGTCCAGGCCCCGAGTCATCTTTGTGTCCTCTGCTGGACCCTGTCCAGTAGCTCCTTGTCTGTCTTCTACCAAGGAAACCAGAACGGGACCCAGCACTTCAGATGTGGCTTCCACTAGGGCGGAGCAGATGGGCAGAATCACCTCCCACCTTACATGGATAGGATTTCACATCCATTGACATACTTCCAGATATTCTTGCTCCTCTTCAAATTCTTGAAGTAGATTTCTGTGTTGAGTTTTTAGGAATGGAACAAAGAGGTGGTGGAGTATCCTGTGTCGGAGATGCTCAGAAAATGTCTGGACATGGTTCTGCACAGCTGGCTCTAGTAAGCCCTGTTTGAGCAGGGCAGTTGGACCCAGCGATGTCCAGAGGTGACTTCCAACCCTGAATGATCACTGTGAAAGTCTGTGGTTTATGTGATCAGGTATTCTAAGAATAGTGTATGTGATGCTTTATTGAGCTGAATTTCAACTTGGGAAAACTTCTGGGAAACAGCACATGTAATTGCTGGGGCAGCTATGGAATTTGAAACATGGCAGGGTCTGGAAAATCAGGCTTGCAAGTGAAAAGTCTGTTGTCTGTATTCTGTGTGTAGATTCTTAAATATTCTCTAATAATTCAAATTCCACTAGCAAAAACAAAAACAAAAAACCAGAATAAAAATCCCACCCCACAAACTTTTAGAATTCTGCTTTTTTTTGCAGGTGATCTTGATGAACAATGGGATTAAGTACTAATGTTCCTTTCAAGGACGTTAGACTTCTTCTCATTTACTAAGAATACAAAGTTGATGTGCTAAGTTTAGAAAGTCCTCTAAAACCAACTAGCTAGGGCTAGAGAAAAAGTATGATGTGTAGTCAGAGTTTTCAAAGAAGATAAGTGGTCAAATCTAGGTTATTTGACTGACCACTCAGTAGCACTGACAATGTTGGGATGTCTGTTGTATGTCTAGAAGCCATTTCGTCAAAGCTGTTGAGACACATCAAGTTAGAGCAGTCTGTAAAGGTTGATAACTGATAGCTTTCTTGAAAAATGTAAAGAAAGCTTTCAAAATTTGCAAGGTTTGGAAGTCAAGATTGTGTCTAATAGAGGGCTCCCAGCATCCCTGAGCTCACCTGATGAAGATTTTGTTGATTTCTTATCACTTAGGTTGTATTGATGTGGTTTAACATTTTATGGCAATTTTGACTTGGGATATTCTCCTCCTCTGCTTGATGATCCCTGTAAATATTTATAATAAAATGCTTAGTTGTTGAGGCTTCAGTTCTTTTATTTTTAAGCTTTCAGGAGGACCTGTTTTTTACTAGAAAAACTTGACTAATATTCTTTCTGGTTTATAGTCTTGTGCAGCATCAGTATTTGGGGGACGTAGCTTCACAGGGTGAAGGAGTTTGTTTCATGGAGGTGGTAGTGAAAGTGTTTACCTTCATAATGGACTCCCAAGATCCCATGATTATGTGCTGTTCAGTCATTGAATCACAAACACTTGGCTGAAAACCAGAAGGAACAAGCAGTCCCAGAAGCAGATTGCTCCCTGAGGTGAATAGAATTTGCTAGGTCAGCTTACACTGGTGCAGTTTATTCTGGATCAGGTAATGCAGTTGTGATAGGCTTGCAAAACAATTGATGCTGCTTTTCTCCACTTGCTTTTCAAGTGCACTCTCTCTGCCAGCTGAATTACATCTACCACTTATGTTTTCTTAGTTCTCTTGAAAGATTCCTGCTGCTTCTTTTCTGTGTCCTGTCTCAGTAGATGCAGAAATTCACCTTAAGAGTCATATCTCTTCTTAGTGCCTCAGAGAAGAGCCTTGCTAATAATGTTACCCTGTAGCTAATCCACTTACCGTAGTGGATTCTGTAGAGAAATACAACAATCTGTATTTTGCATAAGCAAAATAGAATATAAGAGACTGGTGTGACGTTTGTGAGACTGCACCACTTAATGTATTTTAAACTGGAAATAAGGATAGTTTTTGTGGATTTTTTTTCTCCTCTGCTGTTTTATATTAGTTTTTGAGTTACTATTCAAAGACTGTTTCTCACCAGACACTTTTGTTGGTTTTGGGAACCTCTGGGAGGTGGCAGGGGGAGAAATCCTTGGTACCTGTGTTGTAAATCAGCTATGAAGAAGGGCTTCACTGAGCAGTTGTGTCTTTTTTGAAATTCTCAATGAATTAAGTGGTTTTGGTATTGTGTGAAAAATTAAAGGGAGAGAGAAATACAAGAGAAATTCTTTCTAATATTAGCCTATAGTGCTTGAGCATACTAAGATATTTCCAAAATCCCTGTTAGGGTCTCTTCATCTGGAAGACTATTTACAGGTACTACTGCTGTGTGCTAGAAATTGGTGTGTGGTTAGTTTACCTCTTTTCCTTAAGGTTTACCTGCCTTCCTTCTGAAGGGTTTACTTAAGAATGTTGACTTAATTGTACATTTTCTTTGATAAGCGAAGTAGAAAGCTCAACACTCTCTGTACTGTTGCACAAAAAAAAAAAAAGTAATTTATTGTTTAACTTCCTGGAACAAAATGCTTTTTCTCTCAGTCATTGTTTCCCCAGTGGATTTGTGAATCTTTACATGTGTTCTACATACTTCTGTGAAACAAGAGTGCAGCTGTTGAATAAATTGGCGAAGTTTCTTGTTTTCAGTGTAAGTGTTGCTTTTGTGTTACCAGAATTGGAAGGGAGACCTTTAATCTTACTGATCTTTTTTTTCTTAGACCGTAGTTTTTGAAGCACCTGGTATGAATCCATCTTTGTCAAAGCTGAAAATGTTGGGTAGCTTCTGAGGCTTCTCCTGCACCACATCTCTCACTTCCCTCTCTCCTTTCTCACATAACAGGAAGAAGGTGAAGCAAATGCATTTAACTTAATCTTAAGTACTTTAGTTTACTCACTATGCATTTTGATTTATTTATTTTGCATACTGTTCTATTTGAGACTGGAATACTTGCATGGAAAAATACACATGAAATTTTGGAGAAGGATATGGATGAAGTTCCTGATGGAACCTTGGTCTTAAAAAATGAACTTGGACTTATACTAGTATATCAAAGGTCAAATTCTCAGACAATATTTTAGAGAGTTATACTTGAGTTTAGTAATCTGTCACTGAGATTTCCCATGCACTGTACCTGTTTGCTCATTTTAAATAAAACTTTGACATAGTTCTATGCGGGAATCCCTAAATTGTTTTTGTGTATGTAGAGGTAGTGCATGGGTCTGTTCTTAACTGATACTTAACCAGGTTGCATCAAGACCTGAGATTTTTAAATCACCTATAGTCGCTAGTTGTAAAGATAAGCTTGAAAATCTTGCCGGCAGCTCACAGTGTTCTGTCTTCCATGTGGCAAGTTGCAAGCTCCTATGTCAAAGCCTGTGTATGAGTTATCATTACAAGAACTCTGTAACTCTTGTTCAATGTTTAAATCAGGTGAGTACTTCAAGGATCAATGAATGCAGACATTCTCTGCCAGCAGCCAACTGTTGGAACATGTCTGGTAGGATACCTTGCCTGATACCATCTTGATAATATATCCAAGAGATTACAAAGGCAGGGGAAGGTGGTGTTGTCTGTTGGTTTTGCATGCTTAGCTTCAGTACAGAGATCATTTTCTAGCCAATGCTGAGCACAGCCAACTGAACGATGCTGGAAACTTGGAGGGTGTTCAGCCACTGAGCTCTGTCACTGCAGTAATAAGCTTTCCTTTGTGGTTCATTAGATGCAGCTGCAGTGAATTAGAACCAGCTTAAGTAAACTCAGCTGATCTGCTTTGAATGGTCTAGCTGTGTTTGTCGAAAGTTACAGGCTTTGCTTTTTTTTCAGGCCCTTACTGTAAAGAATGGGTAGTTATGGAAGCTAAACAAACTTTGAAGGGGACACAGTTTTGAGTTTGAGCTATGTTAGTTCTAAAAATTTTCCCAAATTGCTTTTTCTTTATGCAAGAGATAAAAATCAGCTGAGGAACTGGTAGTTTGTAGACAGCCATGTGATTCCTCTAACCTCTGACACTTAACAGTCTAAAAATAGTTGCCATATGGGATGTCTTTATTGTGAGGACAGCCTCTGCTAGTTGAGAACCTTTCTCTGTTTAAGCACTTTCTGTGCCTAAACATTTTTAGCTATTTCTTATCTAAGTGAAGTTGTCATATGGCTTTAAATGAGAGCTGCTGCCGTTGTCCAAAGATATTGAAGAAAAGGGAGTTATTTTCTCTGAATTTAATGGGGATGGTTACAGCAGCATTCTGTATTCTTCTCTTTACTGGGTGTATTTTAGATCTCTGTTAAAAATGAACTGAATAAATAGACATCACACCAGTGAAAAATGCAGCAAATTAAGACTAACAGCAGGCTGTATTTGTTTCAGGCCTTCTTGTTACAGTTGTTCAACCTACTGAGATTTTGTAGGTTGAGTGGAGGTTATTGGGAGATGTGTGTGCCAAACCCTACTTCAGTAGTTCTTCATTCTCCTGTAGGGAGTTTAGACATAGCTGAGAGAAGTAACAGAATATTTGATACTTGCTTGTGTTGAGTCCATTTTTCGGTAAGCTGTTGTATACAAATAGAATAATTTTTATAGAGCAGTTGCATGTCCTTTCAAGATGTGCAGTAAAGAAAGCAAAACCTAAACTTGTACATGCTTCTGTGGCAAAGGTTATAATTAGTATATGTAGTCTCTGGTATTTTTCTGCTTTGAGTTTGCAGTAAGTTTTGGAAGTGAGTTACCAATAGTCTATTTTTTGCAAATAGGAAAAAATTACTGTATTAAAAGTTCTTTTCATAGTCAGTCAAGTGATGGTTCATGGCAGATCCTCAGTGTCAGAATGCTGCTCTTTTTTACTTCTGTGGTATCCCAGTGTTACCTTCTCTTTGTCCTTGTCTCTTCCAATGTCATGGACATTAGATAATAGTGACATTAGACCTCATGACTTTGACTTTTGCAATCTTTCCATGTACTGACTTCTTAGAAGGCTTTTCAACGTCAGGCTCCAAAGCTTTGGTATGGGTAAATGAACTTTGGCAGTCACAAAATTAAAACTGGTGTTCTTTTAATATTTTTTCTATACAAATTCTTAGAATCATTAAGGTTGAAAAAGACCTCTGAGGTTATTGAGTCCAGCCGTTGACCAGACACAAGCATGTCAACTAAACTATAGCACTAAGCGCCATATCCAGTCATTTCTTGAGCAGTTGCAGCAATCGTGAACGCCACATCCCTGGGCAGCCCATTCTAATGTATAATAACCCTTTCAGTGAACATATTACTCCTGATGTCCAACCTGAACCTTCTTGTGGTCCAGCTTGAGGCCATTTTCTCTTCTTGCTGGTTGCTTGAAGAAGAGACANTCCTTGTCTCTTCCAATGTCATGGACATTAGATAATAGTGACATTAGACCTCATGACTTTGACTTTTGCAATCTTTCCATGTACTGACTTCTTAGAAGGCTTTTCAACGTCAGGCTCCAAAGCTTTGGTATGGGTAAATGAACTTTGGCAGTCACAAAATTAAAACTGGTGTTCTTTTAATATTTTTTCTATACAAATTCTTAGAATCATTAAGGTTGAAAAAGACCTCTGAGGTTATTGAGTCCAGCCGTTGACCAGACACAAGCATGTCAACTAAACTATAGCACTAAGCGCCATATCCAGTCATTTCTTGAGCAGTTGCAGCAATCGTGAACGCCACATCCCTGGGCAGCCCATTCTAATGTATAATAACCCTTTCAGTGAACATATTACTCCTGATGTCCAACCTGAACCTTCTTGTGGTCCAGCTTGAGGCCATTTTCTCTTCTTGCTGGTTGCTTGAAGAAGAGACAGACCTCCATCTGGCTACGGTCTCTTTCCAGGTAGTTGTAGAGAGTGGTAAGGTCTCCCCTGAGCCTCTTTTTCTCCAGACTAAACCAGAACTCCTTCAGCTGCGCCTCATAAAACTTAATCTCCAGATGCTTCACCAGTTCCTTTGCCCTTCTTTGGACTTGGTCCAGCAGTGAGGGGCCCAGAACTGGACACAGGACTCAAGGTTCCATACCATGTCTGATACAGACCAGGATGCCATTGGCCTTCTTGGCGACCTGGGCACATGTTGGGTCATGTTCAGCTAGATGCCAGCCAGCAGGACCCAGGTCCTTTTCTGCTGTGCCACTTTCCAGGCAATCTTCCTCAGCCTGTGGCACTGCGTGGGGTTGTTGTGACCCAAGGCAGGACCTGGCACTGATGCCATGGTGCTTTTCTGCTTTTTATTTATACCCCCTTTATATACTCTTTTATATAACTTTTATATATTCTTAAGGGCCTTTTAGCCCACATACTTCTAATTCTTCAGGTTTGACAACTAGCTTAGACCCAATAATTCCGTTAAGCCAGGAGACCAAACATCTCAGCAGCCTCAGACACCAAGATCTTCTCTGGAACACATTTTGTAAACTAAGATATAGGGGGAAGGTTCCTCGTGGAGGGGGGTTCACTCAGCTTCTCATTGGGGAACCTTTGATAGACATGCTAATTGGTAAGGCCTATAATGTTATACCTGAACTATTACGAGTGTGCATTTCAGGGGGGTGCTCACGGGGGTGCATTTCAGTGTGCATTTGGATGTGCATTCCAGCGTGCTCCACCTGAATGGAGTACACCAAGGATCCTTAAAATAAATACCTAGGTAAAACCCCTTTTTCCCCTTCTAACCGTGTTTGGCTCTTGATTTTTAAGACCAAGGAAAGGCATCAGCACTTTGCTTTGCTGCACTGCATACCACTGGCCTTGGCCCATGGATCCAGCCTGTCCATGTCCCTTGGCAAAACCTTACTGCCCCCCAGCAGATCAACACTCCCAATGACTTGGTGTCATTTGAGAACTTCACTGAGGGTGCACTTGGTCCACTCATCCATCATGGATAAAGATATTAAACAGGGCTGGACCCAATACTGAACCGTGGGGAACCCCAGTGATGACTGTTTTCGACTGGATGTGGCACCATTCACCACCACATTCTGGGCGCAGCCATCCAGACAGTTCTCAACCTAGTGAAGAGTGCACCTGTCCAAGGGCTGCAGCTTCTTCAGTAGAAATAGAAATCATTTACCACAGATACAGCTGCAGTTAACCTTAGGCAACTAGTCCTGATGTGCTCTGTCTTCATAGAGTAAAAGAGCTGTAGTTCACCAGAGTCTGAGCACTTGGAGATCTTTCATCTGAGAAAGAGTTTTGCAGAACTGACTTGCAGGTAACGTGTGACTGTGCATTTTGTACAGTATTTATGCAGTGAGAAAAGCTTAAATTCCTTTTTTCTTCATTGATGCTTCTAGGAACTTACTCTTCTAGTATTTTGCCCAAAATCAAAGCAAAGAATAAACTTTCGAAGGTTAAAAGTTGAACATTGACTGAAAGGTACATTTANTTCAGCTGCGCCTCATAAAACTTAATCTCCAGATGCTTCACCAGTTCCTTTGCCCTTCTTTGGACTTGGTCCAGCAGTGAGGGGCCCAGAACTGGACACAGGACTCAAGGTTCCATACCATGTCTGATACAGACCAGGATGCCATTGGCCTTCTTGGCGACCTGGGCACATGTTGGGTCATGTTCAGCTAGATGCCAGCCAGCAGGACCCAGGTCCTTTTCTGCTGTGCCACTTTCCAGGCAATCTTCCTCAGCCTGTGGCACTGCGTGGGGTTGTTGTGACCCAAGGCAGGACCTGGCACTGATGCCATGGTGCTTTTCTGCTTTTTATTTATACCCCCTTTATATACTCTTTTATATAACTTTTATATATTCTTAAGGGCCTTTTAGCCCACATACTTCTAATTCTTCAGGTTTGACAACTAGCTTAGACCCAATAATTCCGTTAAGCCAGGAGACCAAACATCTCAGCAGCCTCAGACACCAAGATCTTCTCTGGAACACATTTTGTAAACTAAGATATAGGGGGAAGGTTCCTCGTGGAGGGGGGTTCACTCAGCTTCTCATTGGGGAACCTTTGATAGACATGCTAATTGGTAAGGCCTATAATGTTATACCTGAACTATTACGAGTGTGCATTTCAGGGGGGTGCTCACGGGGGTGCATTTCAGTGTGCATTTGGATGTGCATTCCAGCGTGCTCCACCTGAATGGAGTACACCAAGGATCCTTAAAATAAATACCTAGGTAAAACCCCTTTTTCCCCTTCTAACCGTGTTTGGCTCTTGATTTTTAAGACCAAGGAAAGGCATCAGCACTTTGCTTTGCTGCACTGCATACCACTGGCCTTGGCCCATGGATCCAGCCTGTCCATGTCCCTTGGCAAAACCTTACTGCCCCCCAGCAGATCAACACTCCCAATGACTTGGTGTCATTTGAGAACTTCACTGAGGGTGCACTTGGTCCACTCATCCATCATGGATAAAGATATTAAACAGGGCTGGACCCAATACTGAACCGTGGGGAACCCCAGTGATGACTGTTTTCGACTGGATGTGGCACCATTCACCACCACATTCTGGGCGCAGCCATCCAGACAGTTCTCAACCTAGTGAAGAGTGCACCTGTCCAAGGGCTGCAGCTTCTTCAGTAGAAATAGAAATCATTTACCACAGATACAGCTGCAGTTAACCTTAGGCAACTAGTCCTGATGTGCTCTGTCTTCATAGAGTAAAAGAGCTGTAGTTCACCAGAGTCTGAGCACTTGGAGATCTTTCATCTGAGAAAGAGTTTTGCAGAACTGACTTGCAGGTAACGTGTGACTGTGCATTTTGTACAGTATTTATGCAGTGAGAAAAGCTTAAATTCCTTTTTTCTTCATTGATGCTTCTAGGAACTTACTCTTCTAGTATTTTGCCCAAAATCAAAGCAAAGAATAAACTTTCGAAGGTTAAAAGTTGAACATTGACTGAAAGGTACATTTAATACAGAATGGTATAAAATGTCTGCAGAGTGAATTAACGAGATAAAAATCCTGCTTGACTTGTTGGTTTAAAAATAACCTAACAATCATGTTGTCTTTAATACTGTGTCTGTATAATGGGACAATGAAATACAGTTTTGATCTTTGAGGCAGAGATATGAGTCATTAAGACCGGGGCTGCTTGACTTACTAGTGCTGGTCTTCATTTAGGAAATCAGTGGAAAGTAGTTACCTGCAGCATGAAGAAGGAAAAGTCCTGGCTTTATGGCTGTGAGACAATACAGCACTTCATAGGAACTAACTCCTTTAAGTTTTTGCTCATCCTGCCTACAACTTCATTTCCAGAAGTGGGTGATTCTTATGCCTATGTTTTTATGTTCTTAGTTATGCTCTTCTTTTAAATACCTACATCTAAATCGTGGGCAGAAAAACTTAAATTAAGTCTGTCCAACTGAATAGTGTGAGCTAAATACTTTTCTTCCTGATACGCTTTGTTTTAGAGCAAGAATGTGCTGGCATCCAATGACACAGACCTTTTCAGACTCATCTGTATCTGTTGTAATTTGAAGAATGTGTTCTGGGGTAGTCTGGATGACACTGTTTTCACAATGGCATCTAAAGTTGAACTCCAACAAACAAAACCAGCCTGCATAAATAGTGTAACTTCTGTTTTTAACTGCTTTGGATTCCTGTGTATATTCAATGGGAATATATGAGGTGGGACAGTGAGTCCTCCCTATATCTGATATCAGCAAGGTTTCTGATGCTGACTATAGCACTCTATTCAGATTCCACCAAAGCACTGATGCCTTTTGACTTCTTGTCAGCATGTCTCCAGGGCTTACTTTTGATGGTTTTTTTTTCTCACTGTAGTAAAACACATTCTTGACACTTTCCTTGTAAAGTATAGATATAAGTACCCCGTAGTTTAGGTGATGCAGTATAAACCACTGTCATCTTTTTTGCATGACAAAGTGCTGGGAGGGAAGATGCATACAGTTTCTGAAACAGTCTTCATTAACTTACTGATTTTTTTGTTTCACAAAACATCCAATTCTCTGCCCAAGCATAATGTTCAGCCCATGAAAGTGAATCTTCAGCCCATGAAAGTTTTAGAAGTCAGCTTCATTATGAAACAAAGGCTAAAATGTCCAAACTTGGGTTGTTCTCTCCATATTAGAGTATATGTTGCAGTATAAAATCCATCTAGTTTATTTTGAGGTATTCTTCAAGACTTGAGAAGTCAGCTTTTGGGTGCCATGACAAATAACGTGATTTGACAGGTCTCCTTCGAAGGCTGCTAGAGGTAAACTAAGACTTAACTGTCTGATCACAAATTCGAGTGCTGGGTGAAAGCAGAAGCCCTTCTGTGGTGCCTCAGAGTTGGTGCATTTCTGTAGTGAAATGGAAGTACAAACATGCAGGTTAGCCCATATAGAAAGCAAGCATATTGTAAGTTAAATAGCATCAGCATCATATTTTTCACCTGTTGATGTTCTCAAAATAATGTTTTGGTGTACTGTTGTGTGTCCCCTTTTCCAAGCTCCTTCTTTGTATTGTAGTGTGTATTACAGGGAGATTTTTGGGGCATAGGTGACCTTCTAGAACTTGATATGCATTGATAAAGGGCAGAAAATTTTAAGTTTATTCAGAAGTGTGTGCTGTTGGTCTTTGTTTATGCTGTCATGCTATCTTTAGAAGCCTTCTTATGTCTCTTTTGCAAACAATTCTTTTGATCTTCCTTTGATAATGAAACTTGAAGATGTACATGGGGAATAAATAAATTGGCAAAGATACGATTTCACGTATTTGGGAGCTCTGTTACAGTGGTGTACTTCTGTGTCTATGTTTCTCTTGCTATTGAATTAGGCATATAATTAGTTTTATGGTGAAGTGGGGTATTAGCTCAGTTTTTTGATGCAGTGACAAATATCTAAGTGAAATCAGCTTTTTGAAACTAATTTGAAAGAAAATTGCCTAACGTAGAATTTGTTGTTACAAAATTTATATTTCAGTAATATGTATATATGATGTTAAGACACAGATAATAGAAATGTCAACTGCATAAATATATCAAGTTGTAGTTTTAATAGGTTTGTATATAATACCTAGTGTAGAATAATTCATGAAAGAAAAAAGCATGAAAGTCAAATTAAAATATGTGGGTTAGCCCATGTAAGGAGCACAGGTATATTAAGGCAATTTAGGGATACATAGTTTAATGGTACTTGGACTACTGGAGAAAACTAGGAGTGGGAGACAACCGAGATACAGCTTTCCATGAAGAAAAGGTTAGAAGAAAAGAGCTAGAACATGTGGAAGCCAAGTGGCCCCAGAAACTTCATATTTATGGACAGAATAATAAGAAAATCTGATTAGCGGTATCAATGGTGATGTATTAAATTATTGACAGTTTTAATGGGGGTTTCTGACATCTTGGCTTCTGTATTTCTCAGTTCTGGAATTCATGTTTGTGCAAGAATTCTGTCCCCAGAGGTCAGAAGCCTTAAAACCTGGGCAGGATTTCTGTGGTGACTGAAAGCAAGAGCAAGATTATTTTAAACTAGAAAATCTTTTAAATATTCATTGCTCTGCATTTTTAGTTGGATTATAGAAATAAAGATTTCTGCACGCAAGTCAGCACAGCATATGGATCTGTCATGTTATATCTGTATTGCATTATTCATTACTCATGATATATCAGAATTGAGAAATCAAAGTTCTCTTCATCTGCTATAGGAAGCCTTTGTACTGCTTTCATGGAACCACGGTGACTTCCTACTCCAGGTGGGGCAGGAAGTGAGAAATCATAGCTCCTGTTAAGCTTGGCTTTTTACTCAAAGATGTGATTATTGAGACCACTAAGACGACTTCTTGGAGACTGAAGAGTCAGCCTTTATCCATAGCAGATTTTGAGAGTAAACTGACTTTGGCCATGTTTTTTTTCATATTAGTTCACTCTGAGTTGTTAATAAGAATGGCTTGTTGATATCTTCACTCTTTCTTGTTGATCAGACATCTTCTTTGGAGAAGTGATAAAATAGAAGCCTTGTTACTGTAGGTGAAATCTCAACTGCTGTTGACTGAAGAGGGCAGAAGATGCTGACTGGAAGTGTTTCAGTTTGAACAGTGTTTCCTTCTGTTCTTTCAAACCCTCATACCCACCTGTGAAAAAAAATGGCAGCTCAAGTCAGTTGTTGCCACAATGATTTTTGCCTTACATGCTGTTTTGAGGCCCTTCATCAAAGACTGAAAGCAAGTATTTAGTATTTGAATACTAATTAATGTCTAAGATGTGATTCTAGGCCATTTAAGCAATTTTGGGTATCATGTCCAAGGCTGTTCAGGTAGCTTGTTTGCTGTCACATCTGCTGGAGCATAGAGTACTTGGCAAACCCCAGTACATCTTACCCTATGTTGTTAGTTAAGCTGCTGTCCTAGTGAAGACAATCTCTTCTTCCCCAGAAGGTTTCCTAAATGGAACGATTAATGTTTCCTGTGCTAAAATGACTTGATTCAGTGTGTAGTTAATGGTTCATGTTTCAGTTTGTTTTGAATACCTTTTCGTGTTGCACATAAGCTTTGCTTGCCATGAGTTTTGGAGCTGAAAGAAGGATGCTGTGACATATCAATCTGTCAGGCCACTGATCATCTGGGCTGATGGAGACATCTGAGCGTGCAGGCATTGTGTTGCTGTCCAGCCTGATACCACTTTGAAAGTACTTGTAAAGAAGGGTTTAGAGGAAGGGAGAGGCATGGAGATTACTGGTTTCTGACTTCCAGCTGCTTGCATTTTTTCCCGTCCTTGTCTGGTGTTGAGGATGTCATTTTTTGAGCTAACTAGCAGTATACATGAGGGTTTAAGGGGTAGAGATATTAAGTCATACAACTTTTCCCTTTTCTAATCTATATCTGAGCTAAAAGTTCCCTGTGAGAGAACAAAAACTCCCCTGAAGGGAGGAAATTGAGGGGATTCATCCTGCAGTTTGAAGGGTAGGGCTGTGATCGAGACACCAAGATCATGCCCTGTGCATCTGCTGAGGTGCACCTCTGGTGGAGTGTCTGTGATGCTGGTGGGTTTTGGGCCTAACCATCTCTCCGGTTTACCAGTAAGCTTTGAGCAAGGAGTGCTGCCATGAAAAGCCAGCACAAGACAACTGTTCCTCTAATCTTGTCTTCCCTGCCCTGGAAAATGAATCCTGTCATCCATCATTGGGCCCTCTGTTACAGTGAAGAAAGTTGAGTGCATGAGGGACAAAACCATGTAGATGTGTTGTCCTTCGGGAAGAGGAATGGGAAGAGTAAATGGTGTAGTGTGTGGCCTTGAGGTTGACACATGCTTTCTTGACGAGGAAGAGCCTATTTTTCTAACTTGCGGTTTTTGATACGTATATCTCTTCAGTCAGACTAACTTGGTTTGCTTCCTGTTCCTGTCTGTTGGTAAAACATCAGCTTTTGAAATTGTCAGTGGGGAAGAAGGATGTAACTGCAGTATGAAAGCGGGAAAAGTTTTACACGGCCCAACTGGAATACTGAGGTAAATGCTGATAAATTGAAGTAGGCATCCTAGCCAGTTCAAGTGGATGTCAGCTTTGAAACCCTTCAACCTATCAAGTTGCTATATATGAAGAGTCATCAAGTTGTCTCCTTTCACCCCATTGAATCTTCTGTTTTGTTGTGTTAGTAGGCTCGAGAGAACTGCAGATGCGTAAGGCTGAAGGGAAATGCCTGCAATAAGTTGCAGTTACCTCTTGAAGAATACATATTAATTTTGACAGAGCTGTATTGCCTTGGAGAGCACTTTGCTAGAAGGCTGTGAGAGGTAACACAGGAGACTGGGACAGCAAATAAGAGCAATAAACAGTTGGCAAGATTTTGTGACTGGTAGAGTGCAGTCAAAAAATCGTGTTAAAAACCAGTCTTATTTAAAGTATTGGTTAAGTCTGGAGTTGTTCACAGCTTATTTATGTGAGATCTGAATAGCTGTTTGTGTGATCCAGTCCTAGTTTTGGTGAAACTCTTGCTGAACATCAATATTGGCTGTGTTCAAACAGTCCCAACTTGACATTTAGTTAAAATTACAAATATAACCAAAGTAATCATTTTCCCTTAGCTGGCTTTGAACTCTTTTATATGAAGGAGTGCAGTGAAAAGAAAGAGTATAATTTTGTGCTGAGTTTTGGAGGTTTTTTCTTGTGTATTAACTCATTAGTAATTCATGTTGATGCTGTCTTGCTCAGGGAATTAGTTATGTTGGTAGAAGTGGTGGTGGTGTCTAAATTGACCTGAATAATTAGGAACATAAAAATAGTTACATTTTATTGGAGTCTCACTTGAACGGATCCCTTAATGGAATGGAGGTGTTTGTTTTCTTTACAGAAGACTGTTAGAGTTGGATCTTAGTAATATGGCTTCTAGGATAACTTAAGTTTCCCTGTATGTTTCCCTCCCTTTACCCCAGCTGATAGGATAATCAGTAATTTCAGTGAGAAAAGATCCTGTATTTTCTCTAGATTACACCATTGTCAAGCAATGTCCTTGCCTTTCTCTACATGCATTATTTTTTCAGAACTGCTTGCAAGTATTTGTTGGCTTCATTCCTAATGCATAGTAGCTTTAGTAGGGCATTGTTTAGAGTATCCTAATACTCTTAAGTATTTTGCAGGAATGTTAAGAGTTTCCAAAAGCAGTTCATACTGACTGAAGACTTTTTCTTCTAATCTATGTATACAATTTTTAGTGTTCTTACAAATATTTACATTCAGCAGATAATTTGCACTTTCTTGCTTCTATCCTTTTAATGTCACCAGCACTATTGAGCTCTTCTATGAGTCTACTAATAGCTGTTTATTGTTCAACTGTCTGCAGTTGTTCAGTTGTCTTCTCATTGCTTACCTGGAATAAGACAGTCTGCTTTGGCTGCCTCTTCATTCCTGCTGAACCTTCTGCAGATTAACTTCTGCAGCAGCAATCACAAGGGTGAATTACAATCCTTTTGCCTAAATTTCATATGATTTTTTTTCATAACCGTCTCAATTTTCTTCACTTACTTCAATTTATCATGAGTTTGAGGCCAAGATACAGAATATTACGTGGTATTACCTCTTTAGCGATTCATTGAAGAGGCAATGTGAAACGGTTCCTCTTCTAAGCTGCTACTTTGAGAGGCCAGAAATTGCTTTTTATTGTTGCAAAGGACTCATGCTTTCTTACCGTAATTGCCTTTGTTTACATTAGTAACTATT
Organism: Aleadryas rufinucha; assembly: GCA_013397815.1. Taxonomy (NCBI): domain Eukaryota; kingdom Metazoa; phylum Chordata; class Aves; order Passeriformes; genus Aleadryas; species Aleadryas rufinucha. The sequence goes on along the minus strand of VZTH01015618.1, from coordinate 66,344 downwards.
TAAGTTACTTGAAAATTTGATACCAGCTCATTATCAGAAAAATTTTAAGTTTTCTGTGCAGTTTTTGTATCTCATCTGTCTTACCAAAGTTCTTCCATATAACAGCATAAATCAAGAGATATTCTTCTAGTTCACTCTCCTGAGCTGCATGAGTTCTCATCAGGCAATACCCGTACATAGTTTGTGCTGCAGATTTTTAAATAGTGTAGAGGAGGGAACAGCAAATGAATGTATATGCAGGTGGGGAGGGCTGCTAATGGAGAAATGGTGGTTTATACTAATAAAAAGTGAAAACAGAGACAAAGAAATAAGCATTGTTTAGCCTGTTTGTGCAAACTCACTAAGCACAAGATGTGCTGTTAATGTGTGGATCTCAGAGTAACCATCAAGCTTTCCTTGACAGCTATCCTTCTTGTAGGGAAACTGCAAGAGTGAGTAGTGTTTTGTTCTGACAGGCAAGGTTGTTAACTGAAGACATGCCTTCTGGCCTCTGTGAGTGCCTTTACCCGTAAAGGGCTTTGGGATGTTCCAGCAACCTATGTAATAGCTTTTGCATATGCTAGATTGAGTAGTCTCTGTTATCTCTTATTGTACAGCTTTTTTGAGTGTGCATGAATTAGTACTGGCCTTTCATGCATGCTTGTAAGATACTTGACCATTTGAAAAAAAGGAGTCCTTCAAATTAACACTCCAGTAAAGATAAAAATCACTACAGAGGAAGCATGAAGAATTGAAGCTATTCAAAGTATCAATAACTCTGCACTCAGAATTTTAATACTCCAAAATTTTTTTTTGTTACTGAGTTCTATTTTCTAAAGCAAAATTCAGCATCTGTATTGTGCCAGATCTTACCTTCTACTGAGCCCTCAAATAATGATGATGGGGGTTTTTTCTTTATTTAATGTGTTTAGCAACAGTCCTCACAGACAAGAAACAGCTTATCCCTGTTAAAATGCATTAATTACTGCTGGAAGTCAAAGTAGATGGAATAAATCCTCTGGAAAGAGAACAACTTCATTACAAGCAGAGACCAAAGTTCTGGTTTAGACTTTACTGTCTGGAAGAAATAAAGAATATTGTATGGAGACAGAGGTGTTTCTTGTTCTGCAGTTTGGTATTACAAAAACAAAATCCATAGTATTTGCTTGTGCAAATGGTGATGTGTTGTAATTGTTGTATGGTTCCATTGCATTGGGAAACAGGACGGAAGGGCAAACACTACATTCTAAAGCATGCTCTGAAGGTTTCCTGGTATGTAAGCCTTTAGGAGAATGTTCAGGAGCATGTTTAGCATCTCTTAGAACTTTATCAAGAGCACTGTATCAGCTGTGACCCTTGAGGCTGGAGGCATCTCTTGGTCCAGCTTGGGTTGCGTCTGAACAGTGGTAAGGTATTGAAAGAGGCAGATGTGTTTAGTATCTGCTGGCTTAAATTCAGAGTGTAATCACCTTTATGTAATAATACCACTTAGAAGTATGTAGTGTAATCAGGGCAGGCATCTATGCAGTGATTTTTTTGATGTGGTGTCTATAAATAGAATTAAATTCTGTATATGAAACCTGTGTGAAATGATTTCCTGCCCAGCAATGACCAAGGTGAACAAGTATGAATTGTAACAGGTGGTAGAAAGACGAAAGACTTTGGCCAGAAGTCTGATGCACTAAATGTTTCTCCCTAGCACATATACGCATGTGAGGTGGTAAAGGTGGTTGAAGGCTTATCTGTTTTGTCACCTCCTTGGTTCTGTGTCAACACTGCCAGGATCCAGCCTCAGCTTGCATTTTTGGCTGAGCATGAATAGTTGAGTATGTTACATACCAAAATACCTGTGTTGCAGAGAAAGTTAGTAGGCCACTGTGACTATTGTTTAGCCAGTCTTCATCTTGCTAGCTCCACTATATTTTCTAAAGCTCTCATATAAAAATCTGCTGTTATAATTGGAACTGTTCTATGGCAACCAGAACTAATTACATAAACCATATGGCTTTTGAACTACTGATATCTTTCCTCTTGAAAAACAAAAAAAGCCTCCTTGCTTCTCTGCTAGGCGAACCTTACTCATGACTTGCTTGAGCTGTAGCTGATTAGAAACTGGCATTCAGTTAATGCCATAAACAGTGTTTAAAAGTATTTGGGTTTAAAATCTTAATCTGCGCTTGGTGAACTAAAAGTAATTTTATTGAAAGATAGATTGCTGCCATGCACTGTCTGTTGAAGACAGCAACTCAGTTTGCTGAACTGAACAACTGTGTCTTTAGTTCTATTTCCTTTCAGCATTATAATGAGAGCAGATTTACTCGGTCAACTTGACTTTATTGTTCTCCTCTTAATCTGAATGTATTGTAGGACAAACTTTTCCTTAGTAGGTATAGAACCCTGTTTCTTGAACATAATGGGTTTGTAGGTTTTGAATGCAGTAACTGCTAAGCTATGTTAATAACCTGAAGTGTAATATTGTCTCTGAGGCTAATAGTCAAAAACTGAATGGGCTTTATTTAATAGTACTGGGGATTCTTCAGTAGTTCAGTATTTTAAAGCCTTTTTGGGGGAGGGAAAAAAAGTCACAGCTCAAATTCTGTGTTAGTGTGCTGTTTTAGTACAGTGTTAAGGCTGAAAACTCATTTCAGAAATTTTTTTTCTTTTTTTCTAGAATGTAATTAGCTATATTTAATATTGGTTTTAGGTCAGGTAGAAGTGTAAATAAAATGGTAAGAACTCTAGTTTTCCAAACTAGATGTAAGAGAGCAGTCTGTATGGCTTTGAAAGTAATAAAAGTGGTAGAAGAATTGATAGAGCAAAATACATTTTTGAAACATAACGGTTTTTTTAGTCAGAGAACTGACTTGCACACTGATTGCAAGTACTGTAGTGAATGCTTCAGTGAAGATAAATGTGTTATGCAAGCTGGAAGTACTTCAAATGACAGGTACTCTTGGCTTTTTTTGAGAAGTGCTGCAGTGCTTGAGAGAACAGTGAAGTCTCTAGTGAGTAAACTGAAGTCCTGTACAAACAAGTAAGTTGTCTACTGAAGTTTTCTATCTACAGCCTGTGGTTCAGAGGAAAAAAATAATCTGTGGGGTCATGCTGCTTTGCTGATAATCATAGAAATCCAAATACATCATCTTGCACATGTCACTATAGTCTTTGTAGGACAGAGTTTTGGAGACTTGTGTTTTAAAGCAATCTTCTTAATAAGGCTTGTCTCAACTTAAAAGGAGTCAGTTGAGACTTCCAGATTTTATTCGTGTAGTAAGCAGTTCATCAACATACTTACCTATGAACAATGGAGAGCTTGAGAAAAGAAGTTGTTACGGTTGGTTTTGGGTTGAGACTGCAGAGAATGGCATGCAAACTTGATACCAAAGCCTCAGTACTTTGCATAAAAAGGTGATTGGAGGTCTTTATTAACCTAAGTTAGAAATAAAGACCAGACATGAAATCTGCTAACCATATGGACTTTGGTAGCAAACTGATATGAAAATTTGCACCATTTTAAAATAGAAAAAGTTCTGAAGTATGTCTTTATAAACCCTGGATGCAGCATCCTTCTGAAACCTAAGTCTATTTTTATCAAGTTCAGTCTAACCTCATCTGCTATCCATGGGCAAGAAGGATCTCTTTACTAACAGCAGTCTCAAGCTGTGGCAGTGATCAGGAGTCTTTCTGTTTGTTCCTATTGTGGTTATATTTCACATCTGGACTACCTGTAATAATCTGCAAATGGCCTGTTAGCTTTTGTGGTATCCTCCTAGCACTGTTCAATGTAAATCCAATTGTATTTTCAGCAACGTTTTAGTTAAAACAAAAAACAATCTTACTGTTTATCAAAATACTCTTACAAAAAACACTTGCATGTTTTGTTCCAGTTATTCCACTTGATAAACCCTTGACTCTACTGCCACTGGTGGTATGTGCAGTGGTACTTTTAAACATCGATTGCAAGGAAACTTAGTGAATACCATCTGCACAGATTTTCATTTACTTAATTTTTAAACCCTAGGATTTTAAGAACGGACTGGATTCTAACAAAGTAGTTTATCATCTTTGTGTATCTTTTTTTTCTTGTGGGCTGGGAAAGACATATAAGGGGAGCTGTCTTTTAGTAGTGCATGATCATCTTATGTGCTGATGGAAAATCAGTTCACTGTATTTCCTTTCTTTTCAGTCTTGAAGATTTAAAAATTTGTTTTGTGGTATAGTTTCTTTTAGGCATGGTGTGGTTCTGGAGGTAGTTTCTGGGTAGATGCAGGGGTAACTAGACTGCTTTGTTTTTTAAATCTTCTTAAAAATAAGCATCTTATTTCACATAAGAAAAATAATTTTACAACTGAATTTGTAAAGATTAGATTGGAATTGCCTCAAATCCAATTAAGCCACACTGCATGGACGTGCTGGGAATATAAATGCAATTACTGTAAATTTGTACAAACTGATTTGTTGCGTTATCTTGCTAATCTAACATACGGTACTTTTTGTGTCCATATTGCAGACGGCAACTCCAAACTAACATGGCAGTCAGACTGTGTGATGTGGCTTCTCTGCTTAGAAGTGGTTCGTGGGCAGCAGAGCCTTGGACTGGGGTCTGTGGGACTTTTCTTAAATTCTGTAGGCTACTTTTTTACGTGTTAATAGTGCTGAGGCCATACCAAAGTCTCTTAAACTTCCATTTGGAATGCTAACTCGCTTATATGTTTCATTATAGGCTGTAGGTGGTGTTCCTATTCTGTGAGAGCCTAGAGCACACTGGCATACCAAGACAACTTTTTCTGTAATACAGTGATCTCCTGTAGAAATTACATTGCAGTGGCTTGCCTTTCTTCTAATGTCAATTAGAATTTAGTACTAATTTGAAAATACATGGTGGATAATTGAAGAGTAGTATTGTACTAAAATGGTTTTGGTATGGTCTGAATACTAAATTGCAGTAACTTTGAAACCCTGTGTACTTGTGGTTTTATGATTATTATTTCAAAAGTATATTTGCCAGTCTATTCTAAGAATTTTTTTAAAACTGTAATTTTATCTCATACTGTTTTTCTGAGTGAAAAATATTTAGTGCTTTTTCTTTTATGAACAGTTCTCTTTAGCCTATTAGTGGGGTATGCATTATTTGTAAAACATATTAGTATCACTTTATTCAGAGCAGATGGTTCTGTAGCTGAGAGATGCTGTAATTTTCAGCACACACAGGCTACTGCAGCTGTTCACTTGAATGTTGGCTTAGGATCTCATTCTTGCCACCTGAACATGAAAATAAATGTGCAATTAAGAGAGAATTGTTTGTTGTCCTTGCTAAATCCTGCTAATTTTGATCAATGAATACCTCAAATTTGAGAATAAAAGACAAAAAGGGGGAAAAGGCAGTCCTACAGAGCCTCAGACCACAGCATTGGTGACTTCTACCTTTAACAGATATGCTAATGCTTTGAAAAGTAATTTATCTTAATTGGGATAATCTACTTTATCATCTTTTCAGTGGACTTGTTTCATCAGTGCCAGGAGCAGGTTACCCCTTGGAGTTTGTCACAAGGGAAGAAAATGTTGTTCCAGTTGTAGCTCTTCAGAAAAACTAGATCACGCTTTTCTAATGAGTGTTCTTAATAGATGTATCCCTTTTTTGCGCTGTGCTGAAGTAACCTCTTGGAAAATACTTCTGTATGCAGAACACAGAAATGTGTTCCCAGGAATGTCTAAGTTGTACTTCTAACAAGAAACTCAACTTACCCCCTCTTGTGTTATTAGGCAGTTCATTTATGCAGTCCCTGAACACAGTTGACCTCATCAGCTGTTTGGATATGCACTGATTCCGTATGGTGCTTTAAACAGGACTGTTAGGACAGATTCTTCAGAGGTCCTGATGCTGCTCTGTGATTTTACAAGAGGCTTTTTTTTGAGAACTCCTCTTAGTAGTTTTATGAGGTTGAATTTCAGTGATTGATAGATGTCTTTAGTGAACTTCTTGTGTTGAAATATGTATTGCTGGAGAATTAATTTACATAATTTTCTCTTGCATGTTGTCCTGAATAGTTGGTCTCAAACAGGGTAGGCTGCCCAAATCTTAGATATTAGGATGCCATTAAAAATCCATTGTATTTACGAGCTGTTGCCATTGAGTCACTGACTGAGATGACAGGGAGCCTTTTGTAGGTGTGGCAGCTTGTGGACAAGTACTTGTATACAAGTAGACTCCTCCAAATTATTTCTGTTGCATCTTGCAATCATACAGTCAGTTACTTTGGGGTGAGACACAGTAGAATCAGAATGGTTTGAGCTGAAAGTACCTTAGAGATTGTCTGTCTCTAATGCACTTGCCATGAACAGGGACACCTTCCACTAGATCAGGTTGCTCAAAGCTCCATCCAACCTGACCTTGAAAATTTCAAGGGATGGGGCATCCACAGCCTCTCTGGATAAGTGCCTTACCACCCTCACGGTAAAGAATTTCTTCCTAATATGTAATCTAAACCTACTGTTTTTCAGTTTGAAGACATTCCCCTTTGTCCTGTCACTACATGATCTTCAATAATGTCTCTGTCCATCTTTCTTGTAAGCTCCCTTCAGGTACTAAAAGACCACAGTTAGGCCACCCCAAAGTCTTCTCTTTTCCAGGCTGAATAAACCTGATTCTCTCAGCATTTCATCACAGGAGACATCCTCCATGCCTCTAATCCAGGCCCTCCTCTGGACTCAGTCTAGCAGGTCCGTGTCCTTCCTGTTCTGGGACCCCAGAGCTGGATGCAGTGTTCCAGGTGGGGTCTCACCAGAGATGAGCAGAGAGGCAGAATCCCCTCCCTCCCCTGCTGCCCACGCTGCTTTGGATGCAGCCCAGGACACGTTTGGCTTTCTGGGCTGTGAGTGCTCATGGCTGGGTCATGTCCAGCCTCTCACCCACCAGCACCCCCAAGTCCTTCTCCCAGGGCTGCTCTTGATCCATTCATCCCCAGCCTGTGTTGATACTGGGAGTGTCCTGACCCAGGTGCAGCACCTTGAACCTGGTTTTGTTAAACCTTAGGAGATTCCTGTGGTCCCACTTTTCCAGCTTGTCCAGGTCCCTCTGGATGGCATCCCATCCTTCAGGTGTCAACAGCATCACTCAGCTTGGGATCATCTGCAAACTTGTGGAGGGGGCACTCGATCCATTTCCCTGTGTTACCAGTGAAGATACTGAATAGCAATTGAATATGGACCCCTGAGGGACACCATCTGTCACTGATGTCCATCAAAACTCTGAGCTATTGACCACCACCTCTAGATGCAACTGTCAATCACTTTCTTATCCATCTATTAATCTACCAATCAATATTCCCCATGTTTGAGATTAAGATGTAGAGGAATGTGTCAAAGGCTTTACAGAAATCCAGATAAATGGCATCTGTAGCCCTTCCCCTGTCCACTGATGGAGTCACTTCATCACAGAAACCCCACTTGGTTGGTCAGACAGAACTTGCCCTTGGTGAAGCCACGCTGGCCCTCTCAAATAACTTCCCTGTTCTCCATCTGCCTTAGCACAGGTTCTAGGAGGATCTGTTCTGTGATCTTCCAGATGCAGAGTAGTTCTGTAGTGGTCTAAAAGTAAATCAAGTTCAGGATTCAAATTTGACTGTTCTCAGAGTTCAAGGAGGGAAAAAATAAGAAAAAGGAATTGTCAGTTTTGTCAATTAAAAACGTTTAGAAACCTGATTCCTGTGGTGACAGAAGTTTGACATGGATGTTGTCAAGGAAGAGTATATTTTCCATCGCAGCACATTCTTGTATTCTCAAGTATCTTTTTCAAGTACTAATCTTGACTTCTGCTATTTCTCAAAAGCAATACTCTTTGAATACAGTTAATGCCCACCTCTTTTTGAAAATAATCGAATGCTACTACCTTAAAAGCTGCATTTCATGTTATTTCAGTAACCAGTTGTAAGTTTATAGAAATGATTACTCCTGCAACAGGCCAGTTTTGTTTGATAACTTCTATAATAGAAAGGCTGTGATTCCCCTAAATTAAGGGAATGGCAGAGGATGGAAGCTAAGCTTTGAGTGCTAATTTCATTTTGTGAGCTTGTAGAAGATACAGTTTATTTGCCTGCAAGCTTTTAAAGTACTGTCTTGACTAACAGTTTAACGTCCTTCTGTATTGGTGTTTGTTTGGGTTGTTTTCTTGCATGTAGAGGCAGTATATGGCCTTGGCAGTACCATTTCTGTGTAGTGACAGGTCTTTTAGGTTCTTGTTTGGACTCTCCTACTAGATGCTGAAATACAAATTTTGATGGTTCTTGTTTTCTGTATTTTTCAGCAGGTAATTGCTGCCATGGAAACACAACTGTCTAATGGACCAACCTGTAATAACACAGCCCATGGTTCAGCCACCATAAACAATTGCTCATCACCAGTTGATTCTGGGAACACAGAAGACAGCAAGACCAATTTAATAGTCAACTACCTTCCACAAAACATGACACAAGAGGAACTGAAGAGTCTCTTTGGCAGCATTGGGGAGATAGAATCCTGCAAGCTGGTTAGGGACAAAATAACAGGTATGTTCATTTTGGAGTTTTCTGTATCTTCTCATTTTTCCAACTCTCAGATGGTGTTCTGCAGCTCTCTTAAGTAATGGAATAAAGGCAGAAGGAACCAATGCTGACACTGCTAGTCAGAAAGAACTTAGATTAATAATTTTTTAGATTATATACCCCAAAATTAAGTGTCTGTGTTTGCATTTCATTTAAGTTAGTTTCAGTGCTATAAATGCTAACAGAACATTTAAACCTGAGCTTCAGAGTACTAGGAAAGAAGATTCACATGTGGAAAAGCAGATATTTATACAAGGTTTCCTTGAATTTTAATTCAACGTCATTGAAGTTAGACTTCAGCTCTTGTTGATGCAAAGCTGCTTCTTTTCAGGGATGCAGGTAATGAAGCTTGTACCTTGGAAAAAGGGCAGATTACCTTACTTCATAGGTAAAGCTGCTTTTGCATTGCAGCACTTAAACAGTTTCTTTAGGATGCCCACTTGGATCAACTTGTGCTCTTTGGTTTCCTTCTTTATGAACAGTCTCTGGCTGACTTCTGTTGGCAGAATGTCGTTTGCTTCCCCTATGGCTCTGAATAACCAGCAGATGACTTACTCTTGAGACGTTAGGTAGTGGAATGGGTAAATCTGTGAACTACCCTGCTTTTAGCATGGTAGTCTGGGATGCTGAAATAACTGCTTTTAGTTGTTCTGGCCTGACCAAACCTCAAAGCAGAGCTCGAGCTCTTCAGTGTGAAGCATACTGAATGTTCTTGGGGATGCCAAAGAAACCAGACTAGGCTGATGCCACAACTTGCTGTCTTCAGGTGAAGTCTGGTTGATGGAGAAAACAAGCCTATTTTCTCTTCAGGTAATGAATTCAAAGCTTTGAAACAAAAGGTCTCTTCCTTAGGTGTTTCCTGACCTCTTGTTCTGGGAGTGGAAAGATGTACCTGCACTTCATCAGTTAGTGGGATGGCTATTCAAAGACAATTTGTCTCTGTTTTGCATATCCGACGTATTTAGCGCTCCTTGGCAAAGTTGCTTAGGAATGACTTCAGAGTCTACTGCAGGCCCACAGAAGTGACCCTCAAGGTCTTAATGATCAATGTCCAAATTGTCTACATCCTCACACGATGGTTCTGATGTTCTGTATGCCAGAAGCATGCACCTTTGCTGCTACATAGTTTCAAAAGATTTCCTACCTGGGAATGGAGCTAGACTTAATTGTAGACCTCTTGTTTCAAGGTGTGCTGTTTTCTATATAGCATTAAGTGATGCCTAAGAAGGATTATATTCTCAGTAGCTGAGAAGTCCAGAGTTGAAACTCGTGGAGGTAGTTTCTCTACTTATCAGAGAGCAGATCCTCAGCTTTGAGGCATACTTTCAGCTGCCAGCAAAAATGCTGCATCAGTCTTGTCCCAAAAGGTTTTAGTATTTTAAGGGAGATTGAGAAATATGGTGTCTGACCTTGTAACTGCATTGGGAGCAGTATTTCTGACTTAAGTAGCCTGGAGCAAGATAACCTTGTGTTTGTAGATGCTGAGGAGAAAACTCTTTAGTTCCAGTCCTGTTCTTACTCATTTTCATTTTTTCTTCAGAGAGTTCTTGAAAAGAAAAATTTTCTTCTAAATTCAGAACAGGGATTGTTACCAGGTTCTATGAAGGAAGGCATTTGGTATGAATTTCACAGTTTTATGGGTTTAATTCCTCTGTTGAAATGTAATTTTTTTTTTCCTTCTTAAATGAACTGACATGAGTGCTAGTTACTTGTTGAGTACATTCAAACGATAAATTTAGGGTAGCACAGAAATATAGTTCTATACTTACAGTATCACCAAGGTATGTAATGTCTTGTGTCTCCACCACTCTGTGCCTGCTAGTTTGCAAACAGAGTGGAGTTTGGTGGCAGCACACAGGGGCCAATCCAGTCTTATGCTTGGCTCAGAGTGGTACCATCCTGCAAGCTCGATGTCAAAGACCTGTGTTTCACTTCATGGCCACTATCAGTGGTGGGTAAGGCCAACAATAGGGAGGAAGTAACCATAGCCCACAGATCACTGGGACAGAGATCAATTTGTTTACCCCAAAGGATCCACTGGGACCATGTGTGAGATGTGATCTCTGCAGCTGCACCCAGCAGAAACCACAGTCCTGTCCTGAGAGTCAATTACTCCTGCTGTGATTACTGGGTTGCCAGTGCCATGAGTTATCTTGAGGCCAGCCAGTGTTACCTTGACTCAAATACTCATTAGCATCTTGTGGATTTGAACCAAGTTATCTCCCACCGTATTATTTAGTACTCTGTGATCACATCTGCAACAATGAAGTGCACATGCATTGTCATAGAATCACAGAATGGTTTGAGTTGGATGGAACCTTAACAAGCATCTGATTCCAACCTCCTCGCCATGGGCAGGGGCACCTCCCACTACGGGTGGACTGCACCATTTCCTTGAAGCTGTCTGCTTACTCTAGGGTTGGGAGGAGTTGAACTGGAAGGCCTTCCTGCTCTGGAAAACCTGTTGGAGGGGAAGGAGTCACCCTGGAGCTCACTTACTAATTTCATGTGAGCAGTTTGAAGTCCAAATCTTGATTATTTTATTGATTTTTAGCTAGGGGTTTACTTGTGAATAAGGTAAGGGAGAAAGCTATTCTGTGAAGGTTCCTGATGGTCATCTCCAAGCATGTACTTCATGAGCACAACTTTCTGTTGGGGCAACATTAGTAGCTGAAGTGAAGTCTGCTTTCTCTATGAGTGGAAAACCATTGCAAGTGTTATCAGTAAGAATTAAAATAGCTGTTTGCTGTTCTCTTCTTTTGTTGAAGGTAATTAAATTAAATGTTGATAGTATTGAAGATTTTAAAGGGTTCTGAAGAAGAGTCTCTCTTCATGTGAGAATCCCACTGACAACAGCATCTGATAAGTGGGTCATGAACGTCACTTTATCTTCACTTGCTAACCAGACAATCTGTCAGGAATGACTCATTGTGCCTAAATATTTTAGAGTCTGTGTTAACTCTTACATGCTTTTGACTAATGCAGATGTATGTCAATACAAATTACAAAACTACCGCTTAAGTTAATTGTGGCTGTGCAATGGATAGGAGACCCTGGTCTCAGCAAAGCAATATTACTGAATTCCAGTCAGCCACTCTGGATAGCTGTTTAATTTACTTTAGGTGCTTCTACATGTTTAAAGGCAGCAGAGATAGCATTTATCGTGTAATGATAACATTTCATGTAATCTAATGTTAAGCATGTATAATTATAAAAAATAAGCTAAAAATACTCTAAATGTCAGGGAAGGGGGTAAAATGGGATGAAATTTAATTACGGGAACTGGCCTTGGTCAAGCACTGTGAAAGCACATGCTTTCTGCTTGCACAAGATAGATGAATTTAGCAGCTTTTGAAAAAATAGACGACAGCAGTAGCTGCCACTTAAAGTGTGAGAGATACCATAGTATGGTAAACATTTTCTAGACATTTTCTGAAACTTGAATATAGATAAAAATGTGACCATAGTCTCCTTAAAAAAAATCCCAAACTACATTCTTTTAACTCCCACTGCCTTTAGTACAAATTCTGATGTACATGTGGAAGATTAATGCCTAATTTTCACATCATGGAATAATCTCCGTGTTTCCAGTAGTGCTTGTGGCATTGTTAGCTAAACTGAAACTCGTGGAATATAGACTCTTTAATTTCAGAAAGCAGCTAACTCAAGTGTCTTAAACTTGGCTTCAAAGCTCCTGTACTGTTCTCTTATTAAAACAATCATATGCTCATAAAATTCACAACTTATTTTTTTTTAAAGAGAGCCTGCTGGTGAATACGTGTGGTTTTCTTGTCTCCTTAACTGTATTTGAACTACTAATAATGCTTACGTGTGGATTTCATTTGCAGTTTAGCATGCCTGCTTGTTCTGTCTAGAAAGTGAGGCAGGATGTGCTTAGGGACCTAGCCTGTGACTATGTTTCACATTCATACACTTGTGTATGAGCTGTGAAGCTGTGGTAATACTGTCACCTTTAGGAGGCAGCTGCTCTGCACCTGAAGACTTCATAATTTCCTGCTGCCTTCTACCATCTCTACTTGAAGATAAAGCGTGAGTCTACTTTAGGACATTCCTGCTGATCATGGTTACATGGCATTTTTTCCAAACTTGATCCAGCTGCCTTACTGTGGAGCTTACAAGTTGGTTGAAAGCCTGATCCTCTTACACACCTTTTTCAAAAAAGTCTGTTCCAGTTTGGCTTGTGGCTGGCATCTGTCTGTCACATTGTGGTGGCATTTCTTTATGGTGAACATTATAGGCTCACAGAGCAAAATTCTAGTCTTACGTGACCACTTAAAAATTTCATAGACTTTTGCAGTCTAGGGTACAATCCAGAGTGCTGTAGTCAAGTCTACAGTACACTGTCATGGATACTCATGTAGAGGAAGGGTCATATTTCTCTCTCTTACACCTATTTTCATAAGACTAAAGCTAATAGGATATCTTGTTTAATCTGTAAATTTCATCTTGTCCTCTTGAAGGTCATAGTTTCTCAGATACTTTGAAGTACTCTCACAAAGTGAACATGTAAAATGCAGCACACAATTCAGATGTCTAGAACTGTAGTTCTAGAAAAACTGCCTGAAGGTTGAAGACTTCCATAAAATTGTTAAGGCAGCTCTGTCAGTATGTTTACATCTAAAGTTTGTACAGAGAATTTTAGTTCTCATGCATGTTCTCTGTTTTCATTGAAGTACCATGGTAATAAATGCAAAGGATTCTGAGTTGGTTAGAGAAATAGAAAAAAATATCTAGAGTTGTACTTGATGTCATCAGACAGAGCATGTGTTGTTCACAATGGTAACACTGGCCACAATTCAGTGTGGGCCATGTAGGCAGTGCAAAGTTAGGAGGAACTCTGCTCTGTCAGATGCTTGGTTATGGAGCACTCAGTTTCCTCTGGTGCAGAGTCAGAGGAAACACTTGTCACAATGCTGGTTTATAGTCTGCCCAAACAGCTGAGGCTGTGACTTGGAGAAGGATTTTCTCTACTGAGGGGTAAGTGCCCTGTTTCAGCAGAGCGCAGCTGAAACATTGATTTCTTAGAGATCAGTGAAGCTTTTAGGCTTGCTGTGACTTGGGCAGCAATCTTTTGGTAATCAAGGGAAACCTATTTGTGTCCTCAGTGGAAGCAATGCAAAGTGTGTTATCTGACTGGCTGCTTGAATCTAGAACATGTGACACTTGTTAACCTCTGTAGTGTTCTCTCTTTCTATCATAACATTGTAAATGTTAGTGCCTGGCAAGGGCAGAGCTGCTGGAAACCTTATGCCTTGTCAGTGCTACTGCATATCTAAAACTGCTGACTTTGAAAGTGATCTCAGTTGAGCCTGGGCTGCCAGTTTCTTTCAAGTCTCTTGTCACTGTTGCTCTGAGCAGTGTTAGCTTTCTCTTCAGTCCTAAATCTTTCACTTCTTGTAATGGAAGTCTTAATTTTAGGGCATCTAAACTAACCTTACAAGAAGATGGGGAGAAAATATGGTCATGCCTTAATCTGAGGCTCTTGATTCTGGGGCTTCTTGCTACCTTGAAGATAAGGTAAGGGGCCAAGTAGGTGGGTCGTTTTCCTTTCTATGTCCCAGAGGAAGCTAGAGGAAGACAGTGTTGCATATCTGTGGAGTGGCTTAGTGTTCAAAGTTACTTTATTTACAGTGTAGAAAATTTTAAGTATTCCCATGACAAAAAAAAAAAAGAAAATTTTGAGCATGGTAGGGCAATGAGTAGCTGGAATTTCAGGTATTTGCTCATATAGTAAAAGTGCCTGATACAGAGAGGACCACATGAATGAACAGAGCACAACAACTTCATCATGTTTCAGGAGCGGTTTGCTATTTTTGTGAAACTCCCCAGCTCTTTTTCCTTCTTAGTCTTTAATCCTAATGTGTTTGATGTTTGCAGTCCTATATCACTCTAATGTATCAGATGTTTTTGCAAGGTTTTGTGCACTTGGCTGGGAGAGTAGAGTAATCTGGCAGCTAAAGAAAGCTGCCTATGCTTTTGTGGTGTGCTGAGTCTGTGATATGCTGGGGTACTTGCTAGCTGCTGCTAAGTGGTGTGCTGAGATTAGTGAGTTTTGTCAGCCTGACAATTTCTGATTAGGGCAGGGATGTGGACAAAAGGTGCTGCCTAGAAAACTGTGCCTTGCCAGCAGAATGCGTTGTGCAAAACTTGACTAAAATGTGAAATCAAGAATAGAAACCAAATGGGATTGGAGGCAAATTTCTGTTTATATGAATTTGTATATCCTTATGTATGGTGACTGACTGCTCTCTGGAGCATCTTGCTTAAGACCTTGAAGCATAGATCTTTTGGGGACAGGGAGAATTGATCTTAAAATCATCTTTTTAATTTTTAAGCTCATGGTTTGAACTCTACAGATGTTAAAATGCAGTCTTTGGTATGACCCAGGGACTTAGTGAGTTGTAGCACAAAGTTAATAAAGTGATTTTGAACTTTGTGTGCTTGTTGGAGAAAAGTGCAGCAGCATAATATTGGCTTACTTAGCTAGCTTGAGTGCTTGAAGAACCATCCTGTTTGGACTGCAGGGATATTCCTGAAAGAGTTAAGGTTCAAACAAGCCTTATGTGTGGATCCAGAGCACAACTAAATGTCTTAAGTCTGTTAAGGCATTGGAATTAAATGGTCTTTAAGGGCCCTTCTAACCCAGGCCATTTTGTGGTGTCTTATACTTCTGATTGGTATTTAATATTGCTAAAGAGGATTTAGCAGCATTTACTGTGCTTTTTCATAGTAAACCGTGTAATTTATTGCACTTTGCATGTCTCCTGGAAATGAGTCACATAAACAGGTGAGGATGAAGGAAGTTGTTTCACCTTGTATAATGCTAGATAGCACTTAATTGTCTTTGTACTTCCATATGATTTTCACTATTACGCAGGCACAACTCCATTTTGACTTTTCAGAAGTTCATAGGCTTTGTTTTTACAAGTGAAAAAGGTAGAAAAGACTTGTTTGACTAAACCTTCCAGGGATTCACTCTTAGTGCCAGCTTTGTGGAAACAAGTTATTTTAAAAATGATTATTCATCCCTATATTAACCCGAATTAATGAGTTGATCTCAATATACAGCAGCATAGGCGAGGCCTTATTGTTTTAAAAATTTAACTCTTTTTATATAACTAAATATGATTCAGGACCTTTCTGAATGTAGTGAATCTGAACATTACTAAATCACTCTGCTTTTCAGCAAACACTCTGCTTTTTGTTGGAGATTAATGCAAAATACATTATATGGCAGTTTTCTGCAAACAGATCACCATTCACTTCTGTCAGTGATTGCCATAACTTACAAGAAGCTTGTGAAAGCATTGGGGTTTGCAAACTGCCATTGGTCCTGTAGTGATGTGGACTACCTTGTGTGCTTTTGGCTAAGGTAGTGGTGTTTGCTTCCACATTGGGAATCCCAGGCTGCCAATTTGGTGTATCGTATCACTATTCACTCTTTCAAATGTGTATGTAGGTATATGTTGCTGTTACAATTTAGTGATCCTAGGCTAGCTATTTGAATAATTGATTTTAGTGGAAGCTAGTGTGTGAGAGAGACCTTTTGTAACCTGAAGTTTTTACAGCATAACTGCCTCTCAGGGTAACTGTGTTGTGAGATTAGAGCAAAATGTTTATAATAACGAAGGTGTGTTTCAGTGATATCTGCCTCAGTTTGGGTAGTGATGTAACTGAGCTGCACATCCTGAAGCTTTTGCTCTAAGGATGCCATGTGGATTATAAGGACCTGGATGTCCTTACAGAAAGTAGATACTTCCTCTCAGCCTCCACAAGCTGAGTTAATAAGACTTCAAGCTGCAGATGCTTTTAGCAGGGTCATGGTTGGTCCATTATGTGTTGAAGCAGCTAGTATATTGTGTTATAGATGCAAGACCTTAAAAATACATGCAAGGAACTTTCTAGCTGCATATGTTTATTTTCTGTAAAATATATGTATATCTACATTTTATTTTCTTCTGTCATGCTACTTCATCTGGCAGCTCTTACAGTGAAAATTTGCCAGACTGTCATCATGGTTTCCTGTGTACAACTGCAGAAAAGGGCTTATTATTCTATTTTCTATGGAATTGTATCTTCCTGGAGTATGTCAAGTCAGAGTGGAAGTAGATAGAAAGCTGTAGAATGCTAGAGAAGAAAAGTATGCAAGCCTGTGGTTTTAGTGACTTTATACTTCAATCCGCAGTAAAGAGAAAACAACGGAGAGGGCTCACTGTATTTCATTTTAGGATTCCTTTAATATGTTTTTGTAAATCTACTAATTCCCACAGTTATCAAGGACACAGCCATGTTATCTTCAAGATTTCTACACTATTGACCAGCTGTTGAAATTACTTTGGTTTTACCTGTGCTTATTTGAGACATTTAGTACCATTTACTAAAACAGAAGGGGATTTGTAATCTGAATTCTTTCCTGTCTTCTGAGTTTCTGGATCTTTTGAAGGTAAGAGTTGCTGTTTTTTTCATAGTCTTTCTGGTAGCTGTGGCTTTGTGCATGTTAAACCAAAGCTCTTTTTGAAATGCACTGGGAGCCTAGTAATACTGCACAATGGTTATGAAGTCTTGCATCTAGAGTAAGATGCATTGATTATTTCACTTCCTCACTATTCCCCATGGCCTTCTAAACTGAAAAAGCCAGGCTTACTTATGGAAGACTTTTGCTGTGTTCATGTAAGAATTAATTGTTTGTGGAGACATACTTCAGTTTCAAATAATGAAAACTACAGCTTTTCTCAGCATATTTTTTTCCTATGTGCATTTACCAACTACAAAGAGAAATGGCATTTTCCTGGCTACTCAGTATTGCAGATTAGTAGTTGTTCTTGTTTGTTAATTACAGCTGTTAAAACTGAAAAAAGGATGTTCCCCTTGGACATACTTTCAAGCACATATTTTTTGAGTTGACAGTTAAGATTTATGCTAGGGAAAGAAATTATGTTTTGAGGATAATTTACCATTCTTTTACATTTTTTCATTCATCAGTAAAGACCAGGAAAAAAACCTCCCATGTGATTTAAAGCAACATTGGAAGTTAACTTATGAAAAATGTTCCCTGGAGCAGGGAAATATTTTTCAAACTTAGGATCGTGGCACATTTCAGGATGTCTTTCAAAACTCTGAGAATAAGTAGCAGATAAAACCTGGACAAAAACCAAAACCAACCATTCCAAAGTAATATGTGTTTCTGGGAAGTTTGGGATAAGAATTTATGTTCAGGTGTGTCCTGCTTTCCTGCTTTTGGCTGGGATATAGAGTTCCTTTATTCTCAGCAGCAGGTATCGTGCTGTGTTTTGGAATCAGTATGAAAATAATGCTGATAACACACTGATGGTTTGGCTGTTGCTGAGCAGTGTTTACTCTGAGTCAAGGACTGTCCAGTATTTCATGCTCTACCAGCAAACAGGTGTGGGAACCTAGCCAGGTCAGGGGACCTGAGCCTGGTATAGGGGGTAGGATTTGGTGTGAGCCAGCGGATAGTGAGCAGTTCTATTGTCTATCACTTGTTTATCTTGGGGTTTCTCTCTTTTTCTATTTCCTTTTATTAGTAGTGTTAAATTTTACTTTGTTTCAACTGCTAAACTGGTCTTCACTGGTAAGATTTTAATTCTCCTCCCCTTTTCAACCAGAGGTGAGGTGGAGTGTTCTTAGTTGTTTTGAGTGTGTTCTTAGCTGCCAGCTGTGTTTAAACCACAACAAAGTGTCATGCTGGTTTTTTACTTGGGTGAGCACATGACTGCAGGTTTTGAAACACTGAAGCAGTAGAAAAAAGTGCTCTACATCCACTTGTTTGTTTAAGGTGACTAGGTGGGTACAATAAGGCAGAATATTTAACACTGCTGGCTGTATTCCTGACAAGGAATAAATTGACTGCAAAAGACAAAACTGAGATGCCTGGAACATGTTACTACTAATAGTGGTAAAAATTATTGGGTAAAGCTAGCTTTCAAAAAAGTAGTTAGTTTGGCAAATTCCATGTAGTTCTTTCACCCTGGAGTGGTAAGGAGCTTCTCCTTGTAATATGACAAGCTAGTTTGTAAGAAAGCCTGGGTGTCTAGTTCAGTCTTCATTATTTCTAGTAGTTCGTGGCTGTTGCTTGTGATGTTTGAACACAAGGCAGTAACGGGCAAGATTCTTGGTGTTCCTCCTCCTGTAGTGTCCGTAAGCATTTGCTGTTTCTTTTGCTTGTGCAACAGCATGCACTTTTCCATGCAGTCCCTGCTTTCAGCCATAGCTTCTGGGCTTGAGATCTCCTACTTGGACATGGTGTATCTCTGTTAGTAACCTTCAGTTAATGTTTCTTCTGGTTTGCTGAACATCTTTTATCAGGTTCATATAATGCTTACCATCCATGGTGCTGCCTACCACTGACTTTGTCCACTTGCTGCAGGGAAGAACCAGAGCTTCTTCCCTGCACTGTCATTTTTGTATCCAGCAGCAACAAGCCTTGTGTTGATGAAGCAGCAGATGATGCTGTTCCTCACATGTGAAGAACCATAAGCTATAAGGCAGGAGGATGGCACCAAATCAATAAAGAGTTGAACCTGGCTGAGATTAGATGTAATCTACTTAATGTATGGCAGGATATACTCTCAAATACTTTGATCAGTGTTTGATCCTTTTCATTCATTCTTCAACTTTCATTATTCCAGATGGAGAGCAATAACTGAGAAATGGTTTGTGAGAGAGGCATTGAAGTATCAAACATTGAAATCTAGAAGCGATCATAGTTTACAGGTGTTGTCTTGCAAGCTGCCCAGCCTTGCCTGCTCAGTGATGTATGAGTTGTATGTTCAGTTAATAGAATCCATCTACTGGAGCTGTAAGCAAACTGCAATTAAACTGGGGACTGCTCAATGACTTATTCAGGTTCCCTCATTTTGCTAAGCTGCTTTAAAATGCAGTTCAAGCCTTAACACAAAGTAAAAAGTAGTTTGAATCTTGAACAGTAATTTACATTAAGAGTAAATGGAAAGGAGGTAACGCTGATGGCATTCTCTACTTACTAATTTAGCCCTTCTTACTAGGCTACAGCCAGATACAGTTCTACACTTAAATGAGTTGTATGTCTGAGTGTGTGCTCCTAGGCTTATTTGGTGTCAAGATAATACTGTGGTAGTCTCCATGGCATTAATCACAGGTGACAGCAGTGACTTACAAAGATGCAGCAACTTTGTTGTAGAAGAGCTGGTACCAGCTGAATGATTTCTTATCTCACAAGTCCTCTGTGGGGTTGTCACTCTGCAGGATCACTCTAGCATATTGTAGAGCATTCCAATGTCTTAAATTGCAAATCCACACAGACAAAAGGGTTGAATGTTTCTTACTCCTGTATCTGAAACTCTAGTAAACTTTTTATGTTTCTGAAGTTGGGCTGGAGTCTAGAAGTACTATTACCTTTTCCATGGCCACACTGGTCTGCTTTCAGGACAACACAGACTACTACTTGAAGGCTGTAGGTTAATCTTAACATAATCTTATGGGTTTTCTGTAGTGCCACTTCTACTTTTGTGTACTAATCATGGAACACATCTTCACTCTGAAATTTTAGGAGACTTGCAAAAAATTGTATGAGTCCATGAGGTGAATTCTAATGAGAGCTTTGTATGTGGTCTTCTTACGTTGTCATGGATGTTTCTTTTAAGAGCATTCTTCCACCAGTGTGTACAACTTTTGGAGTGATGAAGGGCAGAATAAAACCTAATGTCAATTTGCTGTGAACTTGACTTGGTCCTTATTACAAAAATATGAAGCTGACTGATTCTTACAGTGGTTTAGTGGATCTTTGCCAGTTAACTTCATACATAGAGACAGAAGTTTATGGCTTTAAACAAAGTTTAGTTTATTGAAAACGGTGTTTTTAAAATGAACACTTACATGACTGGAAGTAGAAAATACATTACTATTCACTAAAAAATGGACTATTCTCTTTCAGTCATGGTCTGGATGAGAGGTTTTGAAGGAGTTAAGCACTGAAGGCAGCACACATAGATGAAGTTAAATTAAGAAAAGAAATAAGGTCCTCAGTCTTCTGGAATTCTTAGGAGTTCTGTCCCTGTAGACTTGTACACAATGACTTACAGTTCCTATGCTTTATTAACCTCAGAACTGTGTTCTTCACTGTAATGTTGATGCAAACAGTATGTCCCATTTGAGGTTTTTTTCAAGATAGGTTTTTTTTACCATTTCTTCTGTGATACTGAAGTTCTTACTGGTTATATTCCCATAACTTAGTCTTTTGCAATAAGATCTTTTTTGCAGAAGATGAAATAGCCTGATGTCTGAAATGATGATATGGGGAATTCTGTGACTATTGTAGAAAAATCCCATTTTTTAAATGTATGCTTATCACTAATTTTTGGTTGTCCTCTGGAAATGCATGAATGTGTTATTTGCTATTTGGACTTCTAATTTTCAAGAGTATGATTAGTCTGTGCTTAGTTTTTGTATTAGACAATGGAACTAGTTTTATACCTTAGTGATGTGTATTAATTTTAAGATCTGTTATTAATCAGGTGTAAATATTACAGGGTTTTTTTCGTTTTGTTTTGTTGTTTGGGTTTGTGGTGTTTTTTTTTTTTTTGTTTGACATGTCTATAAGGATGGTCATTTATGACAGTTTTGTGGTTTTTCTTCCAAGATTTAGCATTGGTAGGATTCAATTAGTGGGGCTGCTTTTCTTACATTACTTTTACCTGTTAATGACAACTTTGAAACAACATCTCTTCTTTCTCCTTGAAATGAGCCAGTGCATTCCATAGAGCTCATTCAGTTTTACTTGATGAGTACATTCTGAAAAGGTTTTGAGAGCTCAACTGATTGCAGAATTTGTCTTGACTCTGTTTTTTGTGTTACCTCCTTTCCATTTGCTCTTTGATCCTGTTAATTATCTATTTTGTTTGACCTTCAGACATTACAGGAATGTTTAAGAATTCCAGACAAGATGCAGGATTATCTGGGTACTCTGCTAATGTAATCAGCAACTGCTTCCAAAAAGTTAGCGTGCTCAGCCCTTGCACTGGGTATTCCATAGCTCTGGTGGTAAACAGCAGCCAAGGACTCCCTCGTGTGGTGGGTGTCCCAAGCTTTCAAAAGCATCTTGCTGCAATGTCAAAAGGCTGTTCTGGTTCATGCCAGTAGAAAGTGTGTGTTGAAATGATGCAAGTGGTTGACTGCGGGAAGAAATGCAGCAATGGAAATTCCTCTAGTAATGAAGTTGCTCTCCTTTCAGCACCTGCTAGTCATCTGGTAATAATACCATTGTGTACTGGTGGAGCAGTGTTGGGGGAAAAAAGAGATACCAGCTGTGTGCTCAAGCAAAGAAGTTTTACAGTACTGGCTCTAGATTCTGTTGGGGAAGACAAGCTTCTGTAGGAAAATTATCTTCAGCAGCAGCTGTGTAGAGAGGGAAATCGTGAAAACACTGGTTTAGTAGATAACTGGACAGCAGGAGACATCAGGACCAGGCTTTATATAGGCCAGAAATTTCTAGGGTCAAACCTGTCTAAATTTCTGCCCTAAAAACATTCAGAGAAGACCTAGTAGAATACCAAGATGCTTTAATCAGTCATGAAATAAAACCACGATATTAATCAGCTGCTGTCTAGTCATGGTGTTAGGCAGAAAGCAATATCCATTCTTCTCAGGAGCTATAAAATGTTGCAGGACTACTGAAAAGGCAGCATTTAAGTTCACTGTGCGTTTGTGAGGGACTTCACCTCTCTTGAAAGGGCTTATTTAACTACTGTCAGGTTAAAAGTCATATTCCTCTACCTTTCAAATCTTACTTTTAATGTGTAGCACACAGTTATTGAACACTTCCATGCAAAATGAATAGTTCAGATAGTTGAACTCGTAGAAACATAAAATAGTTTGGGTTGGAAGGGAACTGAAAGGATCATGTAGTTCTAACCCTCCTTCCTCAGACAGGGATACTTCCCCCTAGAATAGGTTATTCAAAGCCCCATCAAGACTGGCCTTGAACTTCCCTAGGGATGGGGCATCCACAGATTCTCTGGGCAACCTGTTCCAGTATCTAACCACACTCACAGTAAAGAATTTCTTCCTTACACCTGATCTAAACCTGCCCTCTTCCAGTTTAAAGCCATTCTGCCTTTTCCTATCACTATGTGCCCTTGTTAAATGTCACTTTCCAGCTCTCTTTTAGGCTCCCTTTAGGTACTGGAAGGTGCTGTAAGGTCTCCCATGAGCTTTCTATTCTCCAGGCCGAACAAACCCAGTTTTTTTAGGCCCTCCTCAAAGGAGAAGTGCTGCAGAATCCCACCCCTCGCCCTACTGGCCAGGCTGCTTTGGATGCAGCCCAGGACACATTTGGCTTTCTGGGCTGTGAGTGCTCATGGCTGGGTCATGTCCAGCCTCTCACCCACCAGCACACGCAAGTTCTCCTTGGCAGGGCTGTATGTACTCCATTCTCTGCCCACCCTGTGTTCTTGGGATTGCCCCAACCCAGGTGCAGGACCTTGCACTTGGCCTTGTTGAACTTCATGAGTCCTCACAGATGCATGCACCTTTCAAGCTGTCCAAATCCCTCTGGATGACATTCCTTCCCTCAAGCATATCGATGGTACCATGCAGCTCAGTGTTGTCAGAAAACTTACTGAGGGTGCCCTTGATCCCATTGTCCATGTTGGTGACAGAGTGAAACAGTGCCAGTCCCAATACTGACCCCATAGGAACACTACTTGCCACTTGTGGATGCACTACTGGTGTCCGCTTGGACATTGAGCCATTGAATGCAACTCTTTGAACGAGAACATCCAGCCAAATTCCTTAGCCACAGTCCATGTTTCAAACATCGAATCCATGTTTCTCCAACTTCCAGACAAGAACATTGTGTGGGACAGTATCAAATGCTTTGCTCAACTCCAGGTAGATGACCTTAGTCACTCTTCCCTCATCCACCAACACTTCAACCTTATTGTAGAAGGCCACCAAATTTGTCTGGTACGATTTGCCCTTGGTGAAACCATGCTGGCTGTTGTCACCTCTCTGTTCTCCATGTGCCTTTCCATAATTTTCAGGAGTATCTGCTTCATCATCTCGCACACAGAGGTAAGACTGACAAGCCTACTTTCCCCTACTTTA
Organism: Aleadryas rufinucha; assembly: GCA_013397815.1. Classification (NCBI taxonomy): domain Eukaryota; kingdom Metazoa; phylum Chordata; class Aves; order Passeriformes; genus Aleadryas; species Aleadryas rufinucha. The sequence continues at coordinate 42,663 of VZTH01015618.1, read as the reverse complement.
TTTATCTTTATTTCCCTTTTTGAAAATGGAGGTTATGTTTCCACTTTTCCAGTCAGTGGGAACTTCATCAGACTGCCACACCTTCTCAAATATGGTGGATAGTGGTTTGGCCATTTCCTCTGCCAGTTCCCTTAGGAACACATGGATGTATCTGACCAGGTCCCATGGACTTGTGCACACCTTCAGGTTCCTTAAATGGTTTTGAACCTGATGCTTTTGTGCAGTAGGTGGTTCTTCATTGTCCCCGTCCCTGTCTTCACCTTCTACGACTTGGGCAGACTGGCTGGAGCACTTGCTGGTGAAGACTGTGGAAAAAAAAGTTGTTCAGTACCCCTCAGACTTTTCTATATCTCTGGTAACCAGGTCATCTTTCTGTTCCAGGGAGGGCCCACATATTCCCTAAACTTCTCTTTCACCAACATACCTATGTAGACGCTTCTCTTGTTCACCTTGACATCCCTGGCCAGATTTAATTCTTTAGCTTTCTGAGAGGCCTCCATCCTGCTTTAAGGAATGTTGCTGCTACCTTTGAAAGCAAAACATTAAAAATGGGTAAGTGCCACCTCTATCACATCTGCTTTACATGACCTCTTCTTCTCTGTGGATAGCGTCAATTTGTTCTGAATATTGGATAGCACAGGATTTTCTTTGGGCTTTTACAGCTGTATGCATTATTTATAGTTTTTAGGAAACACTTATGAAACAGCTTGGGTAGCCTCCAAGTAGTTTATTTGTGGTTCTTCTCTGATAAGTATTGTGAATTAGCCTGTGTATTTTTAAAGCTAAAAAAAGGTATCTTTCAAGGCGCAATAGTAAATGCAGAAGCACTGTGACCGTAGCTATGACTTCCTATTTACTTATTTCCTTTTCAACTTGAAAATTCTTTATCTTTTGGTGATGAGTGTCTATGACGTCTGTCTGCTTTCCTTTCCTAATACTGAATCAGTGTGTTCATTACTTGTTTTTTAATGGTAAATTACTTCATTTTTGCTTTTCTAGTGTACGCTTGGATCTTCAGTCAGTCTCTTGAACAGTCTTTTCAAAGACTGATTAGAATTAAATTGTTTGAAATTACTTTTTGCCCTTCTCTTCTCAAAATCCATTCCATATATTGACTGTAGTGCCAGAAAGTAACTTGGCATTGTCTACTAAATTACTGTTTAATTTGCATCATCGTACATGGCGATGAAATCATATTTATGAAGCTCAAAAATGTGAAATAAAAATTGAACAGTTTCCCCTATTAAACTAAGTAACATAGTGCTTTCTGTATTTGTAGGCCACAGAGGCTGAACACTTCTCAGTCACTAGTAGTGGATATAGCATGTCTAGGTTCGAAGAGATGCCTAACTGAACAGGTTTTTTGCTGCTTGTTTGTTGTTGAATTTGACTTTGTAACAAGTGTCAGTTACGTAAAACATAAAATGTAATTAATAATTTTGAACTTCCAATGCAAACTTTCAAATCATAGCTTTTATTCTAACTCGATTGCTGTCTTACAGGCTTGTGAGATGTACTACTTCTACTATGGCTTTTGGTTTTTCAGATTTTTTTTTAAGAAAAATTCAAGTCAGACTGCTTTTCCCCATTTATTTCCTCATTCCTTCCAGATCATTTCATCATTTTTACTTTTCCTACTTCAGCTGACTTTTTCTTTTACCAATCATTTAACTAACTGTTGAGATTTTTCTGCACCATGTTCTATAATAGTCATAGTGTTTAAAGCATAAAATCTAGTAGGAGGTTTGCAGAAACATCTTTAAACAGGTTTGTGAAGTAGCCACAAGAACTGCCCAAGAGATGAGGCTCAACTGCTGGTTAAATAAGCAGCTCTTGACACTCTTTTATTTAGGATAAGCTAAATTTAATTCTACTTGTAGATCTGAGTTATGAGATAGAGAGCTGATGACACAGACACAGTGCTGATGACACAGATAGTCTCTTGTCTGTGTTGAGGTGGAGTAGGCCTTAATTTTGAAGAACCTCAAAAAGCAAAACTGGATATTCAGAATACCTAAACACATGGTATCAGAGCACCAGGACAACTAACCTGGAGAGGTGTAAGAGTTTTTTCAGACAATGTCATTAAGCACAAATTGGAAACACAAAGCTGAGGCAAGAGCCGACTGTAGCTGACCCTGTCTTAAAACAGTAGGAGACTAAGCAGCTTTTTGATACACATTTAAATCTGGGGATTGTTTAACTTGTGGATAGCTATAGATTTACCTTCTTTCTTCCATCACCTTTTTGTGTACTCAGATACATAATCTATTTTTAAGCGTGTTACTAGACTTAGAGACAAATGTGTGTTCTGCAGGACATTGCTCTCTTGGCAAGTGGAGTTTGGTGAAGAAGAGGCACAGGTGGACGAGTCCAGTTCTGTCATTGTTTAGTTCAGTCCTTCAGGCAATACGAACTAGTCATTACGTTCATTAAATAATGAAGTTCCCCTTCGATTTTCTAAGTGGTGGCTGATTAGGTTTAAGTTTAGTTTCTCCTTGCTTTGTCTTGAAAGCAAATGTTTAGACATTGAAGAATGAGGAAAAGCTGCACAGAATGAGAACTGGTTTGAGTTATCCTGGCCAGTTGCCTTTAGTTTTATGTAAGTAAAATTTGTGCACAGCGGGTGTGGTGGTCTCTCTGTCTGAAATCTACAACAGGGTGAAACTTCTCTCTGGCTTGTACAGCCACAGTGGTACTTGAATACGTTTGGACTGAAGTTCTTTTCACTTAGAACTTAGAAACTCAGTTCTTCCTTGTAACCCACTTGGTACTTTCCCACCACCTGTCAGACATAGCTTGGAATAGTCGAGATACTGATGGGATGTTTGAAATAGCTGCTTGTACTGCATTTTATTACATGCTTGTCTGAATTTTCTGGAACTCAGCCAGCCGTCTGTGTGTGAACTGACAAACCTCTTAACAAGCGGTTAATATAAGCAGGAAGATTTAAGAGTGGTTCCTCAAACATCTGATTCCGGAAATCAGGTTCAATTTACAATTATTTGCATCGCTTGTTCAAAGGCAACATTTATCTTTCTTATGTGCTGTGAAGAAGGTGGTTTTTGACTCTCAATTATTGATAATGTGTAATTAAACCACTAATCTTCAAGCATAATATTAATGTCTAAGAAGTTTTGCGTTTTCTTAACGTTTCTAAATAAATAAGGACTTTAGGGAACACTTTTGTGTTTTAGATGATAACCTAAATAAAAGAAAACAGAAGTAAATAGAATCTCATTCATACATTCACTGAGGGTGAAAAGAACTTCTGGAGATAATCTGGTCATTCCCTGTTTCCCAAGCAGATTCTTCTTCAGCAGGTTGCTCAGGACCAGTCAGACTCTTGAGTATCTCTAAAAATGGAGACTTCACAACCCATCTGGTTGCCTGTTTCAGTGTTCTACCACTCTCATGGTGAAAGCTTTTTTTAAATTGTAAAATCATAGAATAAAATTGCATAAATTATTTCAGACTTGTCCTGAATAAATTACCAGAGCTTTTGGTGCACCTTCCTAGGCTAGTGTCCTAATAATTATCAAGTTTAACTAATGGAGTGTCTCCAGAAGAATGGCCATGAATTGAATCCTTTATAACAGCTGGGTAAGCTCTTTGTCTGCAGCAGTCTGGGTGTTTTTAATATGAAAAGTAGATCACATCAACAGAGAAGGATAGGAGAAGTAATTTCTTTGCATAATTTCTTTTTCTGTTTGATCTGGAATGAGTGAGTATTGTATTGGGAACATCGTGTATGAAACAGCTTTCTGTTTGAGATTTTAACTTTTTAAAGGTTGTCGTTTAAAAGGGTTCCTCGGGAGATTAATAACAAACACCTGACATCAGCATTTCTGTATTAGGAGATGACACTGAAATCAGTCATGCACAAAAAGAGAGATTCCTCTTTTTTGGAGATGCTGTTGGGAAGAGTTTCTCCAGACAGTGGGAGTGATGGAGGTGACAGGTATAGAAATCGCTCTACTGTAATCAAACTAATAACAAAAAAGGCTTCTAGGATTAGAAACTTAGCAGTATCTAGGTAGAGCTGTAAATGAATACAGAAATGCTTTTGGGTATTTCTGTGTCATTTGTTACAGAAATGTGACATACTGCTGAGGTTAAAGGCATGAAGATCATGGAGTCTAACCTCTGCTCAGGGCAGGGTTCCCTAGAGCAGGTGCTCAGTCTCCTGTCCCGTTGGGGTTTGGATTCTCTGTTAATGCATGTATTAATTATATATAATTAACCTGTTCATGGTTCCATCTAGGCAATTTGTGTTTGCCTGTGCTGTTTTGAGGAGGAGAGGGGAGACAATGGAAGTAGCTTTGGGGGTGGGGGGGCGGTGGTGTCCTCTCACCTCTCGTGCCATAGTAGGCATAATTGGTGCAAAATTATAAATGCCAAGAGTGATGGGCTTGTAAGTAAACCCTCTCGTCATATTTAATTAAGTGCAAAAATTCCTGGTTTTTTTTGTATTACATACTGTTAAATGCATACTGTATACATACTATACAAGAACTTGATACAGCATGAGTTCTGTTATATCTTTTTTGGGCAATAAATGAATTTGCCATTTGTGCTTTATGTAATGTTGTTTATCCTTTTATATTGTTGTGTATCCAAGCTAATCGTTCTAACTAGCATTTTGTGAATTAGATATGTCAGATGCTTCCCTATGGGTTGTTGACAATTTTTTTGACCTTGTTTTGGTGTCTTAAAAAAAACCAAGAAACCCCAAACAAACAAACAAAAAACCCCCCAAACCCCCACAAACCCCAAATATGGGACTGTTTCTGGAAAGATTTATGCCAATAAAGGGTAGTATTCTTGCTAAATGTATCCTTTCACTATGTTAAAATTTTCCACCTGTTTGCATTCTTATGCACTAAAAGTACTTCAAAAGTAGTATGCTAGTTAGGGGTAGTATACTGTAGGTTTTGAAGTTGTCAAAAGATGACTACTGCTAAACTCAAGTGTTTAATAAGTGCTTAGGCAGAATTAATGGTTAGAAAGGGGCTGTTGTTCAGAGATAAGAACTAATTAAAAATGCTTTATGGTCATCTGAATTTCCAACAGTAAACAAAACTGAAAATAATACTGCATCTTCGGCTGATACTTAGCTCTTGATCAGATACTTGTACCTGTTGTTTTGAATATTGGAATAAAATGAGCCTTTAAACTCCTTGTTACTGAGAAGGCTGTATGTAATGTATGAATAACATCTGTAAATTTTTTTGGCTTCTAATTTGGCTCAAATTCTGACATTGAGTGAGTTTCCAATGTACTTCGTTTTCCAACACTAGTCCAGAATTTTGTCACTATACTTTTTATATTCAATAAAAAAGTTCAAGAGTGAGTAGTGGATTCCTGATGTCACTTTAAACTTGATGCTTCTGCACGTCCTCTAGTGTCTAACAGATCATAATATAGTTCTGAACCTATTCTGCTTATCAGTTTTTAAGTCTTGCATTAAACTAAATGTAGCAATTTCTGTGTTGGACACAAGAACAGATGAAGGTACTTGAAATCTACTAATGTTAGTGGAAAAATTAGATATTGTGACCCTTTGCTATTTTTGTTGTTTGGGGTGGGTACTGTTCTTCAGTATAAGCGATACTCTCAGTGTGTGTCTGTGGGTTTTAAATAGTTAACTATCCATTGTGTGGCGCTACAGTACTAATGATTACTTTATTTGTCTTTTTAATCAGGACAGAGCTTGGGTTATGGTTTTGTGAACTACGTTGACCCCAAGGATGCCGAAAAAGCTATCAATACCCTGAACGGATTGAGACTTCAAACAAAGACTATAAAAGTATGTAGTGTTAAAATAATTTAAAGAAACTGAACTGTCTTGACTTCCTGATTTGTTTTACCTTCACAAGTGTAACAAGCATTCTGCTAATATCAGTAGAATAAACTAGGATTTCATGTATCAAATGGTCCTTTATAGTCTGTTTAGATTTAGATTAAGTATAGAGAGTGTAGAAAACATCATTTTCTTAACCCACTTAACACTTTAGATGTACTTGTTTTAATTGAGAAATTGTTTAATGCTTTAGTGGAAGAAATGCAATATTGCATGTTCAAACACCATGTGCTTCCTCATTTTCTCAAAGATGATATAACTTCTTTATTAGTACTTCAGGTTTTATGTTACTAGTTGTCTTGTTCCTCTTAAAAATCCTTAGAATGGAATGCTGAAATAACTATTTGGGTTATGTATTAATTACTGTATTTCTAGGGCTCTGGTCTTCAGGTCTCCTGAAGGTTTTCAGGAGACCTGAAAAGAGAGAGAGACCTTGGTATTCCTGTCTTTTTCTGTTATAACTCTTCACACACTTGTTTACTAAATTCAGTTTCTCAAATTTCTAGAAACAGAAATTTTGAGAGGTACTTTTCTCATCTCCTCTTTTAATCCATTAACGGAAGACTGAGTATGCTCATTTAAGCAACTGAGCTCTGAAATTCTGAGAGGGGAGATGAAATGAAATTATCAGGGAATGCAGACTTGTGAACATGTTTCACAGGCGTTGGTGCCTGAAGGCAGTATATGTTCCAGCCAGCCCATTCTTCCTCATTAACAGCAGGGTTTGCTAGCTGATCACTTGGATAGCAGCTGCCTTCTGACTAGGAGCATGTTTGAGCCATGAAATAAAGTTCACCTCTAAAAAGGTTTGTACTTAAAAAGCAGTGCAGAACCACTGAAAGACAACTGAGACAAAAATAAGATATTGGCAGTAATTTTGGCCAAAGTGCCTTGCCTGTTCTGGGTTCATAAGATTTAATAAAGTGGATTACACTATTTGAAACTTAAATACTGCTTTGTAACAAATGATGACTCATGGCACACAAGTACAATGGATGAAAGACATGGACAGATGCTTTGCTGCTGAAAGCTCCCTCTGTGTTTCTGGCAGATTTCTTGCCCACAGTCTCTCTCATTTTCTACTTTGGGGGAAAATTGAGTAAAGTAATTTTGTGCTCCAGGACTTTTGAAGCTGTTTTTTGGGTGGTGGTGAGAATCTGTTTGTGTTCCAGTAGTACTGTTTTGCATGTAATGTCTTGGATTGAGCCAACATGGCTCATGTGTCCGGGGCGGTAAACTGACAGCTCTGTTGACTACATAGGCAAAAAAAAGGAGGTGGTTATAGAAAATCAAGCCAGGTCTCCCAAATCAAAATGTTGCCTTCAGGGAGATTGTGGTAACTTACTTCATGCTGCTCATGTTAGAATTTTTAATCCTCTTTCACCTTGCTAAGTGGTTAATTTAAAAAAAAAAGTGAAAATTGAATAGACAGACGTGAGTGATGACAGTGATGCTTTTTCTTTCCTGCCTTCCCAGGACCAAAAAATGGAATTATAGGTTATATACCAATGACCCTTGCAGTGACACTAAAGCTTATGTCTTTGTTTTGAGGTATTTGTACATTAGATATCTTTAGCTAAAGCAAAGCTGAAACTTGGAAGTTATCAAAAGCCAAAATGATAGCCTCTTTGCCAAAATAAAGAAAATCTCTGTTTAATTAGAGAAAAGTATCTTTAAATGCTGATCATTAATGTTACAAGTAAAATTCTGACTCTAGCTACCCACATTCAGGCCTGTTGAACTTCAGCAGCACCTTTCCGTGTTAGTGTGCATGACTTGAGTGGAAAAACTGCTTTACTCTCTTCTCCTTTATTCACTCTTCTTCCTTCTTGGGCGCTGGGTTTCAGGCCAAGTTTTTGTGACTGGATTTTCCAAGATCACAGAATCATAGGATGTTAAGGGGTTGGAATGGACCTTAAAGACCATCTAGTCCCAACCACACCATATTTATCTGTGAAGCACTAGAAATGCCCAGCCTACTGTGAAGCACTTTGTAGCTTACATATTCTTCAGATCAGCCAGGAGGCAATGGTGAGCAGAGGTCTGGTTGATGTCTGAGGTCTTTTCTGCCTCTGGAAGCAACATCTTGTGTGGAGGAAGTCACCTATGAGGTCTCAGTCCCAGGACCTTTGCAGAGGTTACTTCCTGTTTATAGACCACAGTATTCCTATTTGTCCAGAGTTGATAAGTCAACTACAAAAACCAAAAAAAAACAAAACCCCAAATAAACAACAAAAGAAAAACAAAAAAAAAACAACAATACCAACCAAACAAAAAAACTGAAACAGCCAAAAAAAACCCCAACATCAAAAACCCAACCTGTTTGAAAAACTCAGAATCTAATTGTTAACTTTCAGCTTCAAAAAATTAGTGTAACTGAGATTTTTATATGTACCTTTAAATGAAAAATTACTGAATAGGAGTGTTAGTGTATATTTAGGCTTCAGAAGGAAAAAAATTAGATATTTGTTCTCTCTGTACATTTTTGGCACTTCTGTAGGAATGCTTAGTGCTTTACCAGATTGATGGTTCAAGTTCGTTTCCCATTAGTGTATAAAACTGGAAGGAACTTTGTTGATTCAGTCACAGTGTGATGTATCCTCACATTGTGACTGAACTGAGTGTAATCCTACTCAGAGGGAACTGACTGTCCTGACCCTGATGTGTGATGCTCTGGATTGGGGCTGTGACAGATACCTCTGATCCACAGCTTTTATGCTAGCCTGCTTGCCATTGGATATATTTTTCTGATCCCTAAGGGCATGCCACTTACTGTTTTCTTGAAATAAAAATACATTGAAAAATGTGGATTTGCAAAATGCTGGCTTAAGGGTTTGTGGTTTTGTTTTTTTGGTATTTTTTTGTATTGATAGCAATATAAAATCTTATTACCTCTTACCTTTTTTAAAGAAGATCTTGTGAAATGCTTTATGGAATACTTTACTGAATTCTTTGCAAAGTATCTTAACCAACTTTCAGGTATATATCTCCAAAGCAAGTCACAGCAGTCTTAGTCTTGTCTAACCTGGTGGTAGTTGTTTTCTGATTTAACTGAACAGTGAAACATTAGGGTGAGTGTATTCACTGATGTTGAAGCCACTTATGGGTGTGTTAGATATATGAGCTCTGGTCAGCTGGGCAGTATTCCTCCATTCTTATATCGTGACCTCTGTGGCATAATTTATTGTTTATTTGCGATGCAGACAGGCTTATGTGCACTGCAGGTAGCCTGTGAAGTTTGGGCTTCATTGAATTATGCAACTTCAGTTGAAATATGTAACTTTAGTGTGAAAACACGTTGCGTCTTACAAAAGCTAAGATATTTTCTGTGGTTTCTCTTTTGGAAGATGATGCTGCTGGCAAGCTCTTTATCTCTGTTCTATTTAAGAGACAGTAAAAATGTTGACTTTTGTTCTGGAGTGATTTTTCTGCTTGCCTGCTCGCTTGTCCATGACTTTTTTTTTAATTTGGATTGCCCTGGAAAGATCAATTCTTCCCAAATGTGGAAAACTCAGAGGAACAAACAGATTATGAGAGTCACTCATTTACACATAGGGATAAGAAAATTGAGTGCATGTTTCTGTTGTCTTGGCTTTTGCTTGGGAGAGGAGAAATGCTCCATGGCTTCCACTCCCCTTGGTTAGGGGGTTTTTATGAGAAAACTCAAAAAAACCCAAACCAAAACAAAAAAAAAGTGAATTTATTGTAAGATTATCTGAATAGGAATATCTCTCAATATGGACTAAAAGAGAGCTGCTTAAAAGTCAAATTTAATGAAGTTTTCCTCCTCTAGAAGTTCTTTGGATTATTGAGATGTTTACATGAGTAATTACCTGTCAGGGGAATAGAAATTTAAGAAATACATTATCTGAAGTATTAAATCTGTAGATTTTCTTCCCACTCCTGTATAACTTTGCATGTAATAAAAATAAAAACAGGCTTAATGTGTAACATTCTACCAACTTCCTGCTGGAATGAAGTTTGACAAATTCTTTGGCTATAAATACAAGATGTCCTAGTTTGCCATCATCACCTGGTTGACTGCCCTACTGTAGAAAGTTGTGTCATGAGACAAGCTAGTTAAGACTTCAGTAGAAGAGCGAATACTAAGCAGTCAGCTTTGCAAATGCCCAAAAAAGTGCATTTACAGCAAGGGAAGACTTGGAGTGCGGGGTGTGCTGCAAGTTCATTAGTGTTCTTTGAGTCATTGTTGTTAAAATTTGGCATTATGCAATGCCATTTCACTTGGTGCCTTGAACATCTACTTAGATTTACAACATTCATTGTAAAGTAATTATCCTGTAATTTAACTGTTCAGTAGCTAGACCCTTAAGAAATTTTACCAGTGATAGTACTCTTGAAAATGCATTGGGCACTTAATGGAAAAGAGCAAAGTACTAAAAAAAAAAAAAAGCTGGTTTAATTTCTGAGTTTAGTGCAGCAGGTAAAAAAGATTGATTTTGTTCCTGTCTTCACCACTGATGTTTGTAGAGAAAAATCTTGGTAGGGTCACTGTTTTGTAGTAATTTATTAACTAATATCCCTGGGCAGCAATGAGTTGTATAAAAAGTCTATTAAAATACCAGAGGCGAGCTGAAGGTGAGGGAAACCCACCCTACCTTCTTGATTTTTTTTTTCTATGATTCCCGCCCGCCCCTACAATGTTCTAATATTAAAGAACATTGATCTAGTAAGGAGCAAAAGGGAATTCTGTGTGGAGGTTTAATTTAAAGCTAGTGAATTTTACTGATGTTGTCAATCAGCAAAGGCTGAGAGAGGGGCTGTGGTGCCAGAGCATTTAGTGGTCTTGACAGGGTAATTAATTACCTCAGGACTGTACTTAAGGTTAAATTGAACTGCTCTAACAGACCTGAAACAGAAGAACAATTTTTCTTGGAAGAAAGGTAAAGGTGGTTTTTTTCCTTAAATTTCTGCCAGACTTACATAAATGATAATTATGCAATGTTTTAGCTATGTTAACAGTTAAAGCTTTAACAGCATTTTCATTTTAATACTACACATGCGCGCACACACACACACACACAAGTCTTTTCACCCCCAGATAAAATTCATTCTTCACTGAAGTTCAAATCTCCTCAGACTTTGAATGTTACTTAACCAGCTTAAGTTGGTTGCTTGTTTTTCATGTAGCTGAATAATATTGAGAGGAGGATTCAGTTCTTAATGCATATTGCTGTCACTTCCTGTAAACCACATTGTGGCCACATGGTTGGTCGGTTGTTTACGCACAGTGTCAGGCCAAACCATGAAATGTGCTATTCTCACCTTCAGCAGTCACAGTTTGTTTTCTCTTTGAGCCCAAGGGCCATATTGCTGCTGATTAGAGTGTCTTTCAAGAGTCTATCCCTATTTCTCTGAGGGAGAGAATCCTTGGACCAGTGCAGCTCACTCTGAGGCTGCTGAGCAGGTTTGCAGCCAAAAATCTTCAGCAGTTCAGTAAGGTCCTTCCTGAGCTGCATAGGGGATTCCTGACACAGAAGTGGAGATGTTAGAAGGGGATGGACGTACTGTGTAGACCTGATGGAAGTCTGCAAGCATTGCTCAAAAGCCAAGTCTTATGCAATTAAAAACAAACAAAAAAAAAAGTCAACAAAACCAACAAAAAACTGCTTGTTACTACTGAGATTGATGCTGCATCTTTGTACCCTGCCCTCCCCATGCTATGCAAAGTCCTCTAAAAAGGTTGTGGCTTTCTGCATGGATTCAAAATGCTGTAAATGCCAGGCGTGGAGATCTGTCCATTGTTTTGACGGGGTTTTGTTTGTTTGTTTGTGATTTTTATTATTTTATTAATAAAATAATAAAAATCACAAACAATTATTTTAAATTATTTTAATTTTTTTTAATGTCCAATATCTGTTTTCTTTGTAAGAGGGTTTTTATTACTGTAAAATATGATTGTGCTTATTTCTGAAATTACGGCAGTCTTGAGACAAATAGGCCTCTGTTAAGCTAGCAGCTTTCAAGTTTTTTTGTCATATTATATGTTGACTCTCTTGTCTTTCATCCATGAAGTAATAGTTTTTCCAGAAAGGTTGTAAGATATTCCAGTGAACTGTAAGTTGCAATGGATGTGTTTTATGCATTTCTAGATATACCTGTGGAATACTGCAAGAGATACCCAAGTGTTGTGCTTGCCAGAGACTCTGTCAGTAGTAGCAGCTCCTTAGGTATAACCTGAGGTTTACTTGTTTCCTTCAGGAGGATAATTGACATCTTGTGTTTTAAGATTTTATTCCTGTTTGTATTATTCATGTGGAGAGCTTAATATTATACTGTGTATTATTGTCCTCCCTGAAAGATAACTGCTTTTTTTTATTCCTAGTGTATCTGAAATTCCTGTTCTTTCATTGTTTGGACATGAGTGGGGATCAGCATCATGGATGTAAAGTATGAGGAAAGGTCTTTTGAGACTATAAGAATGTGAAAAATATGAAATGGAAAATGTTTGGAGACTTGCTCTCCTTTCATTTCATATATTTTATTTGTACTTAAATTCTAAGTTAAGTATTTCTTATTTTTAGCAACATGGTGATAGTTATTGACTGCAAGTTTTAAAGTGTTCTTCTGTATTGGTCCTTTTAAAAGCAAAACAGAATTGCTGTTCTGTGATTGTAGTGCATAATTCCCATCTCATGTTTTATGTCAGTGAACTTGATTATTGTTTTTCTTTTATCAGAAGTTTATGACCCTGATTTAAAACTGTTACAGTATCTTGAGCACTTCTGGGAAAACCTCTGCTTCTGTTTCTGTCAGTAGCAGGATTTCCAGCTGGTTTCTGTTCTTAGCACGTACATACATTTGCTTCTGTACACCAAGTGGCATTTTGGGTGTCAGTTGCTTTACACCAAATCTTCTGAAAGCCTTTTTCTGGTGTTCCTCTGTGCTATGAATAGCAGCATTTTATGAGGTCTTCCTTTCTGAGCAGTGTGCTGTCCTTAATTGGTTATATCCTGAGGAAGACTTCTGGTCCTCGTCCTCTCAGATATATAAAGACTGGTCTTAAGTCCAGATTTGTCAGGTTGGTCCATTCATGCTCTCAACTGAGTGGCAACAGATGTGGATCCCATGACCCTGGGACTCAGGCCTGGGACTCTGGCGTGGGTTGTAGCTGTCAGAGCTGGAATACTTCGAGATGTGGACTAAAATAGAGAAACCTCTTAAAATAATGCTGAAAGGCTGTTGCTTCAGTGTCTCCTTTTCCAGTGCATTCCCTATCGCACAGCAGGCTGTAAAAGCAGACTTTTATGGGATATGGTTGTATTTACTAGCTTAATCTAAACTTGTAAGCGAAGCTTTGAGCTTTTTTAGCTCCACAGAGTTGAACTTCTTTAGTTCCACGGAGTTGGGTGTAAGTTGCCTTTAGAGAGGAAAGTCTGGAATTCCAATTTGCTCTGTTCCCAGAAACATGCTATTGCAGGCTTCCACCATGAACTCAGCACAGCATGTATATGTTCAGCAAAGTAGTCTTGTGTACTGGGAAAAGTGGCCTTGAAGCTTTGTTTGGAGTGGAACAATGCTTATTTGAGGGGAGACAGGAAGTAAACTTGATGAATATGCAGCAACGTACTCTCCTGTTTCAGGAAGAAAGCTGTCACTGGCCAGTGACAAGCTGAGACGTCATCTCAGAAACATGGGTTTTAAAAGAACTGGACACTACTCTTAAGGGCAAGTAGTGTTTTAAGCAGAAAGATTGCACTTGAAGCTTGTGAGTGTAAATATTTACTGAAATACTGATTATAGCATTTAAAGATTTCAGATTTAAAGACTTGGGAGAAGTCTTAAGTAGAGGTGTTTAGGAAGAAATTTTATTAAATTCTCAGGTTTTTTGAGGGAATACAATACTTTGTCCTCTATTAATAATAAGATAAAAGAGCTCAAAGCACAATACTGAGGTGTCTGTAGGTAGTAGTAGATAGTAAGAAACTGAAACCTTCATTCGTAGGGACTGTATCTCTTTATTATTTTTGGTAACTTACTTGTTTAACCTGCTAACTTCCACAGTTTTCACTTGAAAATTGTAAATCTGTTCATCTTGATGTTAGGAAATTAAATATTGAAGCAGTGAAAATACTTGGATTTGGTGGTGTAATGTTTGCATTTCTAGAAACAAGTGTCTCTCCTACTAACTGCAGTGGAAACTTTCAGTAAAACTGTTTTTAAATTGGTATCTCCAGAGTAGTGCTATTCATTGTTGTACTCTGTGTGTCATCATTCAGTATTTAAAACTGCAGGCTTTCAGGCTGTTTCTTGACTTGCCTTGAGTTCAGTGGTTTTGACATTGCATAACTGTAATGTTCACCTGTTGAATTAGCTGTGGAATTAAAATAAAATCTTGGTACAGCTGTTAATTCAGTTCATTTAAAAATTGCTTAAACAGACTAAATCTAGAACTATCAGCAAGTAATTACTGAGTGAGAAAACTGACGATATATGTAGGGAGATGAGTCTGGAGAGTCTCTGCTTTAAATGCATATCACAAGTGAAATAACTGGACTTTGACATCAAAAATGAAGAGGGATATGTCCCATGTATATCACATACTCTAAGCAAGGTTCTTTGGCATGGGAATTAGTTATACCACTAATATTTTGTGGTGTCCTTGTTTTTCTCTAGTGCTGACTTGCAGGAGCCACAGATTACTAGTAATGTTTTTCCAAAGAAAATCCAACTTAAATTACATTGGGTTTCTGAAGTTACATGCTTCATTCAGATTTCTTGCCTGGCCAGTAGTTCTGATGCTTAGCAAGATGGTTAAATACAGTGTTCAGATATCAGTGATGAAGCACTGATTTTAGTTTAATATGTGTTATTCCTGTGACTAATGTGCCCAAATTCAATGTGTCTGGAGTAGTCACTGGGATACTTACCACATAGGGTGATCTGTGATCAGCATTATATTCTTAGACGTGAAAAATACCATGTAAACATGCTTCAAGAACTTGAAGGTAATGACACTGAAACTGGATTTGTAAGAGTAGTGTATACTGGTTAGAATATTGCTTTCATTTATTTGCACTCTAGAAATTACATTCAGTGTAGGCTTTGACTGCTATGTCAAACTATTTGAAATGTCTTTTACCAGCGAAGGCATGGGCAATACTGGATCAGCTGTTGCCATGAAAGAACTCATACGCAGTTACCAGAGGAAAATGAGAGAGTTTTGCAGAAACTGCTTTATATCTTGATAGATACCAGTTCCATAGCATAAGGTAAACTTGCAGTAAATTAGCAAATATTTTTTGCAGATTTCTTCTCTTCTGATAGACTCTTGTGTGAGTTTATAATCTTAATATGTGGCAGCATGTGTCCAGCAGTGTGAATTCCCCTTTGAAAAACAGTGTCTCTATTCTGAATTCCTCTTGGAATGAATAGGAAGAAAATGACTGTGGTGCTGTTTTCATAGGAAAAGCGGACTGGGAATCCCCTGTCCTGTCCTCTCTTACATTCCATCTTTGTGTGAAGTACATGTCTAAGAATTTCCTTAGGATTTGTTGTGTGTTACTGGAGAATCACAGAATGTCTGAGGTTGAAGGCACCTCTGAGAGCATGTACACCATAAGCAGATTGCTTAGGCTTGTGTCCACTTGGATTTTGAATGCCTTCAGAGTTAGACTCCACAATCTGAGTTACTTCTTCCAATGCTTGACCACCTTTTATTTACCATGAAAATGTGTTTCTTTATAGAATGAAATCTGTACAGAATTTCCAAATGAATTTTTTTTGTATTTCAGTTTGTGCCCATTGACTCTTGTTTTGTCACTTGAAACTGCAAAGAACCATGTGGATCCATTTTCTTTGTTTTCTTAATCAGATTTTTATGGCTAAGATGTTATCTCCAGTCTGAGCAATGCTAGCTATCCACCTTGCCTTGCATCAGAGGTGCTCCAGTCCCTTCATCACTTCTGCGACCATATACAGGATTCACTCAGGTTGGAAATACCTTCCTGCAGTGGAGAGCCCAGAGCTGGAGATAGTCCTCTGCAAGTGTCTCACCAGTGCTGAGTAGATGGGAAGAATCACCTCCCTTCACATGATGGTGAAGCTACTAATTCAGCCTAGGTGGCTGTTGGCAATCTGTGTTGCTAGGTACATTCTCTTGGCTTACAGTCAACTTTGTGTCTGTCAGGACTCCAAAGTTCTCTGACAAGCTGCTTTCCAGCCAGTCAGCTCCCAGCATGTTGTGGTACGTGGGATTTTTCTCTCCAGTGGGAGGCTTCTGATTTTCTTGTTGTTGAGCATCTTTGANTTACATTGGGTTTCTGAAGTTACATGCTTCATTCAGATTTCTTGCCTGGCCAGTAGTTCTGATGCTTAGCAAGATGGTTAAATACAGTGTTCAGATATCAGTGATGAAGCACTGATTTTAGTTTAATATGTGTTATTCCTGTGACTAATGTGCCCAAATTCAATGTGTCTGGAGTAGTCACTGGGATACTTACCACATAGGGTGATCTGTGATCAGCATTATATTCTTAGACGTGAAAAATACCATGTAAACATGCTTCAAGAACTTGAAGGTAATGACACTGAAACTGGATTTGTAAGAGTAGTGTATACTGGTTAGAATATTGCTTTCATTTATTTGCACTCTAGAAATTACATTCAGTGTAGGCTTTGACTGCTATGTCAAACTATTTGAAATGTCTTTTACCAGCGAAGGCATGGGCAATACTGGATCAGCTGTTGCCATGAAAGAACTCATACGCAGTTACCAGAGGAAAATGAGAGAGTTTTGCAGAAACTGCTTTATATCTTGATAGATACCAGTTCCATAGCATAAGGTAAACTTGCAGTAAATTAGCAAATATTTTTTGCAGATTTCTTCTCTTCTGATAGACTCTTGTGTGAGTTTATAATCTTAATATGTGGCAGCATGTGTCCAGCAGTGTGAATTCCCCTTTGAAAAACAGTGTCTCTATTCTGAATTCCTCTTGGAATGAATAGGAAGAAAATGACTGTGGTGCTGTTTTCATAGGAAAAGCGGACTGGGAATCCCCTGTCCTGTCCTCTCTTACATTCCATCTTTGTGTGAAGTACATGTCTAAGAATTTCCTTAGGATTTGTTGTGTGTTACTGGAGAATCACAGAATGTCTGAGGTTGAAGGCACCTCTGAGAGCATGTACACCATAAGCAGATTGCTTAGGCTTGTGTCCACTTGGATTTTGAATGCCTTCAGAGTTAGACTCCACAATCTGAGTTACTTCTTCCAATGCTT
Source organism: Aleadryas rufinucha (assembly GCA_013397815.1). Classification (NCBI taxonomy): domain Eukaryota; kingdom Metazoa; phylum Chordata; class Aves; order Passeriformes; genus Aleadryas; species Aleadryas rufinucha. The sequence goes on along the minus strand of VZTH01015618.1, from coordinate 25,560 downwards.
GACCACCTTTTATTTACCATGAAAATGTGTTTCTTTATAGAATGAAATCTGTACAGAATTTCCAAATGAATTTTTTTTGTATTTCAGTTTGTGCCCATTGACTCTTGTTTTGTCACTTGAAACTGCAAAGAACCATGTGGATCCATTTTCTTTGTTTTCTTAATCAGATTTTTATGGCTAAGATGTTATCTCCAGTCTGAGCAATGCTAGCTATCCACCTTGCCTTGCATCAGAGGTGCTCCAGTCCCTTCATCACTTCTGCGACCATATACAGGATTCACTCAGGTTGGAAATACCTTCCTGCAGTGGAGAGCCCAGAGCTGGAGATAGTCCTCTGCAAGTGTCTCACCAGTGCTGAGTAGATGGGAAGAATCACCTCCCTTCACATGATGGTGAAGCTACTAATTCAGCCTAGGTGGCTGTTGGCAATCTGTGTTGCTAGGTACATTCTCTTGGCTTACAGTCAACTTTGTGTCTGTCAGGACTCCAAAGTTCTCTGACAAGCTGCTTTCCAGCCAGTCAGCTCCCAGCATGTTGTGGTACGTGGGATTTTTCTCTCCAGTGGGAGGCTTCTGATTTTCTTGTTGTTGAGCATCTTTGAGTTTCCTGCTTGCCTGATTCTCCAGTCTGCTGAATTTCCTCAGGATGGCAGCACAACCCCCTGGCTTGTCAGCCACGCCTCAAAGCTTTATATGCTTGCATTGCGCCATCACCTAGTGCAGATGTTGGATCCAGTGTCAATGGAGGCCAGAGACTAGCTTCCAGCTGAATGTCATGCCACTGCTTGTGACCCACTGAACCTGGTAGTTCAGCCAGTTTTCAGTCTTACCACTGTCCCCCTTAACTAGTATGTGTTTGAGCACACAGAAGTATATACTTGATGTGCATCTGGTGAGGATAATACAGGAGAGCATCAGGTCTCTGAAGAGGTGGTATAAACAGCATCTGCTGTTCTTCCCTTGTTCACCAATGCAGTCATATCATTCTAGAAGACTGCTAGGTTGGTTTTGTCTTTTTAAATCCCTGCTGACTGCATCCAGTCACTTCTGTGTCATTCATGTGACTGAAAGAGACTTCCATGGTTAGTTCCTCAATCACCTTTCCAGGGATTAAGTTGTCTGTGTGACCTCTGGCTATCCAGAGGGCGAGAGAGTTTCTTCCCACTAAGGTGGGTGGTACTTGCTTCTTTCCACTACTCAGAAGCAACCCCTGTTTGCTATGACCTTTCAAAGTGTATTGAGTCTGGCTGAGCTGGAGCTCATTTCCCTGTAGCAGCCCCCACAGTGCTGCTGTGCTTGGCATTGATAGTTGCAAAGGTGTTGATAGCACACCAGTGTTTTGGCTGCTGCTGAGCAGCACGGGCACAGCACCAGCACTGTCTCTCCAACATTCGTCCCTCCATCAAGGGGGCTGGGGGTGGGCAAGATCCAGGGAGGGGACACAACCAGGCCAGCTGACCCAAACTGACCAAAGCAATATTCCATGGCATATGATGTCAGCTCAGATATAAAACTGAGTGAGGAAAGGAGGAGGATGGGAGGCATTGTTATTTTACGGTGTTTGCCTTCCAGAGCAGCCGCTTCACATGCTGAAGCCCTGCTTCCCGGGAAGTGGCTGAGCATTGCTCACCAGTGGGAAGTAGAGATTAATTTATTTTTTTCCCTTTCCTTATGTGCACACAAACTTTTGCTTTTTTTTCTTGCTTTAGTAAACTGCCTTATCTCAGCTTAGAAGTTGTTTTCCATCTTGTTTTTCTCTTCCCTGGCCTGCTGGGAAAGGGAGCAATTGAACAGCTTGGTGGGCACCTGATGCCCAGCCAAGGTCAACCCACTACACAAAGACCACCAAGAGCTGCCTTTCAGCAATATCTGTTAGCTTCCTCAGCACTTGTGGGCACAGCCTTTCAGGCCCCATGGACTTCTCTCTGTGCAGTTTAAGTATTCCTCATAGTGATCCTCCACCACTGGGGGTATGTGCTCCTTGTTTCAGGCTTTTCAAATGCTCTTGGGGCTGGGATCCCTGAAGGTCAGTTCTTCTGGTAGAGACTGAGGCAAGGACAGTACTAAGTGTCCTGTCCTTTTTTTGTGTCTCCAGTCAGCAGTTTTCCTGTCCTGTTCAGCAGTGGATTTGGTTTTCCTCATTCTTCTTTCGCTGACAGATCATTTTGTTGCCTTTCAGGTCTTGCACAAATTTCAAATTCAGCTGGGTTGTGCTTTCTCTAACTTCATCTGTGTGTGATTGGAAACTATTTCTATTCCTGTTTTTGCATCCTTTACACATTGGGTTTATATTGAAGTTTAATTCCGTATTCATCCAAGGAGGTCCACAGATGCCTTTGCTTGATCTCCAGCTTGCTAGATTTGGGTCGGAGGTGATTGTTCAGTCACTGGAGGTGACAAGCAGGGATATCAGCATGGTTTCCAGACCTAAAAGCTGTTCTAGCAGCTTGATTTGTAGGAACTGTGGTATCCACACCTGTGCTGCTGGGCTGCTGTAATCATCAGGAGAGTCAGGGCGATGTGTGGGTAAGAAGGGAGAATTTTCGTTTCATTCTCATCACTGTTGATCTTGAACCACAGATCAGGAGACCTTTTGAGTTACTTACTTGCTTCTAGCCTACTTCAGTGCCAGTGACCAGCAGGAGGCAGGGTCAAAAGCTTTGGATATTAAGCTTTACCTCACAGGTCACTTATTTTACTTTAAAAGTTTTTCTTTGTGTTTTATGTGTCTTTTCATAAAGATCACAACTCTGTTATTTTTACTTATGTTGTTCCTCCTCTATTTTATTCTATCTGATGTGTTGAATTAGAATGATTTTGACAGTTAGGCATCGGCTACTCATTGGAAAGTCCAATTACTGCATTGGATTGCTTAGAAAGTGGAGCTATTTGATCTATTACCATCTATAAAACTACTTCTAGAGCAAAGTCTAGATAATTAGAAGACTGAGAAAACAGTAGCACCACAAAGTGCACCACAAGCACAAGGTACAGCTTAAGGTCTTGGCAGGCCTTTGTTGTCTTGTATTTTTACAGATTTTTTTGGCAGGCCTTTGGTGTCTTCTATTTTTACAGATTTTTTTGTCTTGTTTGAAAAGTGCTTGTGAGGCTTAGACTCTGCAGCCTCTGTTCTGAGTACTTGCAAGCGTGCATGCTTAGAATGTAGCATCGTAACAGGTATTCTGAGTTCAACAAAGGTAATGTAAAGTCCAGAATACCTCCTTAATCTTCAGCTAACTGTGGGCGTTTTGGTTTTTCAGTAATGAAACATTGTTTGGCCAGCAGTTGCATAGCTTTCTTGTTAAATTTAAAGATAAGCCACTGGTTTTTGTCCTTCCGTCATTGATGGTCACTCCAGGAATTGGACATTTTCTCCAGAGGACCAGAACAAATGCATATGGAAAGAAAAGCTTGTATCTGACAGCATAAAAAAGTATTGGATAGGACAGTGTATCTCAACTGCAGATGGAATTAAAAGTATGAAAGAGTTTATTGTGTTCAGTTATAAGTGGAGTTGGTTGCTGTGTCCACCTACTGTGTCGATTCAGTGGGTGAGGGAGTATGGAAGAGGTGGAAGGGTTTCTTTGGAAAACAAACATTAAATTAGCTATTTAGAAGTGCTTGGGTTTGGTAATTCATGATTTTACTGGGACTAGTCCTATTCCCCAGGCAGTCTGTCTCCATTCCTTGGCATTGGGTCTCCTTAAAGTCATCCTGCCAAGTGAGGCATGGAAGTTTATTTCTTAAAGAAGCTCAGGGCCAAATGGGCAAGTTAAGCAAGTTTGTTCATTCCTTAGCTGTTGGTTTTCTCTGCCTGGTATAAAAGGGTAGCTGTCATTGTCCTTGTTGCTTCTTTGGCTGAATGTGGGCAAACTTTACTCTGTTTTCCTGTAACTTTGAACATAGGGCTTTAGCTCTTGTGTGGCTCTCATGTGGAAAGAAAGAGGTAGTGTGACTTAACAAGTTTACGTGTTGGATAGCTGCAAGTTTTGAGGTTAGTCCTCTTCAGCCAGCACAAAGATACCTTGCACAAAGCCTCTGGGTGGAACTTGAAGGATCACAGCAGTTCTCACGGTACTGCTTGTTTCATCTCTACCATGCTCTCTTCTGTTTTGCTTCCGCAGCAGTCTTAAGAGTCTGCTGATCTGCATGGAAATGAGACAGGAAGGATTTGAAAAGAAATATCGAAGTATTAGGCAAAAAACAGAATGACAGAATCAAGTTCCAGTTGCCCAGTATTGGCTAACAGTGCATGGAAGGGGGAGGGAAGGAGATAAATCTGACTACTTCTTGACGATCCTTTTTACTTTTACATTTTGGATAGGTGAAAAGCCTAGATAAAATATTTTGTCCTGTTTGAGAAGCACAGATATTCTGTCCTAATCAGTCTTGTAGTAAAACCACTTGTACAAACTTCAGTAGGAAGCAGTGAATGTGCTGTTTTGTAGCATGTGTTTAAGGGTTAAAGAATCTACTTGATCATCTTAAAAATATTTCTGACTGACACTTTAAGGCAGCAGGTAAAAAACTTCTGTCCAAAAGGATCTGAGAAGCTGACTGTTGAATGGCATTTGATTTTAAGGCCTGTGTTGCAGAAATGGGCAAGCTGCTGAACAGGCAAAACACAGGTTGGATTCGTACTTCTGCCATTCATTCTTAGGCCTGTGAAAGTAATGTAGCAGAGTTTGTCTTGACCTCATCAGTGATTGTGATTGTGTCATTTGGTAGCAAGCTCAACACGTACAAAAGACACAGCACTTGAAAAGCACTTGTAAACCTCTTAGTGCTTCAGACTGTCTTTCTGTGCCTTCGGCCTACATCTCACACTGAAATCTTAATTCCTTGTATGTTTTAGTGCTTTTTAATGAGAATTCATGGAACATGGGATATTCATGGAACTTCTTAAATTTGTCATTTTAATATTACAGTCAGCTGACTGAGAACACTTTCTCCACCAAGGCTTGCTGGAATGTGTACCTAGCTTTTTCTCATTTATTTGGGAGTACTTTTTATATACGAGTTCATGTAGTTAGCTTCTGCTGTGTGGTCTAAGTTGCATTCCTTCTGTGTTTTCAGAAGCCAGCTCCCAAAAAAAAACCCCAAAACCAAAAAAACAAACCAAAAAACCACTGAACTGGCTTTGCAAAGTAATTGTTCTGTCTGCTCTTGAACATATTCCAATGTCTCAGAACAAATAATACTGTCATATTTCAGCTGGTTTTAAAGTGTTTGTTTTCTAGGATTTTCTTATGGTTTTTTTCTAAGGTTTCTTATGCACGACCAAGTTCAGCTTCTATCAGAGATGCAAACTTGTATGTTAGTGGACTTCCAAAAACCATGACCCAGAAAGAACTGGAACAGCTCTTTTCGCAATATGGACGCATTATTACTTCTCGTATTCTGGTTGACCAAGTCACTGGTAAGTAGGCAGTTTTGCATGGCCTCTTATTTTTGGACTCACAGTTTAAGAAATATTTCGTCTTTCAGTACAATAGTCTTGTCTCTATAATGTATAAAAGGTGTATGTAGGCCAGAAAATGCATTTTTCTCCTGGAACTGTTCATAAATATGCATGGACAAAAACAGACTGTGTAGTGTACTGAGCCAGCTTGAGTAATTTCCACCCTGAAGGTGCAGGTTTGAAGCTTGTTTGATGACTTGTAATAAATTTACAGCTGCCATAATCTTCCTTTCCAAGCTGCTGCATGAAAATAGTCTCCCAGTGCCTTACAAAATGCTATTAAACTTTTTTTCTAAAAAGAAAAATTTATGCATCGCTGGTTCTGTGAGGCTAGGATTACAGAAGCCCCAGACTGGCAATTGCTGTTAAGACTGTTTTCAAGGCTAACTCATTAAATTTGGGCACACACACGAACTTTTGAGTTCCTCAGGAGCAGATAAGTTTGGTGATTACGCGTGCCTTAAAGTACTAAGATGTAGCAGGTTATTTGCATTATTACAGTGTGTGTCTCAGTCAGGTAATGGTTGTCAGTGACACTTTGTGGTTACTGTTCAGATTCAGACAACACTGCCTATGGTTTTTTGCTGTGTCAGATGGCTGATCTTGAGGAGCTTTATAATTTTCTGCATCACCTGGTGTGAGGTCTCTGCCAGAAATAAGCAATCAAATAAAAAGCCAAGTACATGATAGGAGTATTGAGTGTACAAAGCAATATAAAAAGAAGCAGGGCTCTCCAAGTTCTCCCCCTTTGGCACACTAAGGGGTGGGACGGAGGAAGTCCTTTACTCACGTAATTATTCCCTGAGTAAGCTAGGTTTGATTTATTTATTATTTTATACTTGTACCTTTTCAAAGTCACATATCCTCTTGGGTAACGAGTAGCTTTCAACTGTAGAAGGTCGTAAAGTTTTTAAATTGTCTTACTGTGAAAAGTTTCTACATGCCAGTGTTTGAGTCTTGGCTGACCTTTAGAGGAACTTGTATGTACTCCTTTGAGTTCCACTAAGTTAAAAGAAATCTCAATGTTGACACCTAATACTTACAGAGTGTTTTAATAGTGTGAATTGTTGAGATTGTAGAGAGGCCTGGAAAGGAAAGCTAAAGGCCAAATACTGACTTGTAGATGTAGTAGATTTGTGGGACGGATTCCTAGTCTTTGTGCAAGAAATAGCTGTTCGCAGTAGGTTCCTGTATATTCATATGCAGAAATAGTTGGAATTTAACAAATGGACCAGTAAGTAAATATAATTGAACTTCTAATATGCATAGTAATTCTATTCATGTTCATAAATCCTGCTATTTGCAGCGTGTTTTTCTGGCATGTAGACTGTTGTTAAGGCTTAAGCTTTCTTGCCTCCTTCTTCTTAGTAATTTGGAAGAAGTAGGGTCAAAATTGTATGAATAATAAGGTTGTGACACACTGACAGGTAAAAAATGCAAAGTTGAAGCTTTGACATTTGCCTCTTTAAAGCTTTCTTAGGCCTGTTCATGGGCACTTTGATGGTTTAAATCATTGTTTATGAACAGAATACATTTCTTGTCATTAATGTCTTTCTCAGTTGAGGACAAGTGTCTAACTCATTTGCTTATTCATGAAGCAAAATGTAAAGGGACAGAAGAAATGGCACAAGAAATATTACAAAAAAAGTTGATCTAACTAATGTTGGCTGTTAGTAGCTTTAATGTTAATTGGTTCAAGTATCCGCAGCTCAGTATGTTTATGTCTAAGACACTTGAAATTTTTGATGTGTGATGTTCCTAAGACCTTCCATAAACACTTTCAGATTCCCTTGCATGTTGCCTTTGACTTTTCTATATCAAGAAAAGTTTCCTTAAAAGTAACACCAAGTAATGTATGGTGATATACTGCAACCAAATCTTTTACTTAGAGGTAACCACTGACTGCTAAAACATGGCCATAATTCCCATTATTACAATATGGTATGTGCACATGATCATCCTCTCAGCATATTTGCTCCAAAGAGAGCTTCAGGGTATACTGCAGGAGAACAAAAGCTAGGTTTTTTTGCTGCTAGAAAGCAGAGAACTAAGCTATTTACAGAATTTTTGTGAATCTAGGTACTGCAGAGCAGCATGAGCTGACCAGAGGTTACAGTGGAGCTAGGTTGGGTTCATCTCCGTCCAACAAAATTGCTTTGTTTCTGAATTCCTGTTTGGCTCACTGTATTTAAGTTGTTTCCACTGTTTTCCCCTCAACCCTCCACGCTTTTTACACAAATGTGTCTTACATCAGTTAAATTAAAAATCAAAATCAGAATTACAGTAGAAAATTCTTACTCTACACAAAAGCTCAGTTTTATTAAGCTCAAAATTATCATGTGTTCACAACAATTGACCATCAACATAGCAATTGGCCATGCAAATTAAAAGTTAGCATCTAATATTGTGGAGTTTGTGAATTCATTACTGTATGCTTTTTTCACCTTGTGCAGGGGTGTCAAGGGGCGTGGGGTTTATCCGGTTTGACAAGCGAATTGAAGCAGAAGAAGCCATCAAGGGCTTGAATGGCCAGAAACCTCCAGGTGCCACAGAGCCCATCACTGTAAAGTTTGCTAACAATCCAAGCCAAAAAACCAATCAGGCCATTCTTTCCCAGCTGTACCATTCTCCAAACAGAAGGTATCCCGCACCTCTAGCTCAGCAGGCTCAACGTTTTAGGTAAGTCAAATGATGTGCACAACTGTGCTAAAACTCGCATGTTCCCACAGGCCTGTTTGTTTGCCTCCACTCTTGTGCTTTCCTGCTTGTCTGACTTCTCTGTGGGAAGGAAGCACATGGATGTTGAACTTCAGCTCTGCTCCCACAGTACAGCTAAAACCAAAAATGCATGCCATCCTATTGATAGCATTTCAGTGTCTAATAAGCATATTTAGCTAAACCCAGGTGGCATCTTTCTTCTACTCAGTCACTAAAAGTTTTTTTCAGAGATTACTTTTCGTTTCCTATGTTACTCTTGATTAATGTGCAAGTTGATGAAGTTAATATTGACCTAGGAGATCTAGTGGTTTTTTGTAGCCATAAGCATGCCACAGCCAGCTTTCCCTTATCTACCCCTACATTTTTTTCTCCCCATTCTGGCTTTCCATTTTTCCCTAGTTAGTTGTTTATGTCCTCCATGCCATACTTTGTCTTTTCTTGTTACAACCTTTCATAATGAAGATTGTTCACATATTTTCTGCCTGTGCTTTTTGGGGATTTATGTTCTCATCATGTTGAAACTATAGCCATACAGTTCCCTGTGCTATTCAGTGTATTGAAAAGAACAGATGGTGAGAACAAAGTGAAACAAACACTGTATTATCTACATCCATGAGTACCTTGAATTTTTTTCAGTGATTTTGATCATTTCTTCCCTCCCTGTGCCCCTGAACAATGTGACTGGAACGTGTTAAATAGTAATATACTCAAAGAGTATTTCTGTTTTATTTTTCAAGAAACAAAATCAGTTGACAGCTTGCTTCAAAGAGTATAACCAAATTTTAAAAGCTCTCCATTGGCTAGGCTTGCTTATAAGCCAAATATTCAAGAGTCCAGGGACGTCACTTCTGTCGGAATTTCTGAATTTTTCTTTCCTTCAGCTTTTTGGCCTTATGTGCTGCAAGCGTCTCACAGGTGTGAGGAGCAGGTGTTCTGCCATAAGAGAGGAGTTAATCAATTTTATTGACTTTTTAGTGGATCTTCTTAACCCTTTCTTAGGTAATAAAAAGGCTACCTTACAACAGTGTTCTGAATATTGCATAAAAATAGACTTGTCATTATTCCATACAGTATAAGGGCAGAAATTGCAGGATGGACTCAAGTGCATTGTATGAAATGAAATCATGGGTGAGCTGTTGAACAGCCTATGTGTTACAACATTCAGCATCTTTAGGCAAGCCTTGGCCTGCAGACACCTTGAGTTCTTCTGGCTGCTCATGTTCTGAGATACTCCTCTGTGTTCAGTTTCACTCAGATGCTGGCTGGGATAGCATCAGTATTTTCACTGATACTCCAGGTAGATCTGTCATGATTTGTAAAAATCCTTCCAGCTTTCATAGTTTTTTTGGGGAGGTCTTGGGGTTTTTTGGGTTTTGGGGGTTTTTTTTGGATAAGACCTATTTCTTTGCACTTAGATAATTTTAACAGACTACCCCTGTCCTTCATCTGTAGACTTTGTACCTTAAATTTTGAGTGGTGGAAATTTATTTTTCTGTAAATTGAACTGTATTTTTATGAAGGTCCATTTTCATTTCATTGGGAAGTTGTTTTTTTTCTGAGATACTAAGTGTAAAGTAATGCTTAAACGCACTTTAAGAGATACTATGACTTGCCCCACATACAAGTGTAATGGTAACAAAAAGCATTTAGTAATACCAAGTCTGTAAATAGGAGAGAGAGTAAAATCTCTCTCACTTTCATTGATGTGGAAGGAGGAAAAAGGTTTAACTGACTGGTCAAAAAGTAAACTGAGGTTGCAGACAATTGGATTTTTTTTTTTCTGTCAAGGCCTTCAGGCTAATGTTTTATCACTAAAAGACAGTCTTACCAAATTTTAAATCTTTATTCTGTAAAGGGAAATAGTATTTTCTTGTCTAACAGGTTTTTGCTTTGCTCTGTTTCATCATTCTAGATCTGGTGCTGGCTATGTAGTTGAGATGGCACCAATGCTTTAGATCTTCCACGGGTTACACATGCAAGAAATCTTAGCTGTTGACATTTCAGACAGGATTACCTGATGCACCTCTGTTAATAGTTGACAGAGGCCTGAAAACAGCTTAAACTTTACTAGTAAAAGCAACAGGATCACTACAATGCTTCCTTACTTTCTTAAGAGACAACTTGAGCTGGACTTTCAAAAGCAGCTCTATATATAATTGTTTCTCAGTTTCTGTAAGATGCATAGCTAAAAGCATCTTTAAAAATTTTGCAGTGAAAGTCCCTGAGAATTTTTCCAGAATATTTTTAAGTCTTCATCTTAACTGATGAAAAATCATACAAGTGATACCACTATTGTATTAAATCCTCATCTGACTGCCCTGTAACAAGGACCTGTAAGTGGTGGTGTTTCTAGAAGTCTTCACCTTGCTCTCCACCCCAGATGTCAATGACAGTAGACCTCAGTCATCCACACTGTCTACCAATAGTAGTCAAGCACTTTCTAATTTCCTTTTTTTTGCCCTTTTAGGGGTTCAGTAGTTTCTTGTCAGTGTATTCCGTAAACCCAGCTCGCTGCAGAATCAGTGCTCTGTAGAAAACTAAATCAAGTGTATGTTTTCTACCTAAGCTTGTATTTTGTTGAGCCTTGAAGAGGGTCTGTAGTAAGACTTCCTCTTCCTGTACCTGGGATTTGCCAGGACGAAACAAGAGCTTCTTCACGGTAAACATTTTATGAAAGAAGCAGTTTAAGGGACTCCAGAAATAAGAGTAATAGGAGTGGTATGCACTACGTGTTTCGAGTATTGGCTAGGTAATTTCAAAGGGTTTAGAGTTGTGGTGGCATTCTATAGTTGGAGGAGGTGAGGGAAGAAACACATGTAGAAATCTTAAAAATAATATATATATGTGTGTGTGTGTGTATATTCTAGAAATACTTCATCCTGGAAAATCACAGTGTCATGAATATTCTGGGTTAGGAGGCACCCACAAGGATCGATTCTAGCTCCTGGCCCTGCACAGGACCATGCCCAAGAGTCACACCATGTGCCTGAGAGTATTGTTCAAACAACTCCTGAACCCTGGCAGGTTTGGTGACATGACCACTTCCCTAGGAACGCTGTTCCAGTGCCCAACCACCCTCTGGGTGAAGAACCTTCCCCTAATATCCGACCTAAACCTCCCGTTGCACAATTTCAGGCCATTCCCTTGGGTCCTGTCACTGTCACCACAGAGGAGAGATCAGTGCCTGCCCCTCCTTTTCCCTTCATGAGAAAACTGTGGAGTGTGATGAGGCCAGCCACCCCTCAGACTCCTCAGACTGAACGAGACAGGTGACCTCAACTGCTCCTTAAACAGCTTTCCTGCCAGACCCTTCACCATTTTCATGGCCCTGCTTTGGACACTCTCTAACAGATCAATTTCTTTCTTATATTGTGGCACCCAGAACTGCCCCCAGCACTGGAGGTGAGGCTGCCCCAGTGCACAGCAGAGCGGGACAATCCCCTCCCTTGCCCAGCTGGCAATGCTGTGCCTGATGCCCCCTAGGACACGGGTGGCCCTCCTGGCTGCCAGGGCACTGCTGACTCCTGCTCAACTTTCTGTTAACCATGACCCCCAGATTCTTTCCCATGTTTTTCAGTGTCTCTTTCCCCAGTCTGTACGTCCTGGCTTGCCCCATCCCATGTGCAGAATCTGACACTTGCCCTTTTTAAATGTCACATGGTTGGTGATTGCCCAACCCTCTAATTTGTCAAGGTCTCTCTGCCTTATGGGGAGTCAACAGCTCCTCCCAATTTAATGTCATCAGCAAACATACTTATTATACATTCTTCAAGTCCTGTGTCCAAGTCATTTATGAAGATGCTAAAGAGCACTGAGCCTAAAATGAAGCTGTATAGAATCCTAGTAGTGACCAGTTATCAACCAGGTGTCACCCCATTCACTGTAACCCTTTGTGCCTGACCTGTGAGCCAGTTGCTTACCCATCACATGATGCATTCATCCAGCTGTGTGTTGCACATTTTGTCCAGAAGGATCCTGGGAGAGGCAGTATCAAAAGATTTACTGAAATCCAAAAAGACCACATCGGCTGGCTTCCCTTGGTCAGCTGGGTGGGTTATCCTGTCATAAAAGGAAATTAAGTTTGATGAGCAGGACTATCCCCTCATGAAGCCATGCTGGCTGTGACTGTTTTTCAACACTTCCCAGAAAAATCTCCATAATTTTACCAGGCACTGAAGTGAGACTGACAGGCCTGTACTTTCCAGAGACATCTTTCTTGCCCTTCTTGAAAACTGGGATGGTGTTAGCCAGCTTCCAGTGAACTCCATATTGCCAAGACCATTAAAAAATCATTGGGAGAGTCCTCACAAAAACATTGACCAGTTCTTTGAGTGTTCTTGGATGAATCCCATCAAGTCCCATACATTTGTAGGGATCCAGTTTGAGCAGGAGATCCTGCACAAGTTCAGGGTTGTTCACGATTTTCACAGCCATGGTCCTCCAGCTCAGGACCCTGGAACCCTCAGCCCATCATCAGTGTTAAAGATGGAGGCAAAGAAAGCATTAAACTTCTCTGTCTTGTTTGTGTCCTTGTTTGTGGGGTGACCATCTTCATTCTATAACAGGCCTATGTTATTTTTTGACTGCTCTTTGAGATTTAAAAACCTCTTTTTTGTTGCCCCCCCCATTTTTAGCAAGCTTCAACTCCTGTTGGGCTTTGGCCACACGAATTTTCTCCCTCCAGTGGCAAGCAGCATCTCTGTATTCTTTTCATGTCCGCCTGACTTTGCCTCCACTATCCTTAGGCTTACTTATTTTGCCTTAGCCCTGCTCAGCCAAACCAGCCTTCTGCCTTCCAACATTTTGGAATTGCCAGAAGGATTAGGAATATGAAAAATCTTGTTTTAGAGTTCATTTTACAACAGTTGCTGCTCGTCTGAAATACTGCATCTGTCTTGATAGTCGTGTCAGAAGCCTCAATAAAAGTCTCTGTCTCAGTCAAGTTAGTAATGTGGAAAACTTCACCAGTGTGGTCACTGACATGGTAACACTGTGATTTAGGCAAAACTTGTGGCAGTGGTGCACTTTATGAAATGAACTTCTTATGGTTGTGGTTACTACACAGAATTTCTATTTTGTATTCACTATCAGGTGCACCAAGGTGCCACAGCTCTTTCAGTGGTGATACTTTAACAATGCATGAGGTTCCATACAGTGTAATGGATGTGTAATATGCTAAGTTTCCTTAATCTTAAAGGATGGAAAAGCCTGAGGACTGAACATGTTGCTAAATGTTTTGCAGGTTGGACAATCTGCTCAACATAGCTTATGGAGTAAAGAGGTAATAAAGGATTAGTTGGTTCATAACAACCAAATTATTTTGAAGTATTTTGCAAACTCTTACTTTTCAGTAAGACTTATGTTGAATTTTTGCATGTTGAGACTTCAGCTGAAATTGTTCATTTTGATGCATTTTGCATGAAATAGACAAACCTTTTATAGCAGTTCCATGGAATTCCTGTTTCAAATGACTTGCTAATCCTCACTGGTTTTATAGCATGCTTTCCTTTTGATTTTCTATGTTACATCATTTCAGACATACCTAGCACTGTTCTCCTTACTCATGTATAATTTTTTACATAGTATTTGCACAGTTAGGGGGCAAAAAATATTTTTGATCTTATCTTTCTAGTCTGAGCAACATGTTCATTCTGTGAAAAGCTCTGTATCATTCTCTTCTTTTATTTTGACATTTCTTTGCTGAGGTTCTGTGTGAACAGCTGTATTATGATTCTCTTTTGCTTTCCCTCATTCTTTAGTAGGTTTCCTCCAATGACCATTGATGGAATGACCAGTTTGGCCGGAATTAATATCCCTGGACATGCAGGAACTGGGTGGTGCATTTTTGTGTACAACTTGGCCCCTGATGCTGATGAGAGTATCCTTTGGCAAATGTTTGGACCCTTCGGAGCAGTAACCAATGTGAAGGTCATCCGTGACTTTAACACCAACAAGTGCAAAGGTTTTGGATTTGTGACTATGACAAACTACGATGAGGCAGCTATGGCAATAGCCAGCCTGAATGGATACCGCCTTGGTGACAGAGTATTGCAGGTCTCCTTCAAAACAAACAAAACGCACAAAGCCTAACAAGTTATTCTCAGTGCATTAATACATGAAAACTATACAACAAAGGCAATTTACAAGAAGCTCTATGCATTAGTAAATGCCTTTGTTGTATGCCAGTGTGGAAATGGGGATAAAACGACTACTTAGCATCCTAAGACTATGTGAGATTTTTTTATTGCTAATATTTGAATTAGAACTTCTTAACTATCTTTTTTGTTTGAGTATTGACAAGAGGTACAGGGTTTTTACCTGTCACAATGCGTATTCTATTGCCTTCTTTGAAGAAGGTGGACCTTTTAAAATGTTTCAGCTAAGGGAAGAAGTTTTTTTCTTTATACATGGCTGCCTTTAACCTATGAGTAAATACTGAGGCTTTGTGTAATACTACAGTTTTTCTTTTGTCATTTCTTGATTTGCTTTGTGTTTAATTTACATTTTAGTGCATTGTTGTTTTGTTTTGTTGTTCAAAAGAAGTATCTGAAGTTTACATTTTATTTATAAAGTTATAAGCAGTATTTATTTAATCATCTTCATTTGGGTTGGGGAATGGGAACACATTATAAAAGCTTATTGTAAGAATACTGGAGAACTTTTCGTAAAGCAGTACCTTGCCAAAGAGATAAGAGCCTCTTTGATGTGGGTTTAAAAAAGCATCTATTTTTATAAAAAAATAAAAAATTTGGAGAAACTTTTTACTGGTCCTGGAACAAATATTTTGACTTGAATACTTTGAGAAATCTCTTCGTATGACACCTAGTGAGCTTTTAAAACTTACCAGGAAATTTGCAATTGTTGGGAAAAAATTTAGAAAGATTTATGATGTAGAACTACTTTTGAGACCTTTGTATTAAGAAGTAAAGTCAATGGTATGCACTGTTGGTTTCATTTTTTGTAATCATCAGTGGAGTCATTGGTCATCCTGGTTATTAAGTGATAGGTGGCTCACTTTAATTTGTGATTTTGAAACAAATGAAAATTTAAAAAAAGAATATAAGAGCAAGCAGAAAACTTAAAATACTGAGAGATGGGGGAAAAAAAATCTGTTCTTCCTAAAGAATTCCCTTCAGATAGAGCTCATGGTGTTTAGTGATGTACTTGCTATTGTTTGAAGAATTGTTTTGTCTTAAGAAAAGACATCGAGCATGGTTTGCGCAGTAGCAAATCAGCAGAAGTGGCCTGAGTTGGATAGGTTAGGAGGTATTTTGAAAGTTATGTTTAAGGCTAACACCTGAGCTTTGTGTAATGTAAATAAGACCTTAAGTTATGAACCTTTCAGCTAATTTTGATTATAGTTTGTTTTTTAAGTTACATGCCAAGTGATGTTCAATTTTGAATGTCTTTATATAAGTTTTTTCTTTGTAAATGGCATTAACATTGTTACTTGAGGTCTGCTTCTTTCTTTTTCTTCCTTTTTTTTTTGTCCTGAGGACTTGAATTTACAGTGCATCAGATCTGTTGCTATTTTTGTCTGTAGATAGTCTAGCTTCAGCTGTTTATGGTGATGCAACATTTTTGTTTATAAATATGTTTGTGGTTAAAAAAAAACCAAACAAGTATAAACATATGTTTTGAGCAAATTTCCTTACATTTTTCATATGAAAACCGTAAATACCTGTATGCTATTGAAGTTTAACTTTGTATTATGCTTAAATCACTATTTGGGGAAATAGAAAAAGTCTTTACCATGTATTGAAGAAATTTAAGGAAAACAAATACAGAATATTTTCTGATTAGCATCTAGCTTATAATTAAATTTTTTTAAAAAAAAAGCTGAGGGTTTGATGCCTTCACCAGGATGCACTGACAACTATGTAGTTACGTCCTGCTTTTTGTATAAACTGAGATGCTCATATGCTTCCCCTTAGAAAAAGCAATGTTCTATGCATAACATAGTTGTACACTATATTTGCAGTTGGTTTTGGTTCTTATTCTTTTAAATTGTAGTTATAAAATTTACAGTATAGTACAGTACATGTACTGTGAAGCGCGTGCTAAAGTGAATAAGCAGGTTTTCATGCTGACCCACTCAATGCTATTCAAAAATCAATTGGCTTCCTGAGTACTTCTTCATTCTTAGATGCATTTAGATTGTTAAAGCTAATCCTCTGCATTAAAAGTTGTATATAATATAGAAATCACAAACTTTACAATGTGAGAGAAATAGTAGCTACGTGCTTCTTTCCTATACTACTGTAGCAACTAACGGCATTGATGAGAAGGCATGTAAATTGGGCTTCACTTTACAGTGTTTATCAGAGCACTTAGTAAAATATAAGGCTGGTATTTATTTGAAGTTGTATAGTATGACTTAATTCACATTTGTTGGAATAGAGAATATATTCTGTTGGGTATTTAAGAGGTTGTACATGTTTTCTTTTGTGTTTGGATTCTTTGTACTTTTTCATGTTCAGTACATCAATAAACAAAGTTGAAGGGAAAACAGTGTTATGAGCTGGTCTTTTACCATATTTTCCACTGCTTTAATGAGTCAGCAGTCTGAATGAAAGGTTTCTGCAAAGCTGTTGAGTTGCTTGTGATTTAGTTTAGGCTACTACTTACCAACAGGGAAGACAGACAGTGGAGCTGTGTGCCAGTTCTGTTATATTAGAATTAGTGTAGAATCTTTTCACTTTAGTTTTACATTAACCACTCAATACTTAGCCTGATATAATAAATATTCAGTAAAAATTAGTTTGCTGTCTGTCTAGCAGGCTGCTATCCAGTGTAACTAAGTGAATGCTGTAGTGTGTTTTCCAAGAGATGAGGTGGAAAGATTAAGAAGTATCAGGGACTCCAAGGAGAAGATACACCAGTTGAACTCTGCTCTGGCCTTCCTGAGACAGGAGTAGAGACCAGAAAGAAACCCAGTTCAAGAGCGTCATGTAACCTCCCCCTGCTAGGCTGAAGGTGGTGGATCGGAAGGAAGGGGTGAATGGAGGCAAGTCCTTGCTTGGAGCAACAGGTAAAAGCTCTCCTTGCCCACCTCACTCTCCCAGGTG
Source organism: Aleadryas rufinucha (assembly GCA_013397815.1). NCBI lineage: Eukaryota > Metazoa > Chordata > Aves > Passeriformes > Aleadryas > Aleadryas rufinucha. The sequence continues at coordinate 8,314 of VZTH01015618.1, read as the reverse complement.
CCTCTGTACAATAGGTGTGAGGCTCTGGATGTGATAGGAGAATCAATGGATGATTAGGACCAAGGTCCTTCTCCAACACAGGAGAAGTTTCCCTCCCTGGGGCATGGGTTATGGACATCACCAGGAAACATCCTAGCCTGGTTCAGACTACTACTACCTGTTGCTGGTCCTCCACATGCGTGGTGATGAAGCCACAACATGTAGTCCAAAGGCTGGCAAAAGAGATTTCAAGATCCTGGGAGAATTGGTGAGGTATTCAGGGGCACAGGTTATTTTTTCCTCTGCTTTTGTAGATTCAGGTAGTGACATTGAAAAAATCAGATGGACACGGTCTTAATACCTGACTCTGGAGCTAGTGCCACGCTGCCAAAATTTTGGTTTCTTTTGTATAATGGGTTGACTTATATGGTACTTGGTGTGGTGAATTCAGATGGGGTTCACCTCTCTAAAAGGGCTGGAAGAGGTCTTTGGTCAAGGGCTAATGGGGCTTATTGATAGGGCTTTAAACTAGATATGATGGGGGAGGGGGATATCATCAGATATAATGGTGATAAGGTGTGGGGTGACATGCTCTGCCAGTCAGGAAGAGATGCCCAGAGCCTGGAGCAGTAAGCAGGTCAGCAGGAGAGTAACCTGAGTTACAACATCAAGGAATTCCAGCTGCTCCAGCCAGAAAGCTTCCATCAGGGGTCCAACTCAATGTTGCACAATGCTAACGCACACACAGCAGGGGGAATAAACAGGAGGAATTAGAGATACGTGCAGGCCTGCAGGGCTACAGTCACTGGCATCATGGAAACATGGGTTGACTCCTGTGACTCAAATGGAAGGGTATGGGCTCCTTAGGAAGGTCAGGCAAAGGAGATGAGGAGGTAGGGTTGCTGTCAATGACCAGCTGGAGTTCGTGGAGCTTTACCTGGGCATGGATGAGGAGCTGACTGAGATGGGTCAGGATTCAAGGCAGGCAAGGGACAGCTGACTTTATAGTGGTGGTGTGCTACAGTCTGCTACAGACTGTCTGACCAGGAAGACCAAGCAGCTGAGGCCCTTTACAGAAAAACAGTGACCTTGCCTTCACAAACCCTGGTTTTCATGGGGTACTTCAACCACGCAAGTGTCTGTTGAAAGGACAACGCAGAGAGTCATAAACATCTTGCATTAGGAGCTTCCTGGAATTCTTTGATGATAACTTCCCTCTACAAGTTGGATAGATGAGCCAAGGAGGAGAGGTGCTATGGTGGATCTTGTTTTCCCAGCAAGCAGGAGCTGGTGGAGAATGTGAAGATCAGGGACAGCCTGGGCTAGTGTCCATGAAATAGTGGAGCTTGAGATCCTTACGGCAGCAAGGGGGTTGCACAGCAAGCTCACTGCCCAGGAGTTCAGGACTGCAGACTTCGGCCTCTTCTTGGTAGAGTACCAGGGAAAGAAAAGAGCCCTGGAGGGAAGGGGGCCCCAAGAGAGTTGGATGATGTTCAAGGTTTGTCTCCTTGCAAGGGAAATTCAGCAAGGATGCAGCGGGCCTGCACATATGAACAAGATGTTCCTGGACAAACTTAAAACACAGGTAGCTTACAGAGGGTGAAAGCAAGGAAAGGTAGCCTGAGAGGAATACAGAGTTGTGTTTAAATCAGCTGCCATCGCTGTTCCACCACTGTTGGCTCAGCCAAATGCAGTTTCCCCAGCTCTAGAAATTTGCCCTGCCTGCCTTGATCCCCTGCTCTGCTTCAGGCTGTTGTCCTTGGCAAGTGATGGTTACCATCTTCAGGTTCTAACCCTAACCTTTCCATGATTTTATGAAGTATAGGGGGACAGGAGGATTTGCTCTTTATCATGATGTCTGTTTGTTGTTTAATTATTGCATTAATTTCTAGGCTCCATTAATTGGATATAGTTTTCTGGAGCGATTTTTTTTCCCTTCCCAGTACTTGAAGTAAATCTTTAAAAGCTAGTCAATTCAGCTGTCTTCTGCCCTTTTGAGGTACATATACATCTTAATTCATTTGCTTCACAACTGAATGAGAGTGAACTGCCACCAGTGACAATACAATTCCAGAAGTATAGCTTTTATTTTTAAGTGTTTTCTTTCACTTCTTTTTCGTCTCTACTGTGAGATTTTTGATACAAAACCATGTAGCATGTGTTGTTGATGTTGATCATGCTACAGTGTGGTGGAGTTGAGATTACTTGGATGGTAGGGTCTGTGAACAACACACATAGATAATAACACCTCAAGATGTCCGTCACAGCCAGTGGTGATAAACTGACTACTCACAGAAGTAGTGTGTGCCAATGGGTTTTTCTATGGTGATGCGCTTTGGTGGCGGGAGTAATGAGAGGATGCAAGACACTGTACTTGGCAATAAATAGGAGCTATATGTGGAGTTCATATTCCAGCAGGGACACGTGTGTTCAGCTTTCACAGAAGGACAGCTTTCAGTTCTGAATTTAGACCAGTTTGAATACAGTATAACTAGCCATAGTTGAACTATTTTGCTATAGAAAATAAGGATAAAATATGTTTATGTAAATGTCTTCAGTTTAAAATCAAAACTTCTTTAGCTGCAGAGAAGGCAGCAGTCAAGGAGCAACACTAAAAATTAGCAGTTATAAAAACAGTTGCACAGAGGAAATGTCAGTGCTGAAAAATAAAAATTTAATTATATGTAGCTGACAATTTTATACAAAGAAAGTACTTTTCTTACTATAGTAACATTTTATGATAAAAGTTAAGGAGAAATTGTGAAGCTGCCTCATGAAATTTTGTGGAGGACTAGTTCATTTTGTATGTAAATAGTAAGAGTTCTAACATCTGTAAATACCTGTGAGGGAACTGGAGTGTTAGCTGGGGCACTTGTGCAAGGGTTTTGTTACTGCAAAACACGCTTGAAGTTTGTGTGGCCTTTTCTGCAAGATACATGCAACAAGATCGGTCGTGACAGGTGACCTTCCCACCTGCATCTAGGATAGCCTTCCTTTGGCAAGAGTGTTTTCCCAGCATGAAAGAAAAATATGCATTTCTAAAGTGTCTGGCTGTCCATTGGGGTTGTATGTAGTGAGCACTCTTCATTTTCTGTAACAACCATTAAGTACTGAGAAGTCTGGGATACTCTTACCAGTACTGCTGAGAAGGCCTGTGTGATGTTAAAAACCCTTTGTATTGTCACTTCAAACACACTACCTGAAGGTGACTAAATGTATAGGAGTGGTGACTTCAGTTAAGCCTTAAAAAGCAGCAACTAATTACGACTTACTATCGAAGGAATTAGAGATGTATTTTATGACTAGAGAGAGTATGTCTGGTTTTTTATCTATGACAGTTTGAGAAATGAACACAATTTGAGAGATGCTCCATTGTGGATAAAATGATAGCCTGGGATTGTGCTGTTTCAACCACATCAACACTGTGGATCCAGCTGTGATTGCTTTGACCATGCTTCGGCATTGGGCTTTGTTTGCCCAGTTGTGGCATTCGGACCTCAGCATTTCAGTGTGTACATCTCATGATGAAATGCAGCTTTTTTCACACTGACACTTTCCTAATTAAGTGTAGAGACATCTGCAAACCTACTGCTGTGATGGCTGATGGTTTGGGCCAGCAGATGTGCTAGCACATCAGTGGTCATCTGGGCCAAACAGCTGAGATCTGGGGGAGATATTGGGTCTTTTGGTGGGATGAGGTAACACACTCTGATAATCTTGGAAAGGCTGCTGTTGGGTTGAAAAGCAGTTCTAATCTGAAGTTGAGGAAGCAATGTAAACTTTCAGGTATTTCCAAAACAATATGGGCAACTTCAGTGGATTTGGCCTTTTCTGCACTTCATGCAATGAAGTCTGATGCATTGCTGTCTCATCTTGTAATTACTCTCTTTTTTCAATCGGCTTTCTGCTCTGAGACGTAAATGGGAACAAAGAAAACATCTTTTTCAGTATTTATAAGGTCACTCTACAAACCAAATATAACTGCAGAGAGTTATAAAACTTGATTTCTTATTTCATGTACTAGATCATCTGATTCCTGTATATAAGTGAGTTTAGATCAATATGACATTTTTAGTGACCTAGTAATACCGTAAGTGAAGTCATTACAAGTGCTGGTGGAGTATTGATTACAAACACTGCATACTTTACAAAAACATAAGAGCTGAACTTTCTTTTGAAGCAATTCTTACTAAATTATTCTCTTATATGCAGTAGGCACTTCATTAGTACAGCACTGGTATTTCTCTTGCTTTGAGTGCAAGGATGTTCTTAATTTCAAGTGTTTACTTGAATGTTAACAGCTTCTACAGCTGTTAAAAGCTTCTTCTATTAAAAGCCCTGATAAAACAGAGCTATTTTCCAGCACTTATGAAAGACAATATTCTCTAATAAAGGTTAAATATCCCTGAAAGATGATCCACCACTTCTTGATATCTACCTGTGTCAGAAGTTTGGTATTAATTTCTAGAAATATCAGGTACTCTGTAGCAACCTGTAATACCAAGAGGAAGGTGAAGATAGGTCAAAGTGAAACACTTCTTTCCTACTATGTCAGTGCTTTGTGCCATCATTCAAAATACAACCTAAAGAGTGGCAAATTTATTTTTTCTGTCCCTGATTAGTACTGGCATTATATCTGAGGGATCCAAAACAGTTCAGTTGTAACTTTCACTTCAAGCTGTTTGCCTTCCCTGTTCAACAGTTCGTGTTTTCTGAGGAGTTAAGACTCCAGAGACTTTCTGGTTGAATTCCTCTTTTCTTGAAGTGTTGTGTTGCATATTCATTGTGAATAGATACAGTATCCAGTTTTATTACCACTTACTCAGATATAAATCTGAATTTTGAATGTAAATACAATACTTGCAGTAAATGATGTCTGTTGATGATGGGCGGTTTTGGTTTGGTTTTTTTTAATAGGAAAAATACTTAGTAAAGGGAATTTAGGCTTTCTCAGATTCCTGTTTGTTGTGCTTGCACTCAGCAGTCACACATGACTGTCCCCATCCCACTGCTGCGGTCTGTTGTTAATCAACCCTGGTGCATTGCACATCTAAGCCATGCAAATAGATTTGTGCATGTAACAATGGAAAAGGAACGTAGGCATCTCTGTGTTTTACAGACTTCAGGGGAGACCAGAAAGGTAAAATTAGTCTTCAATTAGTTCCATTAGATTGCTTGTCCAGGAGGTAACATAAAGTGATCCACAGCTGATTAGCAACTTACTTTCAAGTGTGCTCATTCCAGAATGACACTGGTTGCTTTCCATATTGAAAACAGGTTCTTCTACATCCTAAATAGCTTAATGAGATTTGCCAGAAACCTGAAGTTTATACCTTTGTATCTTATGTGGCCACTGCTCAGAACAATAGGGGATAGAGAGGAGGGAATCCCAAAATGGGTCAAGGCTGGACCAAAAGAGAAACTGTCAAAGTTGTTGAAAATTCAGGTTTTGTCTGAAGCTTATGAAAACTTATCTTTTCAAAAACTACCCTCTTTAGTCCCTGGGCTTGTTATGACTTAATCAAGGAAAACAGGTATTTAATTTCCTGCTACCAGGATAGCTTATCCAGAAGAGCAGAAACAAAGCTAAAAAAGATATGAAACCATATCACAAAGGCAGTAGAAGCCTGAAAAAGGTCTTTCAAATTGTGATACCAAATTTCACCAGATCTGTTAGCTGATAATGTGCTTCTTTGAAACTTGCACAAAGCATGGAAAGCAGAAAAAAAACCCTGTAAAAATTTAGTAGTGAATTTCAAATAAAATCAAATTTTAATGAAATAAATTAAAAGTGAAGTCTGGTTGGCTGAATTGCCACAGTGAATACAGTGAAGTTTGTTTGAATACAGAGAACTTCTTGGTAAGTCTTTGAGAATACTTTGAGAGCCTCTTTCTAAGCTTCTATTCAAAATAAAATTCTGTAGCATTACCTAGAAAAGGAAATGAAAACTTAGAAGAAATTCATGATCAAATTCCTTCCCTCCTGATGGAATTTGAAGTAATTATTAAAAGTATCAAAATAACTTACTTTATACTCAGTTCCACACAGATATCTTACCTTAACAGTGGCTCTAGATGAGGATTTCTACAGTACAATGAAGGAAGTTGTCCATACTAGGCACTTGAAGGGAAACTCACTTTACTTGGAAAGTGAAAAAAAACCTTTGAAAATTCCTGAAGATACTGCTGCAAAGCCTTCCTTTCACCTCTTGTCTCAAAACTACTTTCTTCCATTGATGAAGATCAGTTTCATAAAATATGCCAGCTGGGAATGTTTGTGTTTTACTTCAGTGTGCTAAAGCTGTGATCATCTTATAGCATGGTGTCATTCTTAATCTTGTGCTTTTATAAACTTTAAACTGTAAACAAGCCTTAGAAGGTCTAACTCAGGGCATATGTGGTGTATAATTTCAGGGAGTCTTGTCAAGGCATTATGTGACCACGTTTGCTGCTACTTACCATTTTCTCTGTAGACGGTTCCTAAACATGAAGGGTCCTTCAGTAGCGTGACAGCATTGTGACAGATGTCACAAATATTCCTCCTCAAACTTTGATTTTTAGCTTTTTTCAAATACCCTGCTTAGAAAACAACCCTGTTATCTGATGAGTCTACCTTCTGTCAAGTATTCCTTCATCAGAAGGGACTTAGAAGAGTTAAAAGGTAAACTTTCAAAATCAAAGTTATTTGTCAGAATCCAGAATTCCAGAAAAAAGTGTCATGCTCTGGGAGAGATGTGTTCCTAACATAATCTGGCTTCACTTGGTCACTAAGACAGTTGGGAGAGAGCTGATACTTTGGGTTCAGAAAGTTGCTTTGAACTTCTCTAGTGTTCCTCCAAGAATTCATACACAACGCAGTGGAAGTCACCAAAGTGACAGTAAAAAATGGGATCAAGTGAGCAGCTGTGTACTTGAATATGGGAGCCTATTTAACCAGAAGAGATGCACTTCAGCTTCCTATACAGCTCAGCCTGGTTGTGGAGGAAAGGAAACAGAGTCTGTAGGAGGCATTTAATGTGAATCTTCCATCAGACAATCTGAAATGCTCTTCTTGACCTAAATGGACCTCCTTACACACCAGAGATTTGGGAACATAGCTACATTTTTATTCATGTTGGTACTAGTCTTTGGACATTCACAAACCTTTCAGCTTCTGAACTGTTCTTTCTAAATCTAGACAGCTGATCCCCAGCTGGGCTCTATCAGCCCTCTTAAGAGTCATTGTTTCCTAGGAAATCAAGCAAATTGAATTTGGAGGAGGATTCTTTTCTTTTGTTTCATCTCTCAGCTCCCTATGCATTGTCACTTTCAGCTATGGCCTTATATTTTGTGCATAATGCTTTATGAAAAGAGCATTGCCTCATGTCAGTTTGGCCTGTGTAATGTTTCAGACTCTGAAGAAGAGGGGATCAGAAGGATATGAGAGTGTCATTTCACTTTGAACACTGGTATGTTTTTTCTCTCCTTCTGGCTACTAGCATGAACTTGCAAGATAAGCATGTTTCACAAGGGCTGTGCTCTTTCTTACTGTCTGGATTGAAATGCAGCATTCAGCTCAAACACGTCTGTGTTGTTAATTTCTTTCTGTCCTAAGATTACTATAGTGCCCTCTTGCATCCATTACTGATGCAATCAGAAGACCCTAAGTTCAAGTTATGAAAGAAATCATGTGCTCTGGTACTACTAAAATTAATAGGGGTAAGATTTAGGATGGAATGAGAGTTACCTTGATGTGGAAATACTGATTTTTTTTCCCCTTTACTTTGGACTGCACATGCTTTTTCTATTGCTGAAAGGTTTATGGATGCAGTTGACAAGATGCATCTGTTCAAGGTGCCAGTAGGGAGAAGACCCAAAGAAAGAAGATCCAAACACCTCATTGACTGAGGAGGGTGGAAAGACACTTAAGCAATTGAAAGCTCATCTGGATTCCCTGCCAGAGGGGCCTTTACAGGTAAGAAAAGATTCCACTGTTCACAACTTCAGTGTAATCTTTTTCATTCTGTGCATTTAAGCACAATCTTTTCACTACTGCCATGTTAAAAGGAGGATTTGGAAGGGGTGTAGCACCAAAAACCCAAGTGGTTTCAAGTATGAAACATAGAGTCATAGGATCATTAAGATGGAAAAGACTTTCAAGATTATCAAGTCCAACCTTTGACCAAACAACGCCATGTCAAACTAGACTGTGGCACTAAATGTCATGTCCAGCTGTTTCTTGAACAATTCACCACCTCCCTGGGCAAACCATTCCAGTGCTTGACAGCCTTTTCAGTATGGTAGTTCTTGATGATATCCAACCTGAGTCCTGCCTGATTGTTGATATCCAAAATGC
>VZTH01015617.1:1904-12567 GCA_013397815.1 Aleadryas rufinucha | reverse complement strand
GGTGCCCATTCCCACTCCAGGGTTCCCATTCCCAACCCCCGGGAAGAGGAGCGTTCCCGTTGCGCTGCCGTTGCCGGGGCCGAGCGAGATAAGGGATATCAGCCACGGCCGATAGTGGAGCCGGAGCTGTGGGATGCAGATAAGGAGGAATCTGGGGCTTTGGGGGTTCTTGGGGGACAAACAACAAATTTTATATAATGGGGAGGTTCCGGGAAAATCCCCCTGGAATTCGGGGGGATTCGGGGAAAAAACGACCCCGGGAGACCCCTTGGGGTGAGGCCACGAAGGGAATTCCAGCGGGAATTCTGGGAAAATGGTGGTTAGGATGGGCTGGGAGCGGTTTAATGAATATTCATGAGGTGAGGGGCGGGGCTCCCTGCAGGGTCCCGCCCCACAAACGTCAGCTCGGGGCCGGGACCCTCGGGCTGCCCGGCGCCGATATCCCAAATTCTGCCCAAAAGTCCCATTTCCGGCCCATTTCGGGCTCATTCCTGAGCGATCTCCTGCGGGGCAGCTCCGGATCTCCCGAGGGGCTTTCCGGGATTTTCACGCCGGGATTTTCCTGGAGAAGACCCCGAACCTCCCGAATTTTATTTGGCACGCAGGTGAGACCCCGTTTTGGCAATTTTTTTGGGAATCCCGGCCATTCGGGATGTCTGGAATTCGGAATTTTGGAATTCAAAATTTTGGAATTTGAAATTTTGGAATTTGGGATTTCGGAATTCAAAATTTTGGAATTCAGAATTTTGGAATTTGAAATTTTGAAATTTTGAAATCCAGAATTTTGGAATTTGAAATTTTGAAATTTTGAAACTCAGAATTTTGGAATTTGGAATTTGTGAATCAATATTTTGGGTTATTTTGGGATTTGGGAATTTGGTTTTTCAGGCACTTGGAAACGGGGTTATTTGGGGATTTTGGAACCCGGTTAATTAATTTGGAACGCGGATTTCTGGGGAGTTTTTTGGGATTCGGTTTTGTGGGATTTCCAACCGGGGTTGTTTTGGGATTTCGGGATTTTGAAACTGCGTTATTTCAGGATCTTCCACCTTGGTTTTGTGGTCTTCTGACACAAAAAGGGGTTATTTTGGGGATTTTGGAACCCAAAATTTGGGAATTTGGTGTTGGTATTTCAGGACTGGGTTATTTTGGGATTTTGGAAGGCGGTTTTCTGGTATTTTTGGAGGTTTTGGGGTTATTTTTGGATTTTTGGGGGGTTATTTTCGATTTTGAAACCGGGTTATTTTGGGATTTTGGAACGCGTTTCCCTGCTATTTCAGAATTTGGTTTTCTGGTTTTTGGCAATGGGGCAGTTTCGGGATTCTGGAATTCGTTTTTGTAGTATTTCGGAACCGGGGTTATTTGGGGATCGTGGAATTCGGTGTTTTGGGATTTCCAGGCGGGGATATTTTGGAACGCCGGTTTTGGCTGCTATTTTGGTTCATTTCGGTCTTTTCATTTCGGTTTCGTGGTCGTCTCAAACCGAGTTATTTCGGGGTTTTGAAATTGGGGTTTTTTGCTATTCGGGGATTCCGTTTTGTGGTAATTTGAAACGGGGCTATTTCGGGACATTCAAACTTGGTTTTTCCTACTTCGACACAGGGTTATTTTGGGATTTTGAAATGGGGCGATTTGGGGATTTTGGGATGCGGTTTGCTGCCGGTTTGAAATTCGGGTTTCTGCTCGCTTCAGACGGGGTTATTTTGGGATTTAAGAATTCAGGATTTTCAGACCAGGGGATTTTGGAACCGGGGTTTGTGGTTATTTCGGAGCTGAGTTATTTTGGGGTTTTGGAATTTGATTTTCGGGTATTTTGGAATTTGGCTTTCACCGTTTTGAAACGGGGTTAATTTGGAACCCGGTTCTGCGCTATTTCGAAATGGGGCTTTTTTGGGTATTTTTGAACTCGGTTTTGTGGTCGTTCGAAGCGGGGCTATTTTGGGATTGTGAAACGGGGTAATTTTGGGGTTTTTAACGCCGTTTTCTGATATTTTTAAATTCGGTTTTCTGCTGTTTTGAATCGGGGCCATTTCGGCATTGCCAAACTCGGGTTTGTGGTAGTTTGGAACAGGGTTATTTGGGGATTTTGAAATTCCTTTTGGGATTTTGGAACTCAAATTTCTGCGATTTTGGAATTCGGTTTTCTGGCATTTCGAAACTGGGTTATTTTGGAACCCGGCTATTTGGTGTTTTGGAATGGGGTTATTTTGGGCTTTTCAAACATTTTCTGGTCTTTTGGAATTTGGTTTTTGGGATTTTGGGACTTGGTTTTTTTGGGATTTTGGATGTGGGTTCTTCTGAAACGTGGTTATTTTAGAAGCTGTTTTTTGGTATTTTGGAACAAGATTATTTTGGTATTTTCAAACTTGGTTTTGTGGAACGGGGTTATTTTGGGAATTTGGAACTCAAATTTCTGGGATTTTGGAGCTCAAATTTCTGGGATTTTGGAATTTGGTTTTCTGGCATTTTGAAACAGGGCTATTTCAGTATTTTTGAACTTGGTTTTGTGGTGTTTCGAAACTGGGTTATTTTGGAACCCAATTCTATGATGTTCTGAAACTGGGTTATTTTAGAACCTATTTTTTTGGTATTTTGGAACAAGATTATTTTGGTATTTTCAAACTTGGTTTTGTGGAACGGGGTTATTTTGGGATTTTGGAACTCAAATTTCTGGGATTTTGGAATTCGGTTTTCTGCTATTTTGAAACGGGGTTGTTTTGGGATTTCTGAACTTGGTTTTGTGGTATTTTGGAACGGGGTTATTGTGGAACCCAATTCTGTGGTGTTTTGAAACTGGGTTATTTTGGAACCTTTTTTTTTATTTTAGAACTGGGTTATTTTGGGATTTTCAAACCTCGTTTTCTGGTCTTTTGGGATTTGGGTTTTTGGTATTTTGGACCTGGGTTCTTCTGAAACTTGGTTATTTTAGAACCTGGTTTTTTGGTATTTTGGACCTGGGTTATTTTGGGATTTTCAAACTTGGTCTTGTGGAACGGGGTTATTTTGGGAATTTGGAACTCAAATTTCTGGGATTTTGGAATTCGGTTTTCTGGCATTTTGAAACGGGGCTATTTCGGTATTTTTGAACTTGGTTTTGTGGTGTTTTGAACCTGGGTTATTTTAAAACCTGGGGTTTTTTGGGATTTTCAAACCTCATTTTCTGGTCCTTTGGAATTTGGTTTTTGGGATTTTGGACCTGGGTTTTTTTGGGATTTTGAAATTTTTTTTTGGTATTTTAGGATTTTGAAATGGGGATATTCTGGGATTTTTGAATTTGGTTTTGTGGTGTTTTGAAACTGGGTTATTTTGGAAACTGGTTTTTGGGGATTTTGGAACTGGGTTATTTTGAAACTTGGTTGTTTTAGAACCCATTTTTTTTGTATTTTGAACCCTTTTTTTTTTGGAAAAAATCACCCCTTGGGTGAATATTGAAACATTGGAGGAGGATTGGAGCCCCTGGTGGAACAGCAACCAGGGAGAATTAATTAAAATTAATAGTTAATTAAATATTAGATATTAATTTAATTAAACAGTTAATTAAATAATAATTTAATTAAATATCAATTTAATAAAAAATTAAATATTTTAATCAGTGGTGGCCTTGGTATAAATTAGAGTTGGGAGAAAAAAGGCTCAAAAATGGTACCTTAGACATAAAAAATTCCTTGCAACTGACATTGGGAACAAAAAATGGGGTGAAATGATGGATTCCGGAATATTTTTAATTTGGAGAAATCGCCCTCGATGGCAGAAGGATTTCGGGGTTAACTCGACGCTTTTGGATCCTTTAATTTTGGGGTTAGAGAAGGAAAACAAGGAAAAAAGGGTTAAAAGTTGTTCGTGTGTAGAACTGGTCAAGGTTCCTTTAAATATTTGGATTTTCAAGAAAAAGCAAATGGAAGTTTAGTCCGGTGCAGGGAGGCCGGAGAGGGAGCAGCTGCAGGGGGAGATAAGGGAGGACAGGAAAGATAAGAGAAATTTGGGGGGGGAAGGCAGAAATGGCCCAGTTCTTGTTTTGATGGGAGGGTGCTCAGATGCCATCGGAGTTTGGGATGTTGAAATGGGGGATTCTGGAATAAAACGGCAGAAGTTCCAGGGGATGGAGGGTGGGGATGAGGGGGAAGCACGGGGTGTTGGATGGGCTGTGGGTGTGAATCAAAAACCCAAAAAAAACCCCAAAAAAACCCCCCAAAAAAAACCCCAAATCACCAAAAACCACCGAAACCCACCTAAAAATCTACGGAACACACCAAATCCCCCCAAACCCCCCAAAACAGTAAGAGGTGACTAAACAGAAACTGATAAGAGTTATCAGCAAACTTCTGTGTCACATAAAATATAAAATATATATTACATGACATTAATATTATAGATTATATTTGATACATTATTAGATCATTAAATATATTAACAAGGCAAATATATTTTTACAGAATATATTTTATGTATATAAAAGACATATTACATACGTACTACATATTNAATTAAATCTTTACCCTTAAAACATCAACCCTCACCTCCCAAGAGCCCCAGCAAAGCCCAGCAGGGCCCCACAGACCCCGATGGCCTTGGATCCTCCCCTTCCCAAACCAAGGAGAACCCTGGGATTTCCTGGGAATGTTGGGTTCACACTGGGGTGGGTTTGGGGTCCCAACATCGGGAATCTCCTGCATGGAAAAGGGGCGGGAAAAAGGGAGAATTCTCCTCGATTTGGGTCAGTGGGTGCCAAATTGGAGACGGCCCCAAAAGGGACTCATGGCACTTGTTGGGATTGTTGGGGTCATTGGGATTTTGGGATCGCTGGGATCGTCGGGATCATTGCGGTCACTGGGGTCATTGAGATCATTAGGATTGTTGGGATTATTGGGGTCATTGGGGTCGTTGGGATCGTTGGGATCGTTGGGATCGTTGGGATCGTTGGGATCGTTGGGATCGTTGGGATCGTTGGGATCGTTGGGATCGTTGGGATCGTTGGGATCGTTGGGATCGTTGGGATCGTTGGGATCGTTGGGATCGTTGGGATCGTTGGGATCGTTGGGATCGTTGGGATCGTTGGGATCGTTGGGATCGTTGGGATCGTTGGGATCGTTGGGATCGTTGGGATCGTTGGGATCGTTGGGATCGTTGGGATCGTTGGGATCGTTGGGATCGTTGGGATCGTTGGGATCGTTGGGATCGTTGGGATCGTTGGGATCGTTGGGATCGTTGGGATCGTTGGGATCGTTGGGATCGTTGGGATCGTTGGGATCGTTGGGATCGTTGGGATCGTTGGGATCGTTGGGATCGTTGGGATCGTTGGGATCGTTGGGATCGTTGGGATCGTTGGGATCGTTGGGATCGTTGGGATCGTTGGGATCGTTGGGATCGTTGGGATCGTTGGGATCGTTGGGATCGTTGGGATCGTTGGGATCGTTGGGATCGTTGGGATCGTTGGGATCGTTGGGATCGTTGGGATCGTTGGGATCGTTGGGATCGTTGGGATCGTTGGGATCGTTGGGATCGTTGGGATCGTTGGGATCGTTGGGATCGTTGGGATCGTTGGGATCGTTGGGATCGTTGGGATCGTTGGGATCGTTGGGATCGTTGGGATCGTTGGGATCGTTGGGATCGTTGGGATCGTTGGGATCGTTGGGATCGTTGGGATCATTGGGGTCAGTGGGATTGTTGGGATTGTTGGGATCATTGGTATCATTGGGATCATAGAGGTCATTGGGATCATTGAGGTCATTGGGATTGTTGGGATCATTGGGATCATTGGGGTCATTGGGATCATTGGGATTGTTGGGATCGTTGGGATCGTTGGGGTCATCAGGATCATTGGGATCATTGGGATCATTGGGATCATTGGGATTGTAGGGATCATTGGGGTCATCGGGATCATTGGGATCACTGGGGTCATTGGGGTCGTTGGGATCATTGGGGTCATTGGGATCATTGGGATTGTTGAGATTATTGGGATTGTTGGGATCATTGGCATCACTGGGATCGTTGGGATTGTTTGGATCATTGGGGTTATTGGGATTGTTGGCATCATTGGGATCATTGGGATCATTGGGATCGTTGGCATCATTGGGGTCATTGGGGTCATTGGGATCACTGGGATCATTGTAGCGTTCATGTTGTTCATATTGGGATCAAATGCTGGAGTTGTCCCAAAATGCTGGAAAATGGAATTTTGGGAATTGTCCCAAAGGAGACAAAGTCCCCCAAAAAAAGCAGGAACTGGATAAACATCCCCAAGATCCGGAATGTTCCGTTCCCACAGAGGGGGATTAAAGTGCAAAATGAGATAAAAAGGCGTAAAAATGGGCCAAAAAAGAGATAAATGGGATAAATGGGACTGGATCCTGGGAATTTACGGACAACGAGGAATTCCGGGGTTTCTGGGGAAACAACGGCCCCAGAAGGAGTCCAAGGAAAAGCCCCCCTGGATTTCGGGGGATTCGGGGAAAACGACCCCCAGAGACCCCTCCGGACCCTCTGTGGCCATAAAAGGAATCCCAGTGGGAATTAATCCCGGGAAAATCACGGTTATGGATCAGCCTGGAATGCGTTCTAATGGATATTCAGGATTTTGATGGATGAAAACCCCATTGGGAATTCTCACCCCAAACCTCGGATCGTGGCACGGATCCTCGGGGTGAATTCCCTCTTTCAATGCTTGGAATCGCGTTAGGAAGCTGAATTTTCCGGCCGATTTCAGGATCGGGATCGGCCCCAGCAGGAAACCGACGGCAAATCCAGGGAATCCCATTTTTCCTTAAGGCCGGATGATGGATTTGGGAACCCAAGAGCCCCGAAATCCACAGGATTTGCCTCAGTTTTGGCGGAACCGGTGGTGAATTCCTTTGGGAATTTGGGGATCCTCCCTTTTTTCCCAAGGCTCTTTTCCCTGGTTCTTCCCCCATTTCTGGCTGGGATTTTCTCCAGCGTTGGGAAAATCTCCAGATTGGGCCAATCATCATTTTTCCCACTTTTCCAAGGTTTTTCCAAGCAAAGTTCCATTTTTGGTTCCATTGGCCAAATATGTCTTGATTTCCTTGGAATTTCGCTCCCAATTTGGGTTCCTTGCATCAAAAACCGGCAAAGAGTCCCGGAAATATCCGGAAATTCCACACCGGGGGTGTTGAGAGGGAATTTTTGGCTCCATCCTCACTCCTGGAGATGGAATTTGCACCTTCCCAGCCTCAAATCCTTCATGGAAAGTGTCAAAATTCCACGGATTTGTGGGATTTGAAGCCAAATCCAACTTTGGAGCCAAATCTGACAAGGAGGGGATCCGGAAGAGTTGACAAAAAAACGATAAAGTCAATAAATATGGAGGGAAAATATGGAAATCTCTGGGAATTGCCACAGGCAAAGGGGGAATTTCCATTTTTTGATGCTTCCTGAAGAATCCGGGATTCCCACTTGAGTTAAAATCCTGGGTTTTTTCCCCATTTTCCCTCTTTTTCAGCACCCCGGGACGCGCCCATGTCGGAATCGTATCGCGGTGTCCAGATGTCGGCGGTCCGAACCCCACCTCCGAGCCAAGGTGGATCCCAAAGGATCGGGATTCGGCCCCAAAATGGCCCCAAATCCCCCAAAACTTGATGAATTTTACTCCATAAATCTCAAGGTTTAATTCTACCCCGGAATGTGGGATTTTAGGATTGAGTTCCGGCTTGGAATGGGAATTTCAGGATTTCATTCCACCTCAGAATCTGAATTTTGGGGTTTAATTCCACCCCAGAATGGGGGATTTTGGGGTTGAAGTTCAGCTTCAGAATGGGAATTTTTGGGTTGAATTCCACCTCAGAAATGGGAATTTTAGAGTTGAATTCCACCTCAGAAATGGGAATTTTTGGGTTTAATTCCACCTCAGAAATGGGAATTTTTGGGTTTCCCCCACCCCATTCCCAACAGGGATAAATCCCGAGTAAATCCACTCTGGAATTCCTCCCTCAACCCCAAAAATCCCTAAATGCAGCAAATCTGGAATCTGCTCCATCACTTTCCATAAAAAGCCGTAAATCAGGGAAATTCTGACAATTCCCTGTATCCCAGGAACCCCCTGGACCAGGATTTGACCCCAAAACGCCCCAAAATCCCCCTAAAATTCCCTTTTTTCCCCCTTTCCCACCAGGAATTTATGTCCTCGCGGCGCCTCCGAGCCATCCCCAAGGCCCCGCCCCATCCTGGGGGCCTCACCCGGATCCGGCCCCGAAAATTCGGGAATCGAATCCCAAAAAATCGGCCCCGGGGCGGTCAGTGGTCATCCTGTCCATCCTGCTGGCCCTGAGCTGCCTGGTGTGGGGCATCCTCCTCGCCGTGGCCATGAAAAACCGTGAGTGACCTGGGAAAAGCCGGGAAAATGCCCCAAAAATCGGGATTTGGGATCCTAAAAATGAGCCAGGGCCGGAGCCCACCTCGGAATGGGAATTTTGGGTTTAATTCCACCCAAAAGTGGGAATTTTAGGGTTTAATTCCATTTAAGAATGGAAACGTCAAGATTTAATTCCACCTTTAAATGGGAATTTTGGGGTTTAATTCTACTTAAGAATGGAAAATTTAAGTTCACCTTTGGAGTGGGAATTTTTGGGTTTAATTCCACCTCGGAATAGGAATTTTAAGGTCAAATTCCACCTTGGAATGGGGATTTGGGGGTTAATTCCACCCCAAAGTGGGAACTTTAGGGTTTCATTCCACTTAAAAATGGAAACTTTAAGATTTAAGTTCACCTTTAAATGGGAATTTTTGTGTTTAATTCCACCTTTAAATGGGAATTTTGGGGTTTAATTCCACCTCAGAATGGGAATTTTTGGGGTTTCCGCCTCAGAACGGGAATTTTTGGGTTGAATTTCATCTCAATACAGAAATTTGAAGGTTTAAGTTCATCTTTGGAATGGGAATTTCAAAACGGAATTATTCCTGGGAATGGGAGTTCTGGGGGTGGTTTCCACCTTGGAATGGGAATTTGGGGGTTAATTCCATCCCAAAAATTGGAATTTTAGGGTTTAATTCTACTTAAGAATGGCAAATTTAAGTTCACCTTTAAATGGGAATTTTGGGGTTTAATTCCACCTCAGAATGGGAATTTTTGGGGTTTCCGCCTCAGAACGGGAATTTTTGGGTTTAATTCCACGTTGGAATGGAAATTCTTGGGTTTAATTCCACCTCGGAATGGGAATTTTAAGGTCGAATTCCACCTTGGAATGGGAATTTTGGATTTAATTCCACCTTGGAATGGGAATTTGGGGGTTAATTCCACCCCAAAGTGGGAATTTTAGGGTTTCNGGGTTAATTCCATCCCAAAAATTGGAATTTTAGGGTTTAATTCTACTTAAGAATGGAAAATTTAAGTTCACCTTTGGAGTGGGAATTTTTGGGTTTAATTCCACGTTGGAATGGAAATTCTTGGGTTTAATTCCACCTCGGAATGGGAATTTTAAGGTCGAATTCCACCTTGGAATGGGAATTTTGGATTTAATTCCACCTTGGAATGGGAATTTGGGGGTTAATTCCACCCCAAAGTGGGAATTTTAGGGTTTCATTCCACTTAAGAATGGAAACTTCAAGATTTAAGTTCACCTTTGGAATGGGAATTTTTGTGTTTAATTCCACCTTGGAATGGGAATTTTGGGGTTTAATTCCACCTTGGAATGGGAATTTTGGGGTTTAATTCCACTTTTAAATGGGAATTTTTGGGTTTAATTCCATTTTTAAATGGGATTTTTAGAGTTCCGCCTTTAAATGGGAATTTTTGGGTTTAATTCCACTTTTAAATGGGAATTTTTGGGTTTAATTCCACTTTTAAATGGGAATTTTGGGCTTAATTCTGCCTCAGAAGGGGAATTTTAAGATTGAATTCCACCTTGTAATGGGAATTTCGGGGTGGAGTTTCACCCAGGAACGGGAATTTCTGGGTTCAAGATCACCATTCGAAATGGGAATTTTTGAGGTTTAATTCCACCTTGGAATGGGAATTTTGGGGTTTAAGATCCCCTTTGGAATGGGAATTTGGGGGTTTTAATTCCACCTTGGACTGGGAATTCTGGGATTTAATTCCAGTTCAGCATCTGAATTTCAGGGTTTAATTCCCGCCTCAGAAATGGGAATTTTTGGGTTCAGTTCTGCCTCGGAAATGGGAATTTTGGGGTTCAACTCCACCTTGGAAATGGGAATTTTGGGATTTCCCCCACCCCATTCCCAACAGGGATAAATCCCGAGTAAATCCACTCTGGAATTCCTCCCTCAGCCCCCAAAAACCCCGAAATGTGGCAAATTCGGGATCCGCTCCGTAATTCCCCACCCGGCCCCAAAACACTCCGGAAACGGGAAATTTGGGAATTCCCGGGCGGGATCCAAGGGGGTTTCCGGGATTTTCCTTCCAGAGGCGGAAATGAGGGAGGAACTGGAGCTGCTGCGCTCCAACTCCTCGGGGAGCTGGGCCCAGGGTACGTCTGGGAGCACTGGGAGCACTGGGAGGGCACTGGGAGCACTGGGAATTAGGCCGGGGGTACTGGGAGCACTGGGAGGGCACTGGAAGGGCACAGGGGAATTAGGCTAGGGGTACTGGGAGGGCACTGGGAGCACTGGGAGGGCACTGGGAGCACTGGGAATTGAACAGGGGGTACTGGGAAGGCACTGGGAGGGCACTGGGAGCACTGGGAGCACACTGGGA
>VZTH01015616.1:0-17374 GCA_013397815.1 Aleadryas rufinucha | reverse complement strand
GGGGATTGAGGGTTACTGGGTACATGGGGGTCACTGGGGGCTGGCCCAGGAGGCTGCTGGGCTCCTCCAGCCTTGCAGAGCCACCGTGGGTCCATGGATTTGGGTGTCACTGGGCTGGTTTTGGTGGAAGTCCCTGCAGCAGTGTGCCAAGGAAAGCGATGCTCCGTGCCTTTGTGGCATCACCAGCCCCACCAGCGCCCTGCCAGCGCCACATCCACCTCCAGCTGGTTTCTCCAGAGCCAACAGATGGGTTAAAAAAAAAAAAAAAGAAAATAATATAATGCAGCTCATTTGGGCTGCTTTGGATGTTTTTTCCTGTTCCTGAAGCAAGGACCCTTCTGCTGTTCTTGCTTTGGCTGTTTATCAAGAGCTTCCCAGCCCTGGATCCTGTGGCTGCTTTCCCAGGATTAGGGAGGGTGTGTAAGGAGAACAGTGCTGGGGAGGCCTCAGGGGTGGGATGCTCCCATCTCAGCTGCCCCCAGCCAGAAAGAACCCCCAGCATGAAATCCCTGTGGGAAAAAGCTGGACCATGTCCTCACAGGGATGCTTGTGGAGGAAGAAAACCCTCCAGGTCCTGAGCCAACCCCCTCTCATGGTACTGGGCTGTCGACTCCTTCGTCAAGCTGAGGGCAGGGGAAAATAAAATGACCCCTTTTTATTTTTTAATATGTAAAATAAGAGGGTGAAGCTTGCACAGAGCCTGGTGTGGGGAAGGAATGCTGCAGCCCTGAGGTGCTCCCCAAATTCCAGGTATGCACGGATGAGTGAGGCTGTTTTATGGGAACTGGCTGCCTCCAGGGGGTCCTTTTTAGGGTGAAGCATCCTAAAGATCATTACAACAAACCAGCCGGGGGGAAAACTCTTCTTGGTGTGAGAAAAGACCGAAGGAAAGAAGGGGTGTCCTTGGGTGTATCTCATCTTTCCAAAAAACACAAGGATGTAATTAAATATTTGATTCTTCCCCTCGCCTGGGGAGTGACTTTATCCACATGTGCAGAGTTTGGGGCTCCCATTGCACGGGGATCCCTGTACACATTCACACACTTTCATAAAGGGCTGAACAGGTCCTGTCCACCACAGCCAGGACTCGGGGCTCCCCAGCCCCTGGGAGCTGCAGCCCCTCTCCCCACGCTGGGCAGGTCTCACTGGGATCAGGCTCCATCAAAGCCAAGTTCACAGGATGCAGCACTGGTGGACCTTCACAGCTCTAAGGAAATCTTTCTTTGTCACCAAAACATCCCTTGCTCTGGTTTTAACCGGTGTCAGAGGCTCGTTCTGGAGTGGAGATGGACAAGTTTTAGAGGCTGTTAATGGAATCACCACCACTGGGATGTGGTCCACGGGTCTGGGGTCCATGGGCTCAGGGCTGGGCCCCCTTTTCTTGCTCCACACCACCAGTTGTCTTGTCTCTGCTTGAAGGCAAGATCAGCTTGAAACACCCTCCAAAATTTCCCTGGCCTTTGCAAAACACCCCACTGCAGGGGCAGAGCACAGGCAGGACCGGAGGGGCAGGAGATGGGGGCTCACTGGGGTGCCTGGTCCCCTCGGGGTGCCCACGGGATGGCTGGGGGTGGGTGTCCCTGCTGGGATCGGGGACCAGGACCACAGGGGATCAAGATCACAGGGGACAAGCCGTGACCAGCACCTCCTGGGCAGGGGCACAGCAGCACCTACCCCTGCTGCAGGGTGTCCGGGCTGGGGAGGCATCCAACTGCTCCACATCCCGCGGTGAGAGCTGGAGCTGCTCACCTGCTTAACCCACAGCCAGCTCCCTGTGTGGGTGACAGCCCTGTCCCCTCCCTTACACCAGCCACGGCAGAACCATCCTGTCCCCCTGCCGTGCCACCGCGGACAGGTAGCCCTGTCCCCTACCACACACCCATTACAGGGTGACAGCCCTGCCCACCCCCGTGCCATCCATGGGGGTGACAGCCCTGTGTCCCCCGTGCCACCCATGGCGTGACAGCCCCGTCCCCCCGCCGTGTCACCCGTGGGGGGGGAGCAGCCCGGCAGCCTCCTCTCGGCTGATGCGCAGTGACATTTCCAATCTGTTGCCATGGGCGCTCGGGGACTTTTGCTGTGGAGGGGAATCGCGTTTCTCCCCCCTCCTCCTCCTCCTCCCCTTCCCTCCCTCCCGATGACGTCATGGATGACCACGGTGGTGACAGGGCCACCTGTGGGCTGATGAGGGGTTTAAAGAGACAGTCTGCAGCTGCAACAGGAGCCCTGGCTATTGTCTCCGCACCTGAGAGCGGGGAAACCTGCAGCACCCAGACCATCCATCCATCCATCCATCCACCCACCCACCCACCGCATCCCATCCGTCTCACCTCATCCCTGCATCCCTTGCCTCCACCACTGCAGCTCTCCCGGGACAGGGGCGTCCCAAGCTGGGTCCCGTATCCCTTCCCTGTAGCGGCTCCT
This sequence comes from Aleadryas rufinucha, assembly GCA_013397815.1. Lineage (NCBI taxonomy): Eukaryota > Metazoa > Chordata > Aves > Passeriformes > Aleadryas > Aleadryas rufinucha. Next base: position 14,950 of record VZTH01015616.1, on the reverse strand, counting down.
CCAAGGTAAGGCTGCGCTCCGCGCCCCCCCGTCCCACTGGGAACCCCGGCGGGCTGCAGCCCCAAACGCCGCTGGCAGTATTCAGGGCTGCAGCCTGAAGGGACCCCTGGGAATCCAAAAAAGCCTGGATGGGTGCCCTCAGCTTGGAAAGAACAACAGAACAACCCCTGGGACAACAAACCCCCCGAGGTGGCAGGTCCCTCCTTGCGTGAAGGGGCTGGGATGCTCCTGCCTGGGAGGTGTGGGGCTCTACAGCATCTTCATCCCTGGCCAGCTGGTATTCCCAGACCATCTCAGAAGATGCTCACCACCGGGTGTCTGCCTTCCTTCTATGCCAACTCCCTGGAATAAACCTTGTCCCTGCCGTGGTCCTCATCAAGGGGACCCTCAGAGCCGATGCCATGTCGTGCACCCGAAACCCAGCATGGCCAAGCCCTGAGGGGCCGCAGGTGATGCCAGGAGCCTCGGTGCATGCTGAGGGGGCAGGAAAGGGCTGAGGGAGCAGGCAAGGGAAGGAGGAGAGGAGCTGCCTTCCTCATCTTGGGGGGGAGAAGGACCAAATCTGCCCTGTCCCAAGAGCTTTGTCCCACCGTAATTTCAGTTCCAATGGGGCAAGCAGCAGGTAAGTGCCTCTGTTCGGTGTCACTCGGATGTGCAGGCAGTGGACAAGGTAGAAAAAGGGTCTGGGACCTGTGAGAGGCTTGGAGAAGAGCAGGGTGGAGATGTGCATGCAGGGATTGGTGTTTGTATTCCCAGTGAGAGGAAGGCTGTGTCGCTTCCCACCGGACATACCCCGGTGGTGACCATGCAAGTCGCCAAACTCCTCGGTAGCTCCCACCAAGCAGTCCTGGAAGGTCTTTCTGAGCCCACAGCCGCCTGCAGATCCAGGTCCACTGGAGCCTGCGTGGACTCCCAGCAGCTACAGAGCCACTGGTCCCACAGGGGTGGCTGTCATGGGAGCAAAACAACCGGGACAAACCCCACAGCAAGCAGCCTGGGCTGCCTCTGCAGCCTTCCCAGGGACAGATGGCATGGGGACACGGGGCAGGTGGGGAAGTGGTCCATGCTCCAGTGGCTCTGTGGTCCATCCTTGAGGACCTGAGCAAACCCAGTGATGCGGCTGCCCCTGGGATCCTGCCGGAGTCGGGCTGTCCACGTCCCGTTCCCGCAGTGCTGGGAGCTGAAGGGATAAGCAGTGGCATGTTTCTGCCATCCATCCCTCAAAAAATGCAGAGGGCTCCGGCTGGGCCTGGTTTTTGGGTGGAAGAAGCAAAATATGGATTGTCTGACAGGTGGAAATTTCTGCCTGAGTGGCCTTGGCATTTGCCCACCTGGCAGCAGCGGAAGCGCAGGGACACAGCCTGGACCTCTTGGCACATGGCCTGGGAGATTTGGGGAGAACACCCACAGCCCCCTATGATGCTGTGTCACTTTTGGCCCCCCTGCTGCCATGGGCACACTCTGCGGGTGCAGCCGGTAAATTGAGGAGCTCTGGCTGTGCTCAGCACCCCAGTGTGGCACAGGGCAGCCCTGGGTGCACTCACCTGGCTTTGGAGGGCTTTGGGGAAGCTGAAGCTGATGCTCTGTTGGCAGCTTCCTGGAAGATGCCCAGAGCAGGGTGCAGAGTCTGTAACAGAGAGCTTTTGGGGGCTTGGCTCCCGGGTGTGCAGTCGGGCTCACCCCCTTCCTGCAGGCTGTGCGGGGCAGGGGCTGCTGGAGCAGCAGCCACGGAAAGCAGGAGCTAATTTAATATTAGATGTCATGGGTGAGGGCTGCCTGTTTTTCCTCTAAAAGGTGCGAGCAGAGCTGAGCAGGCACGGGGTGGGGGGTCTGGTTCATGCAGATGAACGCACGGAGCAGGCGGGGGTTGCACAACACACGGGAGGAGTTGTGGAGTAGCTGCCGGCTGTGCCCGATGATCCAGGGATGCGCCACGCAGCCAGCCTTCTTTTACCGCTTCAAAATCCTGCGAGAGCACGATGTAACCAGGAGGGAACTCTTGCCTGTGTGCGAGGGCACCCAAATATACACATACACACACGTGTCCTACCCCAATACGTGGCGGAGCTGGGGAATGCCAGCACATGAGCTGGTTACGCTCCCAGCTCCCCCCGGCAAGCGCTTCCACCTCCCCCATTCCCTCAGGGAAAACTCTTCCGACGCTGCTGATGGATAACGGTGCCGGAGCGCGGGCTTCTTTCTTGACCCTCCTTCTGGCATCATCCAAATTCCCTCTGCCAGCTTTGTAAGCTTCGGTTTGAGATGGTGCGGGAGCTTGAGGCTAAATGTCTGTTTGCCACCGTCTCAAACACGGATGGGATCTCCAGCGGGGATTTCTCTGGGTGGGGAATGAAGTTGGGACCTTGCTCTGGTGCTGAGGAGCCCAACCCTTTGGGCATGGAAGGGAGAGTTAGGAGGAAGCGAGCAATTCTACCCTCAAGGCTTCTCGCTGGTCTGTGTTTTCCTGTCGGGGTCTGAGCCCACCCAAGACTCAGGATGTTGCTGTGTGCTGGAGTGACAGCTCCCTCTGGTCAAACACCGAGGAGGGGATGAAGGTGCCAGCTTTGATGCTGCCCTTGGCGTGCTTTAGGCTGAACTGTGCCCAAGCCACAGGGAGGAAAGGTGAGGAACTGATGCCACCAGCCAGTAGCCAGCATCCCTCACCTCCCAACCTGGCTCAGCTCGTGCAAGCAGCAGGCACTGGCTCCTTGGCACCGAGGCTTTTCCAGCACAGCCTCTTAACCCCGCTAATTCTCTTGTGTTCTCCTGCCAGGCCCGCTGTCCCCCTGCCAGGGGATGGCCCAGAGCCTGCTAATTGCACCAGCAAGCTGCCACGTGTCTCCATCACTGGGGTTCTTATTCTCTGGTGTTATTTTGGGGACTGCTGGTCCTTGCCCAGCAGTGTGGGACAGGACAGTGACTGGCAGCATCCCTTGCCCCTTCCCCTTCACCTTTACCTGCTAAATTATCTCAGTCATGGATTGATGCCCCTGCTCCCAGTCTCACCAGGGATTAGGGCAATCCTCAGTTTCTCCCATTCCTTCTTCCCTCTTGGAAAGGCAAAAAAGGCACAGTGAGAGGAAGGTCTGCCTGAGCTTGCCTAACCCACTCTCAGCCCAAAAGTCCACAGCTCCAAGGCTGGTTTGGCGGTCCCAGAGTTGATGTGGAGGTGCCACAGCTCATCCCCACAACAGTCCCCTGCTCTCCTCCCCTTCTCGTCCAGGGGAGGCTCAGGGTGCCAGCAGCACCCTGGAGCACCACTCACCTCCCACCTCCCCATCCCCTCCTCCTGTCCCCAGGCCATCTGGCCACACTCATCCATGTTAAACAAATGCTGGAGTCTATTATCAGGCCCTGCCTCCCCCTTCCCCCCCAGACAGATGGAGGCTGAGCGCACCCGGAGCCCCGGCCCGCAGCATTCATGTGTGTGAATGAGAAAATTGAATTATTTATGGCCATGTGAATAAGGCTGGCGGCTGCGGAGGCCGAGCGGAAAGGACTCCATTACGTGGAGAGTACCTGTTGCTATGGAGCTGGGGCTTCTTCCCCATGGCCCCCCATGCACAGCTGCATCCCTGCCTGCCCCCTATCCTACCCTGATCCTCATGGAGAGGAGATGGAGAGCAGAGCTGAGTGCTGGACTAGCCATGGTGTGACCAGTATGGGTGCTTTCCTCCCTGCACTGTGCCTGCTGCTCCTGCAGACTGGTTTAGAGGGCACCCCCAATCTCCCCACATTTTGAAACAGATTTGCATCCCCAGTGCAATGTGGGGATGGTGTGGTGCTGGCAGCCAGTGGCTCCCTGACCCCCTGGCCACCATGGTCTGCAGCCAGAAAACAGTGGGAATTATCGGGGTGGGAAGTGTTGGGGTGGGCAGCGCCAGCATCTCATGGCTAGGGCTGGGCAAAGCTAGTCCGACCCTAGCACAGGTCAAAGGGTGACTCTCAGCTCAGACTCCTCAACTCCCCTTAAAACTCCCATCCCTGGAGGCAGCAGGAGCTGTGACTTGAGGTCCCCTCCTGTCCCCATGCCCAGGCAGAAAAGCAGCTTTGCAAGAGCAGGGACTCCTTCCAGAGCCACCTGCATTGCAGCCTCTCCTTCAGGGATGCCGAATCCTGCAGTGATGCTGAGGGAGGTGCTGGGGCTTCCCTCCCTCCCACTGTCTCCCCAGCTCCTCTTTGTCTAAAAAGTAGGACTTTGTCCCTGCTGGGGTGCAGTCCTTCCTGCCTGGATGCGGCCCTGGGGTCAGGCCAGGCTCCGGGGGACCATGAGGGGATGGGACGTGGCAGCCCCCAACCCTGTACGACAGCAGTGCAGGGACTCCTGCTCCCTTCCCTGCAGAGCTAAGAATAGACTCCAGCTCCGCTCCTGATGCTGAGTGGGCTCTGCTGGGCTCAGAGGAATAAAAAGCAGGAAAACGCTTATTTTAGTTGCTGCAGTCGACAGCTGTGACTCGTATGTACCTAAGGAGCGGCTTTGCACCGTGTTTACCCTCCCGCTGCCGGGAGCAGAGGCACCATTGCAGACCTCTCTTTCAGGCTATGGATGCCCCTGCCATGCTCCCAGCCCCAAAATCCCAGCTGGCTCCCAATCCTTCTCTGGCACAACCGGCTGCTTCCCACCCTTCTTTCCCCCACGCTTTCAGAGTGAGCCCAGGCGATGCAGATGCTCCCACCGTTCCCGTGCCTTGGGAGATGCTCCCCACCATCTCCCTGCACCGGCCACTGCTGGAGGCCAGCAGAGCCTTGCTGAGCTTCTTAGGGCTTCTGTAGAGTCCCAGGGTGCATCCAGCTATGCAGGAAACAGGGGGATTGTCCCCAGCACCTGAGATAAAGGGGGACTGCAGACATCCCAGTGTCTGAGTGACGCACCTGCCTGGGATGCTGCAGCGGCGAGCGGGTACTTGCCAGCCCTGGCTCTGGGTGCAAGGCCAGGGGAAGCACCTGCTCCAGGAGGGCAGCTCTGGGTCCCTCTCCCCAGCGTCACCCCCGAGGTAAAACCAAGAGAAAGCTAATTGTTACCATAGTTACGTGAAGTGGCCTTTCTTAGGGAGCCGCGTCATCACTGCTGTCACAAGGTTAAGGCGGTGGGGAGTGGTGGTGGGGAAGGGGGGGGAGAGATGTGTTTTCTTTGGGAAAACCATGGCAACAGCTATTTCTAAGGGAACAGCTGTGCATGGTGAGGCCATGGGGAAGGGGAAGGGGCTGGGGCATCTCAATGCCAGCCATGCTCTGAGGGCAGCAGTGCCAGGTCCAGCAGCTCTCCATGGCAGCCTGCATCCCCAGAGTCCCCTTCCCACCTGTGCCAGGGCTTGCTGGGTGTCTCCCATGGTGCTGGCACATTGCCATGGGCTCCAGCATGCCCAGCAAAGCAACATGAGGCCACTCCAGTTTGGCATGTGCAGCCCCTCCTGGGATGTTCCCCTCGGCAGGGCTTGAAGGGCTTCCAGATGTGTGGGATAGCTGGGACCACGCACCATGGGGAGTGGGGATGGAATTGCTTGTCCAGAGTAAATCCACATGGAAAGAACCCCAACGGAAAGCTCAAGGCTGATTAATGAGTGACATGAAGCTTGAACAATCTTAATGTAAACACTGGTGGAAATCATAGCAATGGTGTCAGCACCACCAGAGTCAGTACAGGCTGGGCTGGTAAAATGGGAAGGTGCTCTTGGGGCTAAGGAACACTAGTGGAGGTACAAAAGCCATGGGGATGTCCTGCAGGTCCAGGCATGGCTGCCTAAGCCCTGGAGATGCAGAGGTCTGAGGAATCCACACCCTGGATGAGCTTTGCAATGGCCAAGCAGACCCAGCAAGGAGAAGATGCCGGTCTCAGCCGCACCCTCCTGTTTCAACACATAGTTGGAAATTATCTCTGTTTGCAAGACACTTAATTAAGACCATTTCCCTGAAGGAAACCAAGATGGAGAGCTTCACTTCTCGGTATTCCAGCGCTTTCTGGCATTCATTTCCACACCAATTAGGGTGCAAATTAGTCATCCGGAGAGCAATCCAGTGGCTGTGCTCAAGGGAAGCTCTTCAGCACACGTGCCACCTTCTTCCAGGGAGGCAGGTGGCAGGCACAGGTGGGGTGGTCACTGCAGGGACAGGGAAGGGGTCCTTGGGGTGCTGAGGCCTGCAGTTTGTGGTAACAGCTTGGGACTGGGCTGAGACTCCAGGACTGGGCATGGAGCAGAGTCAGCAAGAGGGTTTAGGGTGTCTTCAGGAGCTGTGTGTGCTTCTCCTTGGCCCCTGGACTTCAGGATGACTTGGTGAACCACTGGACTCTGAGATTAAGCTCCCTGTTGGCACTGACAAGGGAGGCAGATGAATGCAAGGATGAGGTGCTCAGGTCTGTGCCTTGCTGTGACGGGATCCAGCATCAGAGGGTTGGCACAGAAATGTGGTTTAAGGGTGGTTGACATCTTGAGGCTCTTGGGTCTGGACAGTCTCCTGCTCAGGTCTTCAGGTGGATACCTCTGCCACAGTTGTGGCTGTGCATCCATCCACCTGCAGACAAAGCTGTCCTTGTTCACTTTAGCTGAGAGGTTTTTGTAGAATACACAGCTGAAATGTGGGATGAGAGTTCAGGAGGAAGAGGGTCCAAAGGAGAATAAACAAAGCCCCTCTGGGCAGCATTACAGTCACACTGGCTGCTCTCCCAGCGTGCTGCAGTTGTAGGAATTCACTGAACATGACTAAGGGCACCTGCTGGGAGCAGTGGCGCAGCCACCCAGCACGCAAGGGAGAATCTGGTTCACTGATTGATGGGAGACCGTGGTGGCAGACCTGGCAGAGAGGTGGCTGGGAGGAGGCATCTGAAAGCCACTGCTGGCTGTGCTCGTGTCCCCATGTCACTCAGGGAGTGGGGTCTAACTGCAGCACCAGGCATCGTCCCTGCTTTCCTTCCTCACCCTATTCAGCCCTGCAGAAACGCTGCACAGAGCCCGTGCTTACTGTCAGAGAGTCAGGATGGGAAGGTTTCAGCTAAAATATTAGTTTCTTGGTGATCTCAGTGGTGAGGTTCAGCTTCCCTGTTGCTTTTGAACCCCTTTTTCTGCGTTTATGGTGTGGTCTTGGCTGGTGCCTCCTTCTCCATCAGAACACTCTGTCTCTGCCTTCATGGGGCAAACTCAGGCTCAGGTGCGTGATGCTACTTTCCCTAAATATTCCAACTTTCTCATTTCCCATGGTCACAGCCACCGTGCAGGGACCAGAAGCCTTCCTCACCTTCTGGCCAGCCTGCCCACTGCCTGCTGCCCACTGCCTGCTCCATCTCCTTCCAAACAGAACCAGAATTCCTGTGAGGAGGCACCTGCCCACGGGACGTGCCCTCCAAGCCCCCATTAGTTAGCGCTTGTCTTAAGCACTGCAACATTTGATGCCTTATTCCTCCTAATCCCGCCTGATGTAACCGTGGCTGTCCTCATTAGCCACATAATTGTCTGGCAAACACAAAACAGGCCCTGACACGGTCTAAAGAAATTGGCTTAAAAATATGAAGCCACATTCTCAGATGTTGTTGGAGGGGTCTCATTTGTTTATTTGCATTCACACGGCACCCTGTGGATAATGGGAGACAGACTGCTGCAAAAGCACCTATTTTTCTTAAAGATCATCTGAGGAGCAGGTGGGAAATGCCAGCTGGGATATCCAGCCCAGCCTCTGCACTCCTGGAGGACAGCTACCTCTCCACTTGGTCCCAACTGTTGCACCAAGGGGTTTCCAAGAAGAGAAGGTGGCATGTGCCACCTTACACTGGTCAGGTTGCCCCGTGAGAGACTTAGCCATCCACATCTCCCAGTGATAACGCCTTGAATATGAATTTTGAAGGGGCTCTGCCAGCAGATGACAGGGCTAGGTTAATGGAGGCAGCGGTAAGAAATCTAATTAACCCTAAGTGTGTTGTTTAATTTGTGCAAAGTTGTTGTGGTTACTCAACTATAAACTCCATCCCCAGTTCTAATGACAGTGACTTGCATGGCAGCAGTGGAGAGCATCCTGGAGGTGGGCAGCCACCCCGTGCTCACCCTTGAAGGTGCCCTCAATTACGTGCAGAGTGTTCCAGTGGTTGCCTCCATCTGGTTCTTCCATGGCATTCGAGACCCTTTTCCAGCTCCGGTCTCTGGAACGGGCACCTGTGCTGCTTCGCTGCCTGCTCTGGCATTCAACCCTGGTGCATGGCTTCCAAAAAGCAGCCTTCAGGACCCAGCAGTGTCAATCTGTTGATTGCACTCAAGTCCAGGAGATGGCTTCAGGTCGTTGAGTTCCCATCACAGCTCTTAGGCTGTAATTATGTTCAAGGCTCTTTGCCTCGGTTATGTCTTTTTACTAATGTTTGGAGCCGCTGTACTGATCTTTTCTTCAAGGCTGACCTCCACGTAGCTTCCCAGGAGAGAGCCAGGACTGTTATTTAAGCCAATTCACAAACCAGGTCCCAAAGGCCAGTTGTCCATTATACGATTTTTTGAACAGCAGGAAACATCAGCAGGGCTGGTGGCGGCTGAGCTCTTTGTGTTGGTTCAGGGAGAAGCACAGGAAAAGGGGTGGATGGCACATGCCAGGTTCTCTTCACAGCTTAACCTTCCCCAGAGATCTTTGACCAGACAACAGCTCCTCTGCAGAGGGGCTCTGGAGCCTGTGGTGGCCACAGAAGGGCGATGCTGCGCCTCGGCTCCTCCATCTCTCACCAAAGCTCCATGGTCCCCCCACGGCCACTACAAGAGACACAGGCACACACGTACCCTGCAGAGACATCCTTCCTGTGGAGCAAAAAGCTTTAACCAGCTCCCAGAAGACTCCCAGTTGCCCAGTGTGGTGAAGTTTGGCAAGAAAGGAATCGAGAAGGGAGACGATTCACCTCTGAGGTCCATTAAAGCCAAGCAGGCTGATCCCACACGGCCACAGGGTTTGTAGGAGCAGAGACTTCCAGCACTGAGCACGCTGAGGTCCCCCTTAGTGCTGGTACTCTAAGAGTGCTGGAGATGTGGAATACAAACACACCCTTGGCAGCAACATACGGTTACACTGAGCCCTGCAAGGTCCACAGCCTCCTCCCTGTGGCCTGCAGCAGCTCCCACTCCCATTTTGAGGGGACTGCAGCCCCCTCTGTCTGATGGGAAGTCTGGAGGGAGACCTTGGCTCACTCCTCCCTGGACACAGGCTGTTCCTCCAAGCCACTGGATGTGCCCAGTGGTGGTGATGCCAGGGGGTTGCTCGCTGTCCGGGATGGGATTCCCATCAAACAGTATGCGGTGGGGAAGAGCCTGCAGCCACAAATGGGGTTCCCAGCAGAGTCTCATGTGCAGGGACACAGAAGTGCCCTCAGAGCAGGGGCAGCTCAGTCACCACCAGTTTGAGTGTGTCCCCGTGCAGATCTCTTGGCATCCTGTTCCCACACCACTGAGCTCCACAGCCCTTCCCCTTCAGCCTGGGGACAAAACCAGGTCCCTGGGCAGCCAAGGGGGGAAGTGGCAGAGGAGCTCAATTTGGGTTTTCCTTTCTTTTCTTTATTTTTTTTTTTTTAAGAATTTAAAAGTGGCAGTGCTAGCAAAGGGTAATTATCCCTCTGTTCCAGCTGAAATACAATTAAGGCGGCTCTCAACGAGCCCCCGGGATATTGTGGTTTACTAATTAACAAGCGGATATGCTGTGGCCCCTGTCATGGCAATTACAGCATGAGACAGGCTTCAGGAGCTCTAATTACACGTCAGCCCGCGACACACGCTGCAATACAAATTAATGAGGGCCCGAGCTGGCAGTGGAGGGAGTTTGCCCAGCAAGAGGCCGAGATGGGCAGCAGGGATGGGGATGGATGCAGGAGACAGGGATGTGACTCCAAGCCTGGGGATACCGTTGCACTCTGCAGGATCAGGAAGATGAAGGGAGGAAATTTGGGATAAAATGCCTCATGGTTACCCAAAAATGGTGTGCTGGAGAAAGGAGAGGGGCCTTTGCTTTGTGGAGCCATGGCCTGATGAGATGAGTGGCATTTGGGATGACTGCAATGAATAGCAAGTATCGCATCCTCCGCTGTTAATTCCCAGACCAATAAAGATGCTGTTAAGGAAAGAAGTCAGATGGGAAATACCCAACAGGGTTTTGACTGCTGACAAATAACAAACAGATCTCCCAGAGCCAGGAGGAATTTTTCTGACAAATTGTTTATTGGGGAAAGTTATGCACTTTCAGCTTGAGCTGAACTAATAGCTTTGGCCAGGTCTGGAAAATAAAAAAAAAAAAGGCAATCAGGATTTTTGTAAATGCAGTTTTGACATCTTGCATTTTAAAAACCTGCTTCCTTTCAAAACGTACTTAAAAGACGTAATTAAACCAAAACACAGACCGCACACCTAACAAGGACACTTGGTTTCTGACAAAATGAGACAATATTTATCAGCTTTGCTGATATTTATCAGAGCTTTGCTGCTCCAAGCTCAGCAGTGACACAGGTTTTCTGTGACATTAGTGTGCCTGTCGAATTTACTGCTCCTGAATTTACTGTCTCCTCTCCACCACCTGTCTGCTGCGGGCATCCAAGGAGGGACGGTGGGAGGTGACGTGGTGGCCACCAGCATCACCTGCAAATGCCACTGCAGACAGAGAGGTTCTTGGGCAGATGGGAGGATCTGGGGAAGACGAAGTGAAGCTCCCAGGATTTGGAGCTCCCTCCAGCCTCCTGCAGGGGTGGAATCAATGGAGCTCAGGGGCAGCGCTTGCAGGGGATGGGGTCTCACGCCAGGGGGTTGTGCAGCAGGTCCCTCATTTGCTCAGGCTGCGACAAAGGGCTGAGAGGAGGCAGGTGAGGAGCTCTCAGACTAATCCTTCTTGTTCCTATGCGCTGTGGGGAGGAGACCCTGCACAGTCCCCACTGCCAACACCCAGAGAGTGAAACCACCAGAGGCCACCTCTGTCACAGAATGCGGCAGGGGAAGGGCACACACCTCCTCACACGTAGCTCCCAGTATAGATCCCATTAACCATCACAATTAACACGAGCCAGGCCCTCTCCCTTCCTTGTCACCCCAGCCAGAGCCGTACATAAAAATAACTGTTTATTACACAGCGGGCAGAGCCCGGCTTATCGCTGCAGACAGGAAATTGCTGCGCAGAAACCGCACGTTTCACTTTTAATAAGTTTGGCAATAAAACATCTCATCAAACGAGGCCACGACAGGGCAATAATGAAGCTTCCGCGTGGACCGTAATTGCTCACTGCTCTCCTGGGGGCGAGCCAGAAAATGGGGAGCGAGGGGGGAGATGGATGGCAGCATCATCCTCCCTCACCTCCTGCTCTGGGAGCATCCATCCCTCCTCATCCCCGGCAGCACCCCTGGAGCACTGACACTCTCCAGGACATGACTGAAGAGGAGACCTCTCCATGCTGGAGGGATACAGGCAATTCCCATGGAGTGCTGGAGGAGATGTCAGAGGAATAGGGAGGCTCTTGGTGCTCCAAGGGAAAGGAAAAGGTTCTCTGCCTTCCAAGCACAACCTTCCAGCACTGAGTAGTCTTCAGGGCTGAGCAGGTGCCCTCACACATAGTCCATCCCCATCCTTACCAGGAGGGACACAGTCTCCTGGAGGTTTTGCACAGGTGGGCTCAGGATGGGGATCTCAGCTTGGCAACGGAGGGGTCCCGCAGGGATCCCTGGGCTGGGCCTCTGCTATGGACCAAGAGGGCTGCAGCACACCGAGACCCATCACAGCGAAGGCCAGGGAGTGACATGGTGCCTGTCTGTTCTGACATCCTCGTGCTGGTGGCCTCAGACTGCTGGCTGGTGACACCTCAGCCAGGCAGCACCGGCTGCCCCAGCTGGTCCCTTGCACCAAAGGATGGTGCTGGTGTTTGCAGGTGCTCCATCATGATGAGTCTTTCTTTCTGTAAAGGAAATCAGGTTCAGCAATTGGTCACCACCCCAACCTGTAGCTTCCCAGCTTCTGTTTGATCTCCTGGATGCTGGTGGGTACAAACCAGCCCTGCTATCTGCTCAGGGTGATGGGAGCAGCTCAGGGAGCCCTGGTGAGGTTCCCCAACCACAGGTGGGTGATGAGGAGGCACCAGGCAGCCTGCAGAGCCCGGGACGATGAAGTGATCCCTCATCACCCCTGAAGGCAAAGCTGGGTCCTTGCTGCCTTCTCTGAGTTAACCTATCCCATTCCCACCAATCATCCCCCTTGGCAGGGAGGGAACTGAGAGGTCCAGGAGGACATGGTGCAACCAACACTGCAAGGAGGAGCTCTGGCATCGAGGTAATATGAGACAAAACGATGCATGTCCAGGCTGGCACGAGGAAATGAAGCAGTTTAGAGTCACAGCAGGAATGTGCTGGCACTGGCAGGGCCCACTGGCAGGCTCCCAGGTGGGCAGGAGGCTTTGTTCGCCTGCAGCGCTGCTCTTGGGGAGTTTACCTGGAATTACTGATCCGCATTCATAAACATGATCGCGTTAATTGGTTGCTGAGGCTGCAGTCGCCATCTCCTCTCAGCGCTGGGACTTCATCTCCCTTCCCATGCCAAATGTCAAGATGTGTCTGTTCTTCCATCCGCTCGGCACCACGGCCAAGGACAGAGAAGTGGTTGGAGGAGGGAAAGAGGCAGAGGATGGGCGATTCCACAAGCCTGGAGCCAGAGACAGACACCCACTTCCACCACCTCCGCTCTGCAAAGCAGCGCCTTGAAAATAAACAGCAGACACCTTCTGGAGAGCACCAGGAGCTCTGCAGGAATCCCTGCAGCCTTGGGCACTGGTGACCTGGGGAAAGGCACCTTGTCTAGAGACCAGCTCTTGTGGCAGAGCAATGACCAGGTGGCAGGAGAGGGACCAGCTCCCAGCTGAGGACAGAGACACCCAGGCTGCTCAGCCTGAAACCAGGCTGGTGCTCAGCTCGCTTGGAGCACGGCCAATCACTTCTAGTAAATTATTCATCTGACAAATTTAGCCTGTTATTCTAGTCGTGCTCTACCCAGAGTTTTACAGATTTCGTTATTATTTCAAATTGTGCAAACACCGCAGAAACCTCTCCTGGGCTCTGGTGCGCTCTGCCTTCATCTCAGCTCATCTGCCACATCTGAAACAGGATTTCCACCATCTGGTGCCCAACCCTCCATCCTCAGCATGGCCCCAGGACCTTGGGGAGGTGAGTAGCATCCCTGTTCAGCACAAGGCTTTTACCAAAGGGAGAACCATCTACTGAGGACCCAGGGGTCAGTGGGATCACAGGAGGCCACAGCACACTTTCAAAGTTATTTTGACTTATGCTTTCAAGGGTATTTTGACTTTTTTTTCACTGCCATCTTTCCATATGGGGTAGGGATAAAAATTATAGCACTGTTCCCTTGCATCCTGGACTATCTGGTTTCCCAAGCCTGGTGACTTTGCAAAACCAGAAAAAGCTTTTTCCTTCCTCCCCACATGTCATAATTTCTTCTGTTGAGGTTTCTTTGTAATCGTGAGGGTACAGCTAAAACTTTGCACTCTAAAAGAGAATGCAAACTATACATCCTGGGAAGAAAGGAAGGAAGATGGATGGGTTTGTTGTGGACAAGCCAAGAGCGATCAGCCCCACGAGTGGAACAGCAGTGTGTCCAGGGAGAAGCTCTCAGCCAGGCACTTGAATCTCTTATCATAATGCAGCATGCGAGGGAGAAGAGCAGCCAGTGACACCACCTCCTTATCCACCCAGAGCTGGAGCAGAAATGCAAGCCCATGTCCCTCACAGCAAGGCTCGAGTTTGCACCCACTTGTGTGGTGATAGTCAGCTTACACCTCATTTAGGGGGAGAAAACCAGGGTGAAGAAGCCCAGGAATAGGAAATGAACCATCCCCAAGAGCTCTAATGCACAGTTTTATCAAAAACACCAGAAAAAAAAATTTCTACATAGAGACCTGACAGGACTCCCTAGCAAGATATTGTGAGACACTTGAATGACTCTCATTAAAGGCAGATTAATTAGCTGAACAGCAGGGATGGAAGCAATAGATGCAAAACACAGAGCAACTGATTTAAGGAAGAGGTTTACTGACCAAAAGAAAAACAGAAAAGGAATATGAAAAAATGAATCACAGGTTAATCTAAATCCTTCCTTTCTGACCAGGCTAGAGAAGCTAATGAGTGGTGGAAAGGGAGAACAGTGGAGTGCGAAAACACTTATCCTGCATCCCTGTGAGCCCCATCAGTAGCAGGGAGAGGGAATGCTCCCAGCAAGGCCCAGAGGGATGAGGATGGACACGGTGCCTGGTTCCCTGTGGAAGACTAGTGATTTTGTTGTTGTATGGCTCATCCCACCACAACAAGTCACAGTCTGCCCTAGGGCACACGGCCTCTGCAGCGATGCCGAATGCATAGGGACAAGCTGGTGGCTGGGGCTGCCTGAGGCCCTTCTCCTCTTCTGACCACCTCGGACATTGCTTTTGTGAGCCTTGAGAGTGAAGCAACGAGAGGCCGGTCTGAAACCCCCCCTTCAACCATGCCCCAGCCAGAGCTGCCCCCCACAACCCTGGGGAGCATCCTGGGAGAGCCTGGAGAATGCAAACCCCAAGCTGCCGTGCTTCAGCCCACCCCACCTGCAGGACAAAGGGATGCCCAGAGGGTCAAGAATACCCACAGGAAAACTGCAGCATACCGGTGCCAGGCCGCGCTCCAGGGCGTGGAGCTGGGCACCACAGTATGCATCCCACCCCAAACCCACCATCGCGGAGAGTCTCTTTCTACCAGGGGCAGAGGCGGGACAGGCTTGAAGCCCTGAGCATCGTCCAGGCTAGGCTGGAAGCTCCAGATGCGAGGCTCCGGGATTCCCATAAAAATCCCAAATCCCGAACGTCCGCGTCCCCGGGGGCGGCAGAAGCCCCGCCCCCATATGTAAATTAACCACCAGGCGCAGCCAATGGGAAAGCAGGGGGCGTGGTCACGGCGGGACTTGCCCGGGCATGTGCGCGCGGCTGCTTCCG
>VZTH01015615.1:965-58017 GCA_013397815.1 Aleadryas rufinucha | reverse complement strand
CTTCTTCAGGCTGAGCAGGCCCAGCTCATTCAGCCTTACCTCATAGGAGAAGTGGTCCAGTCTTCTCCTCTTCATAGTCCTCCACTAGACCCTCTTCATAACTTCCTAGTCTCTCATGTACTGAGGAGCCCAGACCTGGACACAGTGTTCCATAGGAAGCCTCACCAGGCCTGAGTAGAAGGGCAGGATAACCTCCCTTGACCTCCTGTTCTCATTCTTCTTAATGCATCCCAGGACACAATTTGTCTTCTTGGCCTCAAGGACACTGCTGGCTCATTGTCCACCAGGACCCCCAGGTCCTTCTCTGTAGAACTGCTTTCCAGCAGGTTGGTGAGAAGGACTGAAATGGTAATGGTTAATGACTCAAACAATCAGCCATGTGCAAAAGCACTGGGTATTTTGCTGAGGCCAGGTTTCCAGCCCTCACCCAAAGGGGAGGAGGAGAGGTTTTGGATGTGTGATGATGAAGCCTCTGATCCGCATAAGAACGGTTCAGGTGCAGAGGGTGTGTGCCCCCACCACTGGAAGAAGACCATGACAAACCAACTTTTGTTAAGCAACAGCTTGGAGTTTGAGCCAGATAGGAAAAGGCTCATAAGAAGCAGAACCTGCAAGGTAGGATAAGGCTTTTTATCATGTCAGCTTGCTCCCTTGAACCATGTCATGTAAAAATCCTCCAGACACACACACACCCCACGCACACACACACCCCACTCCCCAAAGGGATCAAATGCATGGGGTACTCTTCCCCAGGTGCAGCATCCTGCATTTGCCTGTGTTGAACTTAATTACATTCCTCCCTGTACAGCTCTTCAGCCTCTCCAAGTCTTGCCGAATGGCAGCACGCACACAGAATGATCTTTTCTAACATTCGACCTGAGCTTCCTGAGATGCAGCATTTTGGTATTGCTTCATGTTGCATTGTCCGGAAGTATCAACATTTCATCTCCATTGTCTTCATAGCTGGTTTATAGACACAGTTGTGGAATCAAGGACTGTGGAGATGAACCTGGGTACCTAGCTGTATTGCAGACAGTCTCTAACTTGGGACTGAGTAAGTCTGATGACTATTCCCTAAAGGCGAGATCAAAAGTTGATTCTCAACCTACTGTCACTTACAAAAAGTGAAATACTGTCTTCAGGCAGCATATACTTTATTTCATTCTTTTCTTAGACAAGAAAGATACTCTCACCTTGAGACTGTATTTTCCACTGGTATCCTTAAAACACTTGATAAACAAATGTTATTGCAGAAATGTTAATTGCACATGACAAACTTACTTCAGATTCTGTATCAAATCGCTGTGAAAGAAGAACCACTCAAGTAAACAAATCTTGAGAATGTTGTGTGTATTGCACTTTTTTCCACCAACCTAGCATTTTTAGCACTGAGTGATTACTCCATCGTCAAGGCAGACCAAATTGATTAATCTCCTCGGGATCTCAGGCTAAAAGCTGTGAAAACTTTCACCTAATATTACTCTTCCCTAGTTTCTCTCACATTTCCTTCTATTGACTGTTTCTGGGATATTCTGTGTTCTGTTAAAAAAAATGTTAGCCTCAGTGCAATAATAAAAGCCATGCAGACCAAACATGATTTAACACTTAGCTTACTTTGATTTGACTTAATTTCCCTGACTCGTTTTGTCCCACTCATGAGTCATCATGCCTGGGGGTATTTAGAACATGTAGATGTGGCACTTAGGAGCATGATTTAGTGGTGGACTTGGCTGTGCTGGGTCAACAGTGGAACTCAATGATTTTGTTGTTCTATTACTCAGCCATTAAATACTTAGTGAAGCAGAAAAATATTGTATCTGGGAGCATGAACAAGCAACTGTGAGGGAAAGGATGGCAGTATCTCATGATGGATTAATGGATTTACAAAATCATGAGCTCATTTCAGTCTTCTTGTTAAAAAGCTGTGCCTAAAAGGGGCAAAGTTCAAGAACATCACAGAATATAGTATCTGAATTTGTTTTGTCCCACCTCTCAGGAGTTAAAGCTACATTCATAAGAACTTTCAAAAAAACCCAGCAGGTGTGGCTTCTGTGGAGCCTTTTGACTCATTCCTACTCCCATGAAAAGGAATTAATCTGAGAGTATTATAAATGCAATTTGCAAAAAAAAGTAATTCTTACATATTTTGTACAGGCATGTATTCATATTTCAAGAAAAGTGAAAATTCAGTTAAGTAATTTTTGCTTTTATTTATGGTTTTGAGGAGTTTATTAAAATATCTTTAAAATATTTCACCTTTTAAAGGTTTCTTGCTTCTCTTTCTAACATATGTAGTTTCACTATTCACGCTGTTCTACACCCTTGATGCTTGTGTTTCTAGTAGGTCTTTATATGAAAACAAAACAAATTGAAAAGAAATTAACTGAAGTGTGACACAGATATTTGCTTCCTAAATCGCCTACTGTTCTTTTATTTCTGATTCGTGAAAGAGGTTCCATGCAGAAGAGTTAGAGCTTTGATCACCACCACCACCTTTTTTCCATTTTACTGTTGCTTATTAGGAGAGCATCAACACTTGGTTCCAATATTAACCAGTCAACTATATGTTTTGAGAGAAAGAACTTTTCAGCAAAATCTGCTGTTTTCCAAAGCAGATAAACATCTATTCTGTGCATGAAAAAAGTATGATAATGAAAGAATGTCCGTACCTCTTTGGGCTTTGGTCAGTATTCTAGGCTTTTTGAGCAACATGCTTGCAAATCCTTGAAATACCTGGCTTTGCAAAGCCAAATGAGAAAACTAGTACAAGGGTCTATACCTCATGCATCAAATATTACTGGATATATCTTTT
Organism: Aleadryas rufinucha; assembly: GCA_013397815.1. Lineage (NCBI taxonomy): Eukaryota > Metazoa > Chordata > Aves > Passeriformes > Aleadryas > Aleadryas rufinucha. The sequence goes on along the minus strand of VZTH01015615.1, from coordinate 55,205 downwards.
TAAATCCAGAGCTACAACAGAAACAAAATTGTTGAATATTTGCCTAACATATGCTCTTTTTTTCTTTCTGCAAGTCATGAAATTTTATGTGAACAGGCTTGTTCTTAAGATAAGACAAGATTTGGAAATTATTCAGGACAATACAATAAGAGTTTGCTTGAACATCCTAGAACAGAAAGCAAGTTCTGCCTCAGATAAAATAAAACAGGGTAAAAATATATGTTGCACTTAGGCAATAATTTGCAGATAAACTCTAAAGAAACTATGACAAATTGTATTTACTCATTAAATATTTTTAAAGGAAATTGACTTCTGACTTCACTTTAATTATGCAACTGATATCTCTGCTTTCCAGTATGTTCTATTACGTGCTAATTTGTCATCATCCGTATGTGTGTGATTTGAACTTTTGAACAGTTCTACTGTTTTTCATGGTCAGCATCAGTAAGATTATCCTTTTGATCTTAACTGATGCTCTGAACATTAACCTTTCTGTCTGATAACACTGTAAAAAGGAAATTATACTCATCAACATCATATAAATGAAAGGTGTAATGATCCAGTTTTTTAGTATAATTTTGTTCTATAATCTGTTGTTTATCTCAGTGGCAAAAAATCATGCCTCTAGAGTTAACAGGTTTTCTGTTTTGTTTTGCAGTTCAGGCAGAAACAGAAAGCAAAAAGCATTTCTCTAGAAAGACGCCTGGAAAGGTTATCAGGAAAGGTTGTTTTGTCAGGAGTGTCTGCAGGAGGGGATCATAAGTGAGGTGATACACTAGGATGACTCCTGTGAAAAAATTTAAGAGTGTAAGTGTAAGTCATACTGAATGAGATCAAATGCTCTATTTCCTCCAGTAGATTGGAATGAACATTTAGAGAAAAATTATAAAAGCTGGGGGATGTAGAGAGTGATTTTGCCTTTACCATTCCCTACCAATTTTTGGAGACATATGGTTTACTGACTCGCTCTTCCTAACTCCCTCCAGACTGTTTTGCCTAATTATTCTCTCCCCTATGAACTTGCCTAAACTGTTTTCTGAAATCCTTATATACTTTTGGTTTCCATGACATTGTATGACAAATAGTTTTGGAGTGTATTTATACAGTATGGGAAAACATGCTCGGTGTTTTCTCTAATTGACAGTTTCATAGACTGTCTCCTATTTCTTCTTTTGATTTCTGATGAGCAGGAGTACAAGAAATTTTTATCAGGATGGTGGTCAGCAACAAATAAGATAAACTAGGAAGNGTATGTTCTATTACGTGCTAATTTGTCATCATCCGTATGTGTGTGATTTGAACTTTTGAACAGTTCTACTGTTTTTCATGGTCAGCATCAGTAAGATTATCCTTTTGATCTTAACTGATGCTCTGAACATTAACCTTTCTGTCTGATAACACTGTAAAAAGGAAATTATACTCATCAACATCATATAAATGAAAGGTGTAATGATCCAGTTTTTTAGTATAATTTTGTTCTATAATCTGTTGTTTATCTCAGTGGCAAAAAATCATGCCTCTAGAGTTAACAGGTTTTCTGTTTTGTTTTGCAGTTCAGGCAGAAACAGAAAGCAAAAAGCATTTCTCTAGAAAGACGCCTGGAAAGGTTATCAGGAAAGGTTGTTTTGTCAGGAGTGTCTGCAGGAGGGGATCATAAGTGAGGTGATACACTAGGATGACTCCTGTGAAAAAATTTAAGAGTGTAAGTGTAAGTCATACTGAATGAGATCAAATGCTCTATTTCCTCCAGTAGATTGGAATGAACATTTAGAGAAAAATTATAAAAGCTGGGGGATGTAGAGAGTGATTTTGCCTTTACCATTCCCTACCAATTTTTGGAGACATATGGTTTACTGACTCGCTCTTCCTAACTCCCTCCAGACTGTTTTGCCTAATTATTCTCTCCCCTATGAACTTGCCTAAACTGTTTTCTGAAATCCTTATATACTTTTGGTTTCCATGACATTGTATGACAAATAGTTTTGGAGTGTATTTATACAGTATGGGAAAACATGCTCGGTGTTTTCTCTAATTGACAGTTTCATAGACTGTCTCCTATTTCTTCTTTTGATTTCTGATGAGCAGGAGTACAAGAAATTTTTATCAGGATGGTGGTCAGCAACAAATAAGATAAACTAGGAAGGGAATTTTTTACACCCTACTTTCACAGTGTCTAAAAGCAGAGCACTCAAACCACCGGTATTGTAAAAGTGGACTTACAGAAGTGATGTAGGAGTTTCTCATGGCATGGGTTTTTTAAAATCATTCATTCTACAGCATTTTTCACTCTAAGTAAACCCAGTGAAGTTGCCATGCAACACCCAGTTAATAAGTTTGAAAGCATAAATATATCTCTCAACACAGTCCAACACTTTTACCTCTTTTAACTCACTGAATATTTAAAAACACTATCCAAAATACTTGCTGCACAGCCACGTGTTTACTTTTGCTGTAGAAGTAGTGATTGTGTGATCAAGGAGGGATCCTGTCCCACCCGTATGCAGTGTCTCCAGTTAAACCTACCCATTTCTGATGTCTGTGGGCATTCTGACAGCAGAACTTACAGTGCACCTTCAACTACTCCAAGAAGACTAATGATTTCACATCAGAAAATTATCTGATGCCTACTATGTTGTCAGCTAAAAATGATGTTTGGTCTACTCTGACTATTTTTTAATAGATGCCAGAGTCAACAACAGCACACTTATGTTCAGGCAAAGAGAGCCTATGTTTTCATTAACAGAACTCATTCATCTTCCAGATTAAGTATTTAGTATTTGAGAAGAAATATAAATTTCAGGGGATAAATATGGAAGAATATTTAAAATATTTTGACATGAAATACTTATGATTCATGATAAAACAATTGTTGAGTTAATCTGAAGCCATTTCAACTGAAATTCAGGGTTCAGTGAGGTCAGGCTGTCTTTTTCTTTCTCATTAATTGGCACTTTCAAGCATCATAGCAAACTGGTTGCACTGTCCAGCTTGCTACTAGGTAGAAGAAGCACTGACACAAATGTCTAATTTTCTTCTCTGTTTCCATCTATACAGACATTTAATTTCACAGGGCATGACAAAGAAATTTCCAGACCTATGAAATCAGTTAGTGAAATTAATCAATGGAGTTTTCCACTTTTCTTTTTAATTTATACATAATTGTTCTTCTGTTATATGAAAAATTGATGAATATTTGTTTTATTTTCAAATTCTTAGTTTCCAGCTACTCACAAGTTATTGAGTTGCATGAAACAGCTTATTCAAGGAGGTTTCCTATCTACAAATATTTGAAAGGAAAACCTGTTCAAATTAGACTGCCAAAAGAAAAAAGTTGAACACTTCCGTCTGGAATAAATCATCATGAAATCACTGAAAGTTGAAAATTACTGAAAATGTTATTTCAATTAAAATGCAATCTATTTGTTTTGCTCTATTACTTAGACGAAACCATCAGGAGCTAGATCAACAACAACCTTCCTACTCAAAGCAATGTATTAGCAAGTTATCATAAAAATCAGAACTCAATAATTAGGAGAAAAAAGCTTAGTAACTTCTTTTTTTAAATTATAACTTCTGTTTTTTCCTTATTCATTCTTGGATTCTCAACTTCTTCTGGAATTGAGGGAATAGGAAATACCTCTAGATTTTATTGAATTTTTAATTGTAAAATAAATTTTAAAGTTCTATTTTACAATTTATCCAATTTAGTAATGACTAAATCATTACAGCATGGTGATAGTTATTATAAAAAAATGTATAAGGAAACAACTTTAAACAGTAAATATTTATCAATATCTGTGAAAACTGTGGAAACCACATATTTGAGGTATGCTTAGTCATCCATTTAGCAGGATCAGCCTTCGTTTTCCTTTAATCCTCAAGACTTTGTAAAGGAACATAGAAATCAATTCCATCTCTGACTGTAGGAAGTAAACAAAATGTTTGCTTTCATCTATCTGAACATGACCTGTATTTATTGGTAGATATGAAAGAAACCTTTATAGGTGTGAATTGGACAGTACAAAGTTATTGGGAAATGTATGGTGAGTGCCAATTTCTTTCTGTATCCACTTGGGGTAGTTGAAAGTGATGCCTTGGTAAATGCAATGTGAATTGGCATCAGTTGGTTAAGAGAGTGAAAAGAAATTAAACCTATTTTCCTCCATGGGAATTGAAATGATACAGGTTGTAAACAGCTGCTTGTTTCAAATGTATCTCTTAATGAACCCATGTAATTAGAAACACTAAATCATTGTTACCTGAAAAAGTTAAGTGTTAAGGGACCATGTGCAGTGAGACTTGCTTTAAACAAACATATGTGATTCAAAAGTGGAACAAATATTTAGGTTTCAGACTGGATATTGACACGCTTTATCCTGTTTCTCAGATTTACCTTGTTGTATGGTTACTCACAGTCTCCAGAAGAGGCTGTCATTGTAAATTAGTTGTAAAATCCTCCTCTTTCTTCACTTATACTTAATTACACAGTATTTCTATTAGTCAACTATTTATATACTACTGTTTGATGTGTGCTAATATACAGAAATTTTCTGTATGTCACATACTACTTGGGTTGCTAGTGATATTTTAGATTAAAAATTGCAATTAAAGAAATATTTATTATAATTACTGACATTGTTTCACTAAGCTGTGGCTCATTTATTTTAAATGGTGAAGCTGTGTGACTCATTGCCATGAACTGTTAAAACATCAGTGCTCCAGCACTTCAATCAACAAGTCCTACATACATCTGCCATCACAAAACATATTATGTGTCCACATAAGCCTGGTATACACATCATTATGAGGTCCTTATGAAGTTCGGGAATAGACTTTTATAATGGATAAATAGAATCATTACTTTCTCAGCAACATAATCTCATTTTTATTTGAATATAAAAAGCCCCTTACCTTTTAAATTGGATTTCTTCGCAGTACTCACTTCAATTTTTAACAAAAATATGTGATAATTTTAATGAGTTAAGATCAAGGTGTGATTGCAATGTCACTGTGTTTTACAGTTACAGAATAGTGTCTGAGGAGACAAATTGAGCAGATTTGCATACACTGTGCTCAACAAAAGCAGCAAGTACCATTCAGAATATTAGATTTACCATCTATTTGTTTGAACAGAAAGCTAATAGAAAATTTTAAATATCAAAGGTGGTAATGAGATCATGAGGAAAGAAACTGCAGTTGGTGAGAAAAATAAGGATAAAAATACCCATGATCATTTTTTTTTCTATTAGAAAACCACATTATAGTTAAATAATGAAGAAGAATTTCACCGTGCATTTTATCGTACCTTTCACTCTACCTTAAAGAATACAATAGATTTCTCATAGACCAGCCAAAAGAGAAATATCACAGCTTTCTTTTGTCAGGGTTCTTATAATTCATTACAAAATACTTCAAGATGCTTTTCTCCAAGTGGATATTAAATATAGACTTTTAAATCTTGTTACAAATAAAGTCAGTGTTGTCTCTGCACCAAACTATTGTTGGTGATCCCTATTCCAAAGAAATTACCCAGCTCTCAAAGAAGATTGCAAGTAGTAGAATAGATGATGGAATGAAATAGCACTGCACATACTTTGGCCATCCTCCATAATATCCTCAAATTGGAAGACAAGCTTTCTGGGGAAAAAGCAGATAAATGGGGCCTGGAGTAGAAATAAAGACACTACAACTTCAAACTTAGAGTTTAAATTAAATCAAAGTCAATAACTATGTTAAATAAGAGACTTTTTTCATGAAGAAGTAACATTTGGATAAACAAAAAGTGTTTTTTCTATAGTTATATAATTAGCTACTTTTTTCTTTATTTCTCTGAGTAAAATACTTTCCATGAACAAATAATGTGCCTTGTGACTGTTTAACATTAATCCAGTCAAAGTCACTTGGTTTTCAGCATCTGATGTGGGTAAACTTTTTTGCATTGTGCCAAAAACACTGGGAATGGATGAAATATTTAATGACAGTTGACAGCAAAATCTACAATTACATCCTGGATATACATACCAGAATATCATATTCCCTTTATCTGTGGATAGTAATGTAAATTATCAGCATTCCAGCCCTGCTTTAGATAGATATGTGACTCCTTAATGCGGCATTTAAGATCGGACACTGAGTACTCCAGGCAAAGACAAAATAATTTGTATCTTAAGTTTATAAAAATGCAGATGCAATCACTATTCTGCTGAAGCACCCATCTGAAAATTGGCAACATCCTTCATGTAATCTAAACATTAGCTTACAAATGAGCTTGGATCAGGAAAGGTTTTTCAAAGGAGTCTCTTGATCATCTCACCTACTCTCTGTGGGCCATGTCATGGAGTGATGCTGGTGTGTAGACACTGGAGGAGTTTAACTACACTGGAGGGTTTCATCTTATTCACTCTGACTGCCATTGGACATTCAATGCAGAAGACCACTTCTGAAGCCTGAAGCCTGCCTTATTGCTTACAAATGTAAAATTAGCCTTGGTTTGTTTGTTGTTTTTTTTTTTTTTTTGTTTTGTTTTCAAATAAAGTAAAATGTATGTTAAAGAAGAGTGAATCTATTGCTCTATTGGAATGCTTTGTTGAGAACTTAAAAAGCAATCATGTGTTAAAGGCACAGTGATTAATGTCTCCATTCTGAGTAATAATTAGGAATTATGCAGTTATTCCTCATTAAACTTTCTCTCTTTTTCATCTGATGTCTTTGTTTGTACAATCTGAATTTTACCTCACAATCATACTAAACATAACTTCCTCTCAGTAAGAGAATTTCATACTTGGAAAACAATAAAATCTCTTTCTTCCCTTCTTTTACTTCCTTCCCCTTCCACCCTTCCCTTTCTTCTTCATACTTAGCTACTCTATCGGTGAAAAAAATGAATCTCTTATTTAAAATATAAATATTTTTAAAGAACTTTTTAAAAAGTGTAAAAAAAACTGGCCAGCACATCCTAGAAATGAACACTTGATATATTTTGATGCATAAAGTTAATTTATATAGTGGATGATTTTCTCCATTTGGAAAACACTGAAGGAGGTTGGCTATAACATGAATGTTATGAAAGAATGTGTTACACACTGATGTACCAGTAAAGCCATTAACATTACACTCATTCAGTAATAGCTCACATATAAATAAACAATTAAGATTGAAAGAATGGAATCTTTCTGGGTTTCATCCAAGGAATAAGGAATGTTCTATAAAAGCAAACATCAAAAATGGAAACATAGTATGTCAAGCAGAAAAAAATAACTGTGGAAACATTTCAAAGACACTGCTGAATCTTAACAGTTCAGAGATCTGGAATATGAAACAAGATGGATAATAATACTGAAAACGTTACTGAACTACTAATAGGAATTGTTTCTCTTTTCTCACTCCTTAGCTATTGACTTCCAATAGCAATGGGACATTTTCCCAAGAAGTCAGAATTTTTGGAAAGTGGTATTCCTGAGTTTTCTCCTTTGCTTTAGTGCTGAGGGTTTATGTGATACGCACTTCAGTATCTCTGTGTTTATTGTGAGATACAGTTAATGTCTGTGCAACATTTCAAAAGTTTCTGAGCAGGAAATAAAGACTGCTTATAAAGAACTAGACAACACTACACAAATGGTTTTAGAGAATATCATCCTGAGTATATGTGCTTTTGCTATCTAGAAAACTCCAGGAACACCAAAATTACAGTCATCAGTGAATCGCCAAGTTAATATTTACAGTCTGTTCCCTGTTGAAATAGGAATAAGATTTTAATGAATTTATCATGCTTCTGTAAAAGCAGTCTTGGTTTGCATAATCCATACACCCCTGTGGTGACTGCTATTATATTATCCCTTATTTATGGTATATGTCTCAGCTTGCATCTTGTTAAAGACTAAATAATAATATTTCATTTTGCTTTGATGCTTTCAAGTATAAAGGAGAATTTTTCACTCTCGTGAGTGTCACTCAGTTGCCAATAAAGAATTTCACAGCTAGTGGTAGTGTTAATTTGAGCCAATTATGAAATCATTGACCTGTCTTGGCACTAATTTACCTCACATAATTTCAATCATGAAAATCTAGCTCTACTGAACATCTCATTTAGGAATGTCATTCTTGAATAAATCTTCATACACTGGTGAATCACTTTTGATGATCTACTAAGAAGCATAAGGAAAGAAGACTTTTTCCAAACAATCTTTTTAACAGCATCACAATATGCTATTTTGATTTATTTTCTGAGAAGACAAAAAAACCCCAAAACAACAAATACAACATCAGGAACATTTAATATTGAAATCAGAAATTGATAAGTGAAAATTTTAAAATGTGAGATTGTTATCCCTGTACCTGTTTTGAAAGAACGAGCACTTTCTGCTGCCTATATGCATGACTGTCAAATGTTGCAAAATACAATAAAGGGCAAAGACCAGGAGAAAATGGAAACAGTAAGGACAGGCAGATTAAAGACTTTGGTTTTACTGTTCCTGTTAACAAATGTTTGGGAACGGAGGGGTTATTTTCAGAAAAGATAAAAAAGTCCTTAATACATAAATCATTTGTTTTTCTCTTTATGCCCATTTAATAGGATCCTGCGCAGATATGAATCAGCTCTAAGATCTTAGAAGACCTGTTGGATAGGAGGACTCAATTTGAATTGCATAAACTACTAGTTCTTCTTCAGACTAGGTTCTTTATTTACTGTTTACTTACCCAAGAGCTTGTATTCTGTATATAATTTTTCCTGAAGTATGCTACGTACAGCCATCCAACTGTGTTCTTCTAACAAATACAGTCCTGAAGAGGTAGTGAAATTAAGAATTTTGCTAAAAACATTCAATTTTATTTAATGTAAAAAAGTATGTAATATAGAACAGAATTAAATGTTAAGATTATTTTAAGAGTACAAATAGAAGAGGTTTGTTTAGATTTAATGCAAGGCTTTTAAGTGAAGCTTTTATGCTGGAGGGTGAACTTCTTTCATTCTTCATTCTATAGAATAGCTCGAAGAATACATTGAAGTTTCAGACTCTGAAATATTTCCCTTTACTTAAAACATATGCTTCAAATTTATTTGGATACAAGTTAATTTCTTTCAACAGATTTGTGCTTCTCTTTTTTTTTTCCACTGTTGAAGTTTCCCAGTCCATAAAGCATTTATTTCTTTGACTTCTTTTTCTATGTTTTCTTTGGGAACATGACAATAAATCCTTCAGTTTTCAAAATGCATTTACTTTTTCTTCAAACTCTGCACATGGATTTAAGTAGTTCTTCAGTCCAGTTTTAAAAAACAAACAGCTAAAGTCCAGATTCTGATAAAATGACAGTGTATTTTTAAAAAAAGCATTTATGTGACAGAGTTCTGTGTAACAGATTGCACAACATACAAACTTCCTAGCAGGTCAAATGACAAGGGATTAAAAAATGGCTGTAGAGAACATTGTAGAGAAAAAAGTGCGCCACAGTGTATTCCATTAAGGATTGATACTCAGGTATGGTTCCAGTGGGAAACTCAGAAACTCAAAGCACTACTGAAATGTTCTGCCCACAATTTTTACACTATTTTTCCTGGGATTTAACAGCAAAGAATTCTTCTTGCTCAGAATGCACAATTTTGACAGGACAGAAGACAGAAAATGCTTTCTGAATTTTGAAGACAATCTCCTTCATCTCTAGTGCTGGAACTGTGGTTCTTTGAAAAATATGGTAAAAAAATAGATGAAAAACCCTTTAAATTATAACTTTAAATTCTGTTTTTAAATTGTTGTGAATTCAGATGACTATGAAACTTACTTCTCAGCTGATTTAGAAAATGAAAGATAAACATGTAACAAATAAACTGTAGAAATAACCATTGAGAATAAAATCCAACTTGAATGTCTCAATGACCTGTACTGTGAATTAGCTCAGAGGTTTGTAAACTGATATAAAGAGCAAGCATGGAAGAGGAACACCAATATATATGTGTATATATATATTTTTTAAGTAAAAAAAAAAAAAACAAAGTTACTGTTATAATTACAAAAATGCATTTTTCCTTACCTTTCCAAGTCTGAGAAGATTTTCCAGGACTTCCTAGAGAATGTCTTTGAATTGTAAGACCTAACACTCACTGCTATGATGAAAAGAGACTTAGTTGTTACTCTGGCTCTAAAAATGGTTCACAACCTACAAAAGATCCGAAAAGTAATCAGTGTTGAGAAAAAGGATAACTTAAATATAGGTGCACAAATTAGGTGCAGAGTCTGGATATGAAGGGCAACAAGAAGGGCTTATTTACATACACCAATAACATTTGTAAAGTGATGGAAAACATGGATCTGCTGCTGAATAGTTCAGGGGGCACCGCTGGAAAAGGACACAGGACAGTCCTTGATTGGTCTGTCATGGTAAAGCCATTCCTCAGGAATCCCCGATGCCTGAGACCAGAGGGGAAATCTGGAGTGAAAAAGACATCTTTGGTGAAGGAGGATCAAACCGGTAACATTTGCTTGAAGGGATAAAACCAGATCCATCAGAACTGGTAGACTGCACACGAGTGCTAGCCAATGTAATTTCAAGGCCACTCTCAATTATTTTTGAGAGGTTGTAGTCGCTGGAGAAAACTCTTGAAGATTGGAATAACTTGATCTCCCTACAGTCTTCAAGAAGGGCAAGGAGACAGGCATAAAGATAGATCAGATTTACTTAATTCACATGAATTTTGAATAATTCTCAAAACCATTTCTGGTTTCAAATCCTATAGTGATTTATCAGGGAAAGGGAAAGGGAAAGGGAAAGGGAAAGGGAAAGGGAAGACAAAGTGAAATCCCAAGACTTTAGAAGTTCAACAGAATTAGAGATCCAACAGACTTTAGAAAATAAGATTTGAATGATCAGTGTATCCTTTTGTCACACAACTGAGAACTTGCAACTTCATGCAGAGTTGTTTTGCTGACTTCCTTAAGTGATTCTGTTTATCAGTGAATAATAAAAAATGGACCACCCTCCTTCGAGTTGTCTATTTATCTACAACCTCTTCATTTACTTGGCCTCTCACACTACCATCTAAATGAATTTTGTCGCCTTTTAAATTTTCTTGCTATTACTTGCTACCACTGAGTTTTGCATTATTGCAGAAGTCCCAAATCTACTGGGCCATAATCTCTGAAAAAGCAAGGAGTTTTTCAAAGATCAAGCCATTCACTTAAAATATACACAGACTTCATATTATTAGATATTCAAAGAAACTTCTATATTTTTCCTCAGAAAAGCATGATTTTATGCCAAAGAAACGTTAACATTACTTCAAATGCTCACTAATACTCTGTTTGGTCTGACAAGCTATATTCCACTGTTACTGCAGTGTTGAAAGAAAATAATTGTCCTGTGCACTTGAATTGCTTTCTAGAGGAAAGTGTAATCAGCTCAGAATAGGACATTCTGCATTTGGTAAATATGCTATTCCTTCTTTATGTCTGCTGGCAGCTATGTTTACAATGCTGACTCTGATTTGTTTCCGCCCTCTGCCACCCTGAACAAAGCTAAGATATTTCCTCCTAATTTTTAAAGTACAGTTTTTAGTACTTCTACTTTAAAGGACTCCACAATTTTAAACTCTGCATTTAAATATAACAGCATTTTTTTTCAATCTTGCTACCCACCCCTATAATGAGTTGTCATGTCCTGATTTGACTAAATCACTTTAAACTTGATTCTTCCACATTTCTTTCCTCTGCCTTAAAGTATTTGTTCATAATGTTGGCCTTAAGATGATCTTTTCATCCTTCTCTCTTCACTTCATTCATATGATGAATCAGACATTTGTTTCTTGATTTAAAGCATCAAACTTCTTATTTTGATCTCAGAGCTCTACATGTTTTCTATGACACATATCACAGATTTTCTTTTATCTCTCTTCCCTTCATTCTCATTTTTCACATACTTTTTATCTTGCTTTCCTCATCTGTTTGCTTTGTCTTTTCTGTTTTCAGTTTGACTGGTGTGGGTTTATTTTTTTTTGCCTTTGAACATTGTCTGTATATAGAGTTGTTTTGTTTACAATAACCTTATTTTCCATTTCAAAACAAGCTTTTTGATATCTGTGCAAGTGGTTTATTTATCCTTCATATTTGAGGTGTCTGTAACCTAAGGGTGTGGACAGTGAATTAGATTTTAAGTGTCTAAAAAATTTAAATTTACAAACCTACGGTAAACCAAGTATATGTTCCTTTGATGAGGATGCTTTCAAAAATACAGTGTTAACATTTCCCCTTTACATGCCCTCTCAGGTAGTTTTAAGCTTATTTGTGAAAAGCGGTTATTTACAACTTTAATGTTTGTTATATAAACAGCTGCTGCCATTTTAGAGATCCTTGAATTTTATTTTGGTCTTTAATAACCCACAAAACTCATCAACTTCCTTTTATAGATGGATGACCTAATCTAGTATTTTACCTTTGCAATAGCTCTTAGAAGCAAGAGAATCTTTTAAATATGTGGAAATGTAATTTTGTTTTAGACAGCAACATTTTTCTATTATCCAAAAATACATCAAAAAGCTCTTTGCAAACAGAAAAGTGGAATAAAAATCAGCATAAAGGGTTCCATAAAATTGCACAAAGATTCTATAGTTAAAGCACTACAAAAAAGAGGAAAAATTGCTATTAAAATTTGGGGATCCATCGTGACTGTCAGCCAAACAAAATCACATTATGTAGCATCAGTGGCAAAATCAAGAGATCTTGCTGAACATAAATGGTTGGTCTGCCAACAAGAAGCTTTGATGGTGACATCTTTTTAATATCTGAATGAAATATTTATTTCTTCTTAGAGCCCTTTGAATTTTTAAAAAGTATTTTAATTCCAAATAGGAACAGAAATTCAAAGCCTAATTTATGTTTAGAGGGAAATTGTAAAAGAAATACTCTACAAGTGCTAATGTTTAAGCAGAATTATGCCTCAGAGCTTAAAGTATTCTCACTGCTTGCACCTTTTCCATTCCTCTCACAGATCCCCTAACAAGCCATACTGAATTTTAGAGCTCATATTTTCTCCTCTGAGCAATGTGCTGTAATAGAGTAATTGTAATACAGAAATACTGCAATATTTTTAAGATGTATATCCTTGCCTTTAGCAAGTAACTGAAATTCTAGTTGAATCTTTTCATTTCTCAGATCTTTGCTTTTTACTCTGTTCTATGTGTCTGTATCATACAACATAAAACCATATAATTCATATAATCATTTAACATATAGCCATGAACATCAGCGAGACAAATGGCAGTCTTTACTGTAAATGAGAAATCTTCCTCATTCTAACATAATTGGATGAATTTATGTTTGCACATTATATATATTGTATTTTATATATGTACATTTATGCGTCTTTATACAGAACTTATATTCAGCTAATATTATTTAGATATTATATCATCTGTATTTCTATCAAGACATAAAATCATTCCTCAGTGTCTGGGGAATGAGGACACTAGATTTTCCATCTTGAGGCTAAAAAATCCTGCCTATGCAATATGTTTCATTGTGATGATGGTGTGGCAAAAACACTTCCTTTGAGACCATAGTCTATTAGCATTTGTCTGAATTTCTTCCCAGGACTTCTGTTATACATATGTTGACAAGAGAGCCTGTTAAGCATGATTTCAGAGCTGGAGAAATATAATAGGTTAAAGAAAGTAGTTAGTAGCCACATTATTTCTGAAGATTATCTCCTGCAGGGAAGACCTGAGTTTAGCAGAATGCTGATCCAAGCTTCCTGCCTCTTAGTAGGAAATCCAAGCCCACATCATACCTGTGCATCTCTGTAAAAAGATCAGAAGTCTTCAACAAGGGCTTAGTTTCTAAGTAGAAATACAAAAATTTGTCACGTCATCCTTCATGATACTAAATATTTCTAAAGTTTGAAAGAAAGAAAGATTTTTCAGTTTTTCCTTAAGGTCATAATTTCTGCAGGTTTATATATAAGTATACATTCTCCTTTGGACTCAAAGGGTATAATTTTTAAAATGAAAAGAGATAAGATTATTGATTTTTATAAACTAGCCCTTACATTTAAACTTCCTTAGAGTATTTTTTTTTAAAAGTGAAAGAGTTCAATATTTTGGCAGAATCTTGAAATCTGTGACCACAACTGCTTTAGTATTTTTGTTATTTTTTGGATGAGATACTTTGATCATGGACAGGTTTGTAGAACAGCAAGACCCCAGAACAATTCAAGACTTTTGGACACCATCCAGTCCCTCCTCCTACCCAAAGCAGGATCAGCTATGAAGTCGCAACAGTTTGTCCAGTCTGGTACTCACTGATTGCTCACTTTATGTTTTTACCTATGTTCTCTGAATCCACTTCAACAGACATCTCTAGGTGTGGTACTTGTTTAATTTGGGTTATTTTATGTTGTCATAAAGATGATCTTCTCACACAGGAAGCCTTATGTACTTCCAAACCGTTCAGATTTCCGAGTTACTGCCTGATTCTTTGAAACAAATCCTGTATTAATTATGATATTTTGAAAATAATTGTACATTAGAAGTTGTTTTCAGCTGGTGAGCTTGGCCTGCTTCTGGATGTTTAAAGACAATATTGTCAAATATTTTCTGAGTTGGTTTTTTGGTGGTTTTTTGTTTGTTTGTTTGTTGGTTTGGGTTTTTTTGTCTGTTTGTTTGGTTTGTTTTTTTTAACGCTGAACTTATTGACCTGGAGTCCCATGCGAAGATGAAGGAAATAATAATTGACAAGCATTTGAATACAGGGATTAAGAACTAAGAAGGAGCAGATTGTGAGAAGTGACGAAGGTGAGGATGAAGATGAGGACAAACAGGTGTTTTAATGTCAGTACTGACAAGTGCATGTGTGGGAACAGGAGTGAAAGAAATTATTTTAACTACATCTTCTGTGGTTTCTTGAAGGAAGAAGGCAAGAATGACACACGGAGGTGGGATAAAAAAGATGTGATGGATAAAACTGGGTTTGAAACAAGTTTGATATGTGTAACTGCAAATGTCGAGATACCATGCATTGTTGTTAATTGTGAAGATGAATGGTACTGAAAATTTAAGTGGCGACCCACCCCTGCCATACGTTTTTAAGTACTTATGCATAAAAGGAAACAATAAAATCAGGTGAGGGGTGCTAGAATTATGGTAGAAAGTGACGAGAATGGTTGTAAAAGAGTGGTTACAGAGGAACAATTTAGGTTACTGTTTCATTATATTATCTTTTATTATATTATCTTACTATATTATACTGATAACCAGGAGGTAAGTATTAGTAAATTGAAGATTTCAAAGCTGAAATTGCTTGTGCATTTACAGAAAAGAATGACCACAGTCTTATTCCATAGCCTGGAGTAAATGGAGATTCGATGTTTCTGAATAAATAGTAGAAAATATTATTTTAAATATAAGCATAGCCAGTACATAAAAAGCACAACCAAACGATTTTTTCAGACACTTGAACTGTTGGGCATTTCAGTGTGATGTGTTTCTATACAGGCATATTTTGCATATTGGGCATCTTTTTCATTTTGAACACCTCTTCTGCCACCCTAAAGGGCCTTGCAAACTCTGTGTACTGATGTGATCAATTAGTTATTTTATAAAGTAACTTCATAAGATGTGCACTTCTTGTATGGGTACATATTTTTTTACAGGCATCTGCATTTATGATCTCCCGTTTTGCACTAGGGTGTTTCATTATGGTATACGACCTAAACCACATAATATTGTGAAAGAAAAAGCTGGCATAATGAACTGTTTTTGAAAAAACAATTAAACAGGTGTATCTTTAAAATTTTTTTTTTTGTCCAATTAACTTGCCAAAGACTCCTTTGAACCCATACCAAAGGGTTTTTTTTTCTTTCCTACAGCAATCTTACTGAGACCTTATTTAATGTTCTTATAAAAATTTAAATGTAATATCCTTCCTTTGTTATTTATAGGAAATGGAAAAAAAAATAGTTTCCAACTAGCTGTGTTATCTTAGATGCAAATTAAATTTGGACAGCTGACAAAATATCCTTGGAGAGCTCAGACACTTGCCAATAGGATTAAAGAAAATCTGCTTTCCTCAGAAACTTAGTGAAGAAGGTAGTGGGAAACTAAAAGTCTGAAAATCAAAAATATACTCCGTTGTGGAAAAAAAAGAGTCTGTTAGCTTCCATTGTTTCACCCACATATTACATTAATAGTGACTTATTTCAAGAAAATCTTTAATCAAATAGTCTAACATTGTGAAAGACATGAGCTACTAAAAACGTCATAGGTCTAAGTGAAAAAGGCTCGGACTACATTTCATAACCTAACCATCTTCCTCTAAAGGCAGTTTGCTTTGAAGTCTAGATCCTGGCTACTCATGTGTTGATTTATTAATGATGACTTTTTTCCCTTCTGTCTGTGATACGTAAAAGAAGTGTTTGAACTGCACATTTTTTCCTTTTCTTAGGATTAATTGCTACAGTTAATCAGGAAATTATTCAACTTGAATGATACCATTTCTGAATTCTGTTACTTTAGTTAAGTAGATTAACGTTAATAATATCATTGTTTTCAGCATTACTTGAGAATCAAAAGCAATGACAGCCATCTCAGTCACATATTCGGAATAGACAGATCTGTTTCTGTGTCTGTGAAGAACATTGTCCTAGGTTTTCACTTTGTTGTGTTACTGTTAGGAACAAAATATGCTTGAAAGCCTGAATGAAATATCATGAGGACAAGAATCTGCTGTATAACCATCCTCTGTTTTCTCTCCATTCATTGGCTCTTCCTGAGGACAAGTGATAAATCCACTTTTTTGGTGGATGCATACACTGGATGATTCAAACAGCACCATGAGAAAAGGGGAACTTGAGTGCTGTAGGAGGCCAGATTGATTTCTTCAGGTTTTGCAGATAGCAGTGAGCTCTTCAAAGAGTAGGTAGGAAAAACATGCTTTGGCTTTACACAGAATGAAGAAACAGGTTAATCCTCCCTTCATCATTCTGTCCTGATGATTGCTTATAAAGGGAGAGCTGCTTAACTTTTTCTCCAGAAATATATGACTTCTATATTGACTCAGAACACACAATGCAGTTTAAAGTATGTTTAAGATTAAGAGAAATGCTACATCATTAATAGGTGTAAATAGCAAAGCAGTCTCTTGACGAAAAATCAGGAAAAATTATGATTTTTTTTTTAATAAAGTTATACCTCTGATCACTACAATCGCTTTTGTCACATTAATTCTTGAGAGGCTGGTGGGTATTTTTTTCAGATAAATGTCTTGAAATTACTGATGAGCTTGAAATCCGTGTGCCATAGACTTTCTTTAAATGCTGTTTCTAATAACAGAAAAGAACATACAAACAAGGAAAAGGTGTAAAAACATGTTTGATATGTTTCCCAGTGATGTTCTAATAAAAATTTAGCCACCAAATCAAATTCTGAAACTATTTAAACCGTACTGGGCTCAGTGAACCCTGGGGTTTTTTTATAGAGGAAACTGATATGTACAAAACTTTATTTCAAGAACATTTATAACTTCATTTTCAACTATGCAAAGTTAAAATAACATCCTAGAGTATAAGAAAATGCAGCTCTGTAAGATGAATTTGAGTCCAAAATTAACTTCTTATGTATCTTATTAAACACTTCCACAGATAATCACTTACAAGTCAGAAGTACAAAAAAGTAATATTTGAACTGTTAAATATTATAAATAATTTTACCACAATCATTCCCTGTCTAGTCAGTGTTCAGTGTGACAGGAATTCTTCCTGATTCCCTTGACCAGAGACAGAGGCAATGGTTATGTTCATATCTTGAGTGACAGCCACAGAGAATAGCTACAATAAACAGAAAAACCCCACAAACTTCACTAATAATAGGATTTCTCTTATTTCATTGCCGCTTGAAGACAGATTATATTGAGGGTATGGAGCAGGCTATTTCCACACTAAGTATGTAAATATAGGTATTCAAGGTCAGGAAACCTACTATCCTCTGTCTATATATGTTCATGATGAAAAGTGTAAGATCCAGAAAATATATCTAATACTTCCTCACAGTGCCCTCCAAGCTGTAATGACAAAGGTTTTCTAAGCAAAGTCACTTCCTGTAGAGACTCTTGCTCCAGTGTCCCAAACTTTATGAGAATGAATTCCACAGATTAAAATATTGCAAGAATGTATTCCCAAACTTTTTTTTCAGATATTTCACCTCCAGACTTTACAAGACGTATACCTAGTTCTCACATGGAAATCCTTTTCTGATTATTTTCAGAATGCTTTGCTCTCTCCTGTAGAGCAATATATTACCCTGTGATCATTTTTTCAAGGCTGAAGAGGTTTAGGCTGTTGAAATATCTCCTTGCCTCGATGTTCTTCCATACTTCTTTCTACTTTACTTCTATTCTTTTCCCAAATGCATTTTGTAATTTGCAAATGCGATACTTAAGACATAACTATGTGAATTGGTTCAAATTAATTCACACTGCATTTCATCTGTTTTTTACTGAACTGTCATGATTTTCCAAAATTATTCCTTTATTCCTCACAGCAAATCTCAGTCTTCATTTATCTGAGCACTATGATGAAGTCAGTAAAGTTTGTACCTTTACACTCTTGCCCTCTTTTCTATATAATTTATGAATGATTCTAATACTTAGATCCATGCATAGATCTCTATGATATTTAGCTCTTCTTTGCTACCTTTTCTAAACTACACAAAGGTTAACAAACAGGAAGGACAAGTAAAAAACCCCATTATTTAAAAGGAGAATGCAGTAGTCATAGATATAACATTGCCCAAGAATGTGACAAAAGTATATAGTCAGTTTTACTGATGGATATAAGAGTGTACAAAGTAATAGGCTTAGGCTTTTATAAAACATTTAATTTATTAAAGTAGAATATTATGTTTATAAATACCACTATTTTACAGTGTAAATGTATTACAGCAGAAAATGTAAAACATGTACTTCAGTATAGTGTAACCACTGTAGGGATCAGTGCTTAATCTTGGTGTAGTTTAGTTTCCTTATCAGTGGTCTAGGAGTAAATATCAGTCTAAGAATATTTACAATGATGCAAAATTTGACAAAATAATAAATATTTTACTTAATATTTTACTCAATAATGCACTCTATATAGTAAAACAGCAATAAAGAGGATGTCCTGGTTTCATCTGAGACAGAGTTAATTTTCCTCTCAGTAGCAGGCACAGTTTTTTATTTTGGGTTTAACATGAGAATAATGGTAAGACACTAACGTTTTTGCTGTTGCTGAGCAGTGCTTACCCAGAATCAAGGACTATTCAGTGTCTCATGCTCTGCCAGTGAGTAGGTGCAAAAGAATCTGCTAAGGACCACAGCTGAGAAAGCTGATATGAGCTGGTCAATGGGATATTCCACATCACAGAACATCATGTACAGTCTATAAACTGGGGGGACTTGGCCAGGACAGATGAATCACTGCTAGGGGATGGGCTGGGCACCAATCAGCAGGGGCATGAACAACTGTATTGTGCATCACTTGGCTTTCTTGGGCTTGATCTCTTTCTCACTCTCCATTATTACTATTACCAGTAGTAGTAGTAGTAGCTATAGTAGTAGTGGTAGAATTACTATTGCTATTACTATTACTATTACTATTACTATTACTATTAATTACTATTACTATTACTATTACTATTACTATTATTTTCTTTATCATTAACTTATTTCAATTAATAAACTGTTCTTAGCTAAACCCATGAGTTTTACCTTTTTTTTTTCTCCCTTTCCTCTCCTCTCCTTCCCACCAGAGGTGGGGGAAGAGAACAATTGGCTGTGTAGTACTTAGTTGCCAGCTGGTGTTAAGCCACAACAGAGAACCAAGAGGTCCTTTGCAAGTCTGATTAGAGATGTTGGAGGTACGGAGGAAACCGTAGCTGTCTAGCAGTATAAAGAGTACTCACCGCTGGCACCCACTGCTTGAAAAGCACATGGAAAATTAAAGTGACTCTAATTAAAAGTAACAAAATCACTTGAAAGCTAGAAAAACTGTAACTTAAAGTAAGATGGTTGATGTTTCACTGCCGTGTCACTCTGTCCCTGCTTTAGAAAGACAATGATTTATTTGTTTAGTTAGTATTCCAAATGCAGTAACAGCAGGTGGTGTGATGATTAGCCAAACTAATAAGCACTGCTGAGTAAAACAAAATATGGCCTAGTACTCAGTGTCATATTAATGCATCCATATATTTGTGGGTGTTAAATTTTATTTCCCTTTTATTTACAGTACTATAAATAGTTAGTAAAAGAGCAGCTTAGAAATCAGATGTTCTGAACATGTCTCAAGGTGTGCATCCAGCATTCTGCTTGCTTTCTAAAATCTTACTGTAAGGGTTGACAGGCCAGCCCAGTCTACAAAGAGGTAGATGATGAGAACGTCATAGAAAATTTTAATCAAAATGTGAGGGCCGATGTTTGCTGAAGAATTATATAAGTAACTTGTAGAGAATGAGATATCACTTTCCTGAAGAATCGTGGTTTTTAGGATGAATCAGTTAGTGCGGTACATAGTGACAGCAGTAATAGCAGTGACAACCACAGTAAATTCTGGGGCAAAACACCTGAAGGAGTTAGGTAGGAAGTTTCCGCAGTCAGGAAAGCCCAAGAGAGACCTGGCAGGATACAGCAGCTCTAATGAGCAAGGCTCATATGATGAGGATCTTGCCAGAGCAACTGTGGGACATAGTACAAGATTTCCTGGGCTGATTCAGCCATCTGATTATTGCCCATGCAGATCAGCAGAGATGAGCTTGAGGAGAGAAATTCCAGGGCAATCAAAAAGGACTCAGGACACTAGGAGGGCTGGTTGAAGGGACAGGAGCACAGGTGGTGTTTTCCTTAATCCCTTTGGTAGCAGGGAAGAATGCTAAAAGAAACGAGAGAACCCTCCTGATCTTCATGGTTTAAAGACTGGTGCTGTAACTGAAATATTGTCTTTTTCGATTCTGGGGTGATTTATTTGGTATCAGGCCTGATGGAGACAGATGGGGGTTGCCTGTCTAAAATGCAGAAAAGAATTCCAGCCCAGGAGTAGGCAGAGCTGCTTGAGAGGGCTTTAAACTAAAGGGCTTCAAATTGAGAGGGCTCGGGGGAGGGGAAGGGGATCCAGGCTCACTAGAGATGACCCTGGGGGTGACAGGCCAGAGTTGGGGGTGCAATGGACAGCCCAGCTGAAGTTCACCTACATTAATGCACGTGGATAACAAACAGGAGGAGCTGGAAACCGCTGTACAGCAGGAAAGCTACAATATATTTCCCATTACGGAAATGTGGTGGGATGACTTCATAACTGGAGTGTTCCAATGATGGCTATAAGCTCTTCAGAAGGGACAGGCAGAGAAGCAGAGGCAGTGGCTCCATACATAAGGGGTTTTGACTGCACAGAGCCCCAGGGCAGTGATGATAAGGTTGGGTGCTTGTAGGTAAGGATTGGGAAAAGGCCAACAAGGCAGACATCCCAGGAGGAGTCTGTTACAGGCCACTCAACCAGGGTAAAAGGGCCTCTCTATAAGAAGCTGGCTGACATTTCACTGTTGCTAGCCCTTGTTCTTGTTGGAGGCTTTAATTTGCAGGATGTCTGCTGGAAACTCAAAAAATGCAAAGAGACGGTCTAGGAGGTTCTTGGAGTGTGTGGAAGACAACCTCCTGACATGGCAGGTAGGTGACCTGTCTTGGAGCGGTGTCCTGGTAGATCTGCTGTTTACAAACAGAGAAGGGCTGGTGGGAGATGTGGTGGTCAGAGGATGTCTTGGGCATAGTGACAATGAAATGGTAAGAGGTTTCAATCCTTGGTGAAATAAGGAAGGGGATCAACCAAACGTTTTCTGGGATTTCCAGAGGATGGACTTTGGCATATTCAAGAGACTGGTTCAAACAATCTCTTGGGAAGCAGTCCTTAATAACAAAGAGGTTCGAGAAAGCTAAGAAGGAAATCTTAAAGATGCAGGAGCAGGCTGTCCCTATGCGCCAAAAGGCAAATCATAGAAGATTAGCCTTGCTGAACAGGGAGTTTTCACTTAGAGTTTACAATCCTTGGAAGAAGGGCAAGTAACTCAGGGAGAGTACAAGGACATCATTAGGTCATTGTCCCATTCCACTATAAAAGGGAAAGCCGAGAAGGATTCTTTTGATAGATTTTTCTGACGAAAAGTCAAGCAATATTATATCGGCAATATTATATCGGGGCACCATTTATTGAACTAAAAAAAAAACCAGCTAGGTGTTCTTACTAAAGCGGGGGGGGGAGGGGGGGAGGGGGAAAGAAACAGAAGACAGGGGACAGTGTGTTACTACAGAACCCCGGGCACTTTGTTGGCGTCAGCTAGCAGACGGAGCATGCGTGCTGCGAACCGCGGAGCGTCTGCGTAGCTCTCGTGGTGTGTTCAAGGCGCGATTTCCAAACAGCTGCAGGCTGCGTGTTTCTTCTGTCGGTGGAGAATATGCTGCTGTGGCTATGGGGACGCTCCTGGAACAGTTGCAGACTCTCAGAGTTGGGGCATGATGGCTGTGAGTGGCGGCAGCTGCAAGCTGGGGTGCCGCAGGCTCCTTCTCCGGGCTTGTTGCCGCGGGCAATGCGGTGGCGGCAGTCACGGCTAGATGCAAGCGGCGGTGACAGGCTGATCACTACGGGCTGGTGCTGCAGCAGGTTGGTGCAGCGGGTTGCAGAGCACGACATCTTCACGGTGACAAGCTAGTTCATGGGAACGGCAAAGCAGGGTGAAGCAGCAGGCACGGGCAGGGAGACAGGACCACAGAGAACAGGGAGTGAAAGTGGGAGCAGAAGGGGCCAAGCTGACCCTTCAAGCAACTCAGAGCAAAAAGACCTCGTGGTGTTGCAGCTAACTGCTTTTATGTGCCCCCAAACTTCCCCCAACTCGGCTTTGTGAGCCCGTTTTTGGCGGGCATTTCTTGCGGGCATCTAGGTACTTCTCCCCACCAGCAAGCGTGTGTGTGTGTGTATGTGTGTGGGCGGGGGGGAAGCTGCTTGCAATCTAATCATGAAAGTTCTCTGCCCTAATTGGCTGCCAGGTGAAGCCTCTCTGGGGACAGGACGACACAGATTTTTTGTGGGAATTTTCTTCACCTCATTTGTGACATATATTGAGGCATTTATACTAGTTCCTCTCAGTCATGTAGAGAGAAAATTAGAAAGGCAAAAGCTCAGCTAAAAATCAATCTGGCCATTGCTATGAAATAATTTTTTTAAAATAGTGTTTTTATAAACATTAACAACAAAAGGGAGTACAAAGGAAAACCTCCATCCGTTATTAGACATGGAAGTGAACATTGTCAACAACGATGAGGAGAAGACTGAGGTACTTAATGCCTTTTTTGTCTCAGTCTTTAAGCAGTCATCTTTGGAGCAACCAGACACTGAGCTGGTACTCAGGGATGGGGAGCAGCATAGACCTCCTGTAACACAGGAAGAAGTAGTTAGTGACCTCTTGTGCAACTCACAGCGCACTTGACACTCGCACATTCTGAGACCAGATGGAATTCACTCAAGGGCACTGAGGGAGCTGGTAGAAGAGCTCAAAAAGCCACTCTCCATCATTTATCATCAGTCCTGGACAACCAGGAAGGTCTGGGATGACTGGAGCTTGCCCAATGTAACATCCACCCACAAGAAGGGTCAGAAGAGGGATCCTGGGAACTCCAGGCCTACCAGCCTGACCTTGGTCCTCAGAAAGGTTGTGGAACAGATCATCTTGAGTGAGATCACACAGCATGTACAAGACAACAAAGGAATCAAGTCCAGACAGGATGCATTTAAGAAAAACAGGTTCTTCCTTACCAACATGGTCTCCTTTTATGACCAGGTGACCTGTCTAGTTGATGGATGAAGGAAGAGTTCTGGGTGTAGACTACCTGGACTTAATCAAAAACTTCAACACTGCCTCTCATGGAACCTTCCTGGAAAAGCTGGCAGCTCATGGCCTGGATCAGTGCAATTTTTGCTGGATTAAGAACTGGCTGCACAGCCAGGCCCAGAGAGTGGAGGTGAATGGTGCTGCATCCAGCTGGGGCCTGGTCACTAGTGGNACTCTCCATCATTTATCATCAGTCCTGGACAACCAGGAAGGTCTGGGATGACTGGAGCTTGCCCAATGTAACATCCACCCACAAGAAGGGTCAGAAGAGGGATCCTGGGAACTCCAGGCCTACCAGCCTGACCTTGGTCCTCAGAAAGGTTGTGGAACAGATCATCTTGAGTGAGATCACACAGCATGTACAAGACAACAAAGGAATCAAGTCCAGACAGGATGCATTTAAGAAAAACAGGTTCTTCCTTACCAACATGGTCTCCTTTTATGACCAGGTGACCTGTCTAGTTGATGGATGAAGGAAGAGTTCTGGGTGTAGACTACCTGGACTTAATCAAAAACTTCAACACTGCCTCTCATGGAACCTTCCTGGAAAAGCTGGCAGCTCATGGCCTGGATCAGTGCAATTTTTGCTGGATTAAGAACTGGCTGCACAGCCAGGCCCAGAGAGTGGAGGTGAATGGTGCTGCATCCAGCTGGGGCCTGGTCACTAGTGGTGTCCCCAGGGATCAGTGTTGGGGGTGGTTGTTGGTGGTATATTGAACAGTCAATATATTTATTGGTGATGTGTACAACTGGATCAAGTGCGCCCTCAGTAGGTTCACAGACGACAATAAATTGGTTGGAAGTGTTGACCTGCTGGAGGGCAGGAAGGCTCTGTAGAGGGATCTGGACAGGCTGGATCAATGGATCAAGGCCAATTGTATGACGTTCAATAAGACCAAGTGTCAGGTCCTGCCCTTGGGTCGCAACAACAGAACAGCTAGAAAGTGGCCAGGCAGAAATGGACCTGGGTGTGCTGGTTAACAAGGGCTGAACGTGAGCCAGAAGTGTGCCCAGGTGGCCAAGAAGGCCAATGGCATCCTGGCCTGTATCAGCAATAGTGTGGCCAGCAGGATCAGGGCACTGATTGTTCTGTACTCTGCACTGGTGAGGCCTCACCTTGCTCCTGTGATCAGGGTCCCTCACTGCAAGAAGGACATTGAGGAGCTGGAGCATGTCCATGGAGTATACCCATGGAGAAGGGTAATAGAGCTGGTGAAGGGTACAGAGAATAAGTCATATGAGAAGCAGCTGAAGGAGCTGGGATGTTAATTTTGGAGAAAAGGAGTTTCAGAGGAGACCTTATCACTCTCTGCAACTCCCTGAAAGGAGGTTCTAGCCAGGTGAGGATTAGGCTCTTCTCCTAGGTGACTACTGACAGGAAAAGAGGACATGGCCTCAAGATGAGCCATGAGAGGCTTGGGTTAAGGTACAGGAGGAACTTCTTCACTGAAAGAGTAGTTAAGCCTTGGAATGAACTGCCCACGGAAGTGGTGGAGTCACCATCCCTGGAGTTGTTTGAGAAGAGACTGGACATGGCACTTAGTGCTACAGTTTAGCTGACATGCTGGTGGTCGCGCAAATGTAGACCCCATGATTTTGAAGGACTTTTCCATCCTCAATAATTCTATTATTTTATGATCCAGACTCAATTCTGCCAACTTCAGATATATTTGTTTAAAGCTGTGCATGTCTGCTTTTTTTTTTTATTTTGATTTTTTGATTATTTCATATCAGGTTTTAAATCAATCTGTATGTTCTAATAAGTAAATAAAACTCAGAAGAGTGTTAGTGATTAAAGGATTATGGTTTCATTGTGCTGATTAATTTGCTTCGTAATATATCATTTCTTCCTTAACTCACTCTCTTCCTTGATGGCTATGTTCATTAAAAAGGTTTATTAATAAAAAGATTATCTTCAAATCCATACTTACTTTTATAAGTATCAGAGAAAGTCCCTAAAGGTACATGGATTACAAAACCAGGGAGAGAAATTCTGGAACAAGTTGCCCATATGGCACAAATCTTCAGCTGCTCTGAGTCACTAGATGTTTCCCAGACCTCTTCACAGCAATTCTTTAACTGAGAGATTAGAGTTATTATTCCATTTATTGTTTTTCAGAAGCTTCCCCAATTCTGAATTTAGAGTCAGTGACCTGCAAAAGACATTCTGAGTTTTACATTCTGAATTTATTCTATAAGCTTGGACTAGTTAAAGGGAAGACAAAACCAGGGGTTTATGAAGAGAACACATCTTTCACATTCATCCACATACTTTGGAGATATGAGAAAAGGTAAAAACATAATCCCCTATACATCTTACTATTATGACAGATTTTTTTTTCTAGTATTGTAACACATGCTTCTTCAAATAGCAAGCAGCTAGGATCTTTTGTACGAAAGATTTCAGTCCTACCCCATTACAGAAGTGAACCTCCCAGGAAATGTTCACTCTCTTGCTGCAAAAAGAGGCCCACAACAGAGTCTACAGAAACCTAGAGTGTCTCTGATGGGAAAGGTAAATTTTAAACTCCTTTGGCTGTTCTTAGAAGCCTCTATGGGAAAACATTTAATAGAAATGCATCATTACCTGCCTAAATCATGATTTTTTTTCTGTCTTTGTCCATTATTGAGACAGATGTCTGTGCACAGAATAGATTTTATTGGCATTTCACTTCCATTCTTCCATTTGCCAGTGGGAAATTTTAATTGAAGAAGTTTTGCTCTATCCCCAGACATCTTTCCTATCATTTTGTGGTGATGAGTTCATCCCAACATATCCTCAGGAACAACAGTAACACCAGGTAAGTAAATTTTTCTACCCTTTACACAGAATTCTCTAAAACACCTCAGTCTGTTAAGCTGTGGAAAGAAATAAAAACAAGAATAAAGTAAGCACCCTAGCATGTGCTAGTATATTACAAAGAGAAAGTAATGAAAGACGCAGTAGTTCAGGGAGGGAGGGAGGGGATGAAATCCATATGAAGCCAGTTCCCACTGAAAGACATATTCAAATCATAGTGTGGGACTGGGTATTGAATAAAATGACCTGATATAGAGTAGTACGAAAGAAAGTATCAAAAAGCAATGAATTTGCAGTCTCAGTCTGAAGGCAATTGTATTAGTTGTGGGAGCACAGACAAAATTATCTGAAGCATATGAAAAATAAGTTTACCTCATACAATTTCATATTTTCTCACTGCTATCCCTAATGCAAACATAATTAGTGTATGTTCATTTATTTTTCAGGATCTGGACGTACAGCTCACATCTGTGAAGTAAGTTATGTCTGTAAAACAGCCTGGAACTGTAAAACAAATATCTTCTGGTTTTTGGGGGCTAGGGTTTTTTGTGTGTTGTAACATCATAAACTCCTTATATCTAGGCAGGATAAGAGTCTTTGAGCAGGCAGACAAGCTGTTCTGTTATGGACTTTTGCTGCAGCACACATCTTATACATTCACATAAATTTTAACTTCAGAATGCATTACAAACTTAGCCAAATAATGTTTGGAGACCATTTCAGATATCTTTGACTTTTAGGCATTCTGACTGGTTTGAAAATATTTATTTTTGCACAGTCTTCTGCTTTACTGGAAAAATGGCATGTGTTTGTGTAGGCACAAGCTTCAAGAATGGAATAAGGAGCCAGGAAGATGCAAGTAGGATGATAACATCTGTTGAAACTTAGGAGAGAAATTTGTATAAGGGATTATGTGTACCAAACGGGGGCTTGTTTCAGCATGCTACTTGTATATGCAATATTTTTAAAAAAGAGCAAAACCAGAAGACAATACCTGATATTAAGATTTCAGTGGTGCACAAATGGTGTAGGAATGTTCATAATGCATGTGACCCATGAGAAAACTGTGTCAGCTTTTGAGCCACCCTGGGCACAATTTGTGGCACATGAGAATCTCCTAGTTTATTTAATTAACATCTATAAGATTCTGAAATTAATCAAATACATAATTATGCTAAATGATACAAGGTTTTATAAATCATTCTCAGCAGCCTGTCATATCCTGGAATACTGCCTGTGCTTTAAGTACTTAATGGCTGCATATTTTTTTTTTTTGTAGATTCTGTACCTTTGTCTTTAGTCAGGTATGACGAATTTTGCCTCACTGAAAATAAATATGTTTCCTCCATGAAAACCTTAGTCATTAATGTGTAAAAGTTCTTATAATAGTTTAATAAAATATTATCAATTTCTATGTCATCTACATTGATACTATTACTCATTTCAGGTTTAATAGACTGGATCAAATATATGTATATATATTTTCTTCTTATGATGATGTAGGGAGCTAGCCTTTCTTGTTTGAGAGTTATAAAATAGGAATTTACTTTCATTCTGGAATATATATATCTTGATTTTTTGTATATATTGACCATAATTGCACTGCATTTCCACACTTATGCAAGTAGATTTTTCTGTCATAGCAGCATTGATGCTTCTTGAAACCGGTCTCTGTCTCTATTTTTTGAGGTCACAGTTTTTCCTTGGGTAAATATGTTTCAGAGAGAAACTCTAAATAGAAAAAGTACAACACGTGTTTCAGAAGGATGATTCACTCTAAAGCCAAAGTAGGGCATCCAGAAAGCTACAAACACTACCCAGTTAATACAAAATGTTTTTTCATAGTTTTAGTTTTATTAGAAACCTATTTCATGCGTTCATTCTCTAGACACAGACATGCTGACACAAATGTCATGTGCCTCAACTGTGAGAGGCCCAAGAGAGCATTGTCATTAAAACAATTGTGGGAAAAGACCACTTTTAGTATTTGCAGATTTGCAGTGCTTTCAAGCCTTACAAATTTCAATTTGGTTGTGTACACTGCTGAAATTCTTGAAAAAGTGGGAATTTACAGTGTATTTACCAGTTCACATCCATGCGGTAAAATAGCATAAAAACAATTCAAAACAAAACAAAAAAATATAAAACCAACAGAAACATGAAACTGGCTGAAGGAGTGAACACAAAACAGTGTACTAGTTGCCTCAGTATTAACCACTCATCAAACTTTTCCATAATCATTTGAGGACAGAGAGATAAAGCAGAAAGAGAGATGGAATTGTAGAACATCCTAGTTTGGAAGGGACCTGCAAGAATTGTCAAGTGTAATTCCTGATCCTGAGTAGGACAAACCCAAGATTCACATCATGGGCCTAAAAGTGTAGTAAATTTGAGGAGTAGGGAAATCTTTTTTTTTGTGACACAAATTCAGTTCTGTTATGAAAAAAAGGATTTTCTCTATTTGTTTTATGATTAAGAACCATAGTTCTTCCTTCTAGGGCTTGTACAGTTATTAAAGTAAGACATATATGCAGTATATCTGTAGGCTAATGTAAGTAACTCCAAACAAAAAAGCTCAAAATTTAGCATAACTGTTGTAAGATGAGCTTATCTTGTAAATACAATTTCACACGTGTTGCATTTTTTTTAACCTTCTCGTAAAAAAAAAAAGAGGATTTAAGTAGTATTTTAACGAGACTCCTGTAAGAGTATATTGGTGATTACAGGATTAATGGACATGAGTAATAAACTGAGATAAAAAAGATTTTAGTACATTAAGCTCCATAGTTTAAAAAATTAATTAATAATAATTTTTAAAAAAACCTATTGCTTTTATATTTTAGACTATGAAAAGACAAACACAAATCTCTTACCTTTCATAGGCTTATTAAAAATCTTCAGAGAGAGTAATAGGTGTTTAAAATGTTGCACACAAGCAGTTATTATGAAAAATTATTTTCTTCTTCTTTAGTATTATCAGAATAATTTATTAGGTGTATTTTTCTCCATTATGTTAGTTATCATTATTAGGTCGTAATTGATCAATATGCTCTTGTCAGCAACATAATTTGTTTCATTCTTTAAAGAACTACATTTATTAAGGACATCATACTTCTCTGTCTCCTCTGACTAGATAGAGGGGGTTTTGCATTTCTGACATTTTTCAAAGACGTGAGATCTGTGGGCAGATGCAGAGAGCAATTTCTTCCTTCCAGGGAGAGTTTATAATACCTACATATGGTCTTGATAAGAAAAAAACAGAGGCTATGGAAACAATATTTGGGAAGCCATAAACTCTGTTAATGGGTTTCTCACATACAAATTGTCAGAAGACTAGGGAGAAGAAGGTTTGTTTTCATTGCAATATGTGGAGGTGCTCGCTTGAGATGAAATAAAGCTTAAGTTTAAGCAATCTTGTTCAGTCAATGGATTTTCCTAGTCACAAATTATTTTTATAAGAAAATTAAATTAAATACATCTGTTTATACAGAATTTAGCTATGTGTTCTTTCTTTTCAAAAGATTTCTTAGTAGGATTCTGGTTTGGAAAAAATTGTTAATCATTATTTATTAAGAGTACTAAATGTCCTCAGTAATCCATTCAGTTGGCTTTCTTAAAAGGTCTTTGGTTTATCTTCCTTAATTAAATAGACCTGGATTTCTTGGCACTGTTTTCCTTCATCGTTTTCCAGGTAGGAATTTACCAAAGGAAATTATATTGTTGATCTTTGATCTAGATGAGGCAAAACCAATCTTTGTTTCCATTCTGGGATACTCATGAAGTAAGTAAACAAACACATTTATTGGCTGAAAACAGTTGTTTCTCTGCCAGTGTTGCTTATTTGGAGTCAGTGTACAAACAGAAAATTTCACTCTTAACTAAAAGTTCTGTGAGGCTCTTTTCTCCAGATCTTCAGTTGTTATGAAATGCTCATTTAGCTTTTTTTAAACTCAGAAATTACCAAACTTCTCTTTGACTTGTACTTCGTCTAGATTGTAAATCTGGAACAGGAGAACAAATAATAGCATGAAATATTTGCTGCTGCTGAAGGATCTGGCATGTAATTTAGACATTTCATTCCAGTAAAAATCATGTGGAACAAGATGAGAAAAAATGCAAGTCTAGCTTGAGGTAAGAAATTGATTCCAAGGTATACTTTAACCACATTCTGAAGTTTTCAATTGCATTTCCATCATAATTCTCATACTGGTTTTATATTGGCTCAAAGGGGCCACAAAAATTCAAACAATTCTCTGATAAATCATAGCTTTGTGCCTTAGATTTACTGAAGCCAAAATGAGTATGATCTTAAAATCCAGTCTTACCACAAGAAGAATATTTCCCTTTTGTTATTTTGCATAGCTGTACTAGTTTTGAGTAAATTTCTCTCGAGTTAATAGTAGTTATTATGGGTCTGTGTTTTGAATTTCTGCTGGAAACAGAGTTGATACCACAGGGATGTTTTTGTTATTGCTGAGCAGGGCTTACACAGAGCCAAGGCCTTGGCTGCTGCTCACCCACCCCACCAGTGAGGAGACTGGGGGTACACAAGGAGCTGGAAAGGGACACAGCTGGGACAGCTGACCCCAACTGATCCAAGAGATTTCACACACTGTATGGCATCACAGTCAGCACAGAAAGCTGGTAGGGAAGAAGGAAGGGAATGACAGAGAGATGGTTCTTGTGTGCCCAAATCACCACTAGGCATGAAGGCATCCTGCTTTCCTGGGGATGGCTGAACACCTGATGCCTGCCCATGATTTGCTTTGCTTGACTATGTAGGTTTTGTTTTACCTATTAAACTGTCGTTATCTCAACCTGTGAGTTTTGTTGCTTTTACTCTTCCGTTTCTCTCTCCCATGTCACTGCGGGTGACTGAGATAGTGGGGTGCTTAATTGCTTAAGTGGTTCATTGAGCTGAGCTTTTGTATTCCTATGGACATGGCATGTAAACAACAACCTTATGTTAAATATGCCCGAGGCTTTTCATTCCATACACGCTAGCAATGGTTGTTTTCTTTAACCTTCATGTAACAGAGGCAGATATTTTGTCTCACTTAAAAATTCTGAGCATCTAAGAAAACTACTGAAATCCTTTAGAGGCAAATTTCCTATCTTTAGGAAAAACAGTGTAAGTGTGTTTTTCTTATTAGTGATGGTAACATATTTTAAAGTGCAGCTACTGTCAGAAACTTTTCCCTAAAGATTAGCTTAACATAGGCAGGTGCCTGTGTACCTTTTTTGTTCTTTAATGACATCTAGGAAATATACTCATAGTACTGATCAATGAGTAACCTTTCCAAGCACTAGCCCATCAAGTTTAACCTGGGATCTAAAAAATAAACTGTTGTTCTCTGCATCTTAGGTAATCACTTGTGAAGAACATCCAGGATTCTATAAAGGCAGCAATATAGTTTTATTTGAAAACAATTTATTTCCTAGTGATTAAATTTAGTATGGTAGTTATTAGAATTAATGCATTTGAAATGGGTTCCAAAATTAAAACTTAGGTTTGCTTTCATTATCCTTCTCCCATTGTGATTTTATCAAAGAACGAAATAACGCAGTGCTTTATGAGGAATGGAGGTCCTCTTACTGCCAGTTTTCCAACTGAAAGATTACAGAAAAGGGAACTCTGGATGTCATGGATTCGATTTATAAAGGGATTTTAGGATCTGAAAATAATCCAGGCATAAGCAGGTTTTATCCTCAATACTTAAGGAATTTGGTTATTTGCAGGAAGGATTCATTCTTGGTAAAAATATGTAGGTGGAAGCACAAACATTCTGTTAGGCCAGAGATGGTGGCTTAAAAGGCCAGCATTGTGATTTATGTCTCCCGTCTCACTAATATGAAAAGTTTTTCTCATTGAAATGGCTACTGAAAAATGATGGGATATGTCTGACAACGTTGTGCAAAGATGTATTTGCAATCAGACTTACTGGTCAAGAGGGATGGAAATGTGGAACGGGAGTTCCCACAGAGAAGAAGAGAGGACACAAGGGTGTTAATGTGTCCAGCAGACAGCATGATCAGAGGGGCAACAGCATGCGTCACCTGCAAAGGCGACAAGGGTCCAACCTGGGACCCATCTCAAATGTTTACACACAAATAGAGGGGGCTCTGGGGATGAGAGGAAGGCATTAGCAGTGTGTGCAGAGCAAGTGAGCTGACTTCAGAGGGATGAGAGTGACGTCATGGTAGCACTCACACCTGCAGAGATACAGTGCAGAGGTACTGGTGCTGCAGGAATAGCAGGGTTGCCAAGGACAGAGAAAGGGTGATCTATGCAAAGGGGTAGCTAAGAAGCATGGAACTTCCCACCTGGGAAAGATAAGCCTGTGGTTAAGGGTCAGGGGACAGAACTGCACCAGTGATGCAGAGGCAGACAAATGCAAGCAACTCAAGGGCAAATTCTTGATCCAGATGATGGACAGATCAGCCAGGGAAGATGTTATGTTGAAGCTGGTACTCACAAGGAAGGCAGGTGAATGCATGAAGTTTGAAAGCAGCCTTGACTGTGGTGACTGTAAGTCTCTGGAGAAATATAACCTGAGAGAAGTGACCACGACAAAAAGTAGGATTTCACAGAGACAACCACTCTGATTTTGAGAAGGGCAGTCTTTTGACCTGCTCAAATACTTGCCTGAAAACTGCCCTTAGAGGAAACTTTGCCTTAGAGACAAAGGCGCTGAAGAGAACTGAGCTCACCCCTGGAATATGACAAGATGAGGATGATGATTCAGAGTAGTTCTCCAGAAAAGGCCTGAGGAATCTGGGACCAGCGTGTTATCAGGACACAGCAGTGAACCCAGGTAATTAAATAGCCTGTGCTCTTGGGCCTGCACCACCAAGGGGAAGTATCCTGACCCATTTTTAGGCATTGGTAAGACTGTCTTGATAGTCCAGGCTTGAGCTCCTGACACAGGATAGACCCTGACATACAAGAGTGAGTCTGGTGGAGGGTTACCACAGCAGTGTAAAGGACATACAGAGGGATGTGGAGGGCACTGGCCTGGTTCAACCTGGGGAAGATGAGGGGCAGGGGAGACTTCACTATTTGTGGTGTGTAAAGTGGTACACATGTGGATGCGGGGATAGGGTACAGAGGAAATGAAACCAAACTCTTTTTGGTGAAATAGAGAAATAGAATAAGTGTCAATATGCATAAATTGGAACTTAAGAAATTGTGAGGAGATAGGGTTTGGATTTGTTTCCTTTTTTTTTTTTCCAGCAAAAGAGTTGTCAAGTACAGGAGTGGATCACTGAAGAAACTGTGATGTCTCTGTGATTTGAGGTGAATGCAGCACTGAGCAATCTAGTCTAATTATACTTTGAGCAGAGAAGATATTCAGCAGTCCCTTACACACTAAATTACGCAACCCTGTGGTTCTCTGGTGATGTTGAAAGACCAGTTAACAAGTTGAACAAGTCATGCAAAAGTTATTGAAGGAGAGTTGTATTTCAGAGCTGCCAATTATGCGTACTTCATGTTATGCTTTGATTAATAATAGTTCTGTACATTATGTACAAGTGACAAAGTCCTTGAAAAAAATGGCTAAATTCTGCTTTAGGAAAAGGAAACAACACATCATCCTAATAAGATATCTTAAGAATACATAAAAATAATTTTTTCCGCCTTGTTCAATCTTTTGAACATAAATGTGTTTACTGTATGTGTTCAGTTAACAATATGTCTGTCTTTAGTAAGAAACTATAGGTACTATTAGTCACTAGAGGCATTTTAGAGCTACAGTCACATTGTTAAAATCACAAAAACAATGAAATCCTGAACAATGTGAAGTTAGCGACAGCTGTTTGGTTTCCCTTATGAGGCATCTAAAACTGCCGTGTTCATGGGTATTCAGTAAAAGAAGCTTGCAAGACTGATTTCCTTCTGCATACATCACCACAAAACTCAGCTGGCCCAGAAGACCTTATGCCCTTGCTTTGTTATTAAATTTTTGTAGTCATTAACAGTCTGATGCTCCATTATCAGTCTGATGTAAACGATAAGGCCCCATAACTGGGAAGCATCATTTGAACAAAATGTTAAGGGGATTGTTTGCCCCTTCTCCTCACCTGTCTCTTCTTTTATATGAAATAAAAGTTGCCTTGATTTCCCAGCTGGCAAACGCTCTGTCACAGTGCTCATCTTAAGAAATATCCTGCTCCAGTTCTGTGTGTGCATGTGCTCTGATCCCACATTCTCCCCTCCCCATACTCTGAATGTCAAGTTGGGCTGTTACAATGCCACAAATTGCCAGAGAACTTCTGCTCTTTCTGAGCTGTGTAGATACCCTGGAG
The DNA here is from genome assembly GCA_013397815.1 of Aleadryas rufinucha. Lineage (NCBI taxonomy): Eukaryota > Metazoa > Chordata > Aves > Passeriformes > Aleadryas > Aleadryas rufinucha. Next base: position 20,217 of record VZTH01015615.1, on the reverse strand, counting down.
GGAATAAACAGAAGACAGACTGGTTGCTCCCTATGTTGTTAATATCATAACTGATTATACAGTTCCTTGTCAGTTTGCATCAACACCTTGATAGTGTTATAACAAGGAATCCACTTCTAGCAGAGCTGTTACAGTATTTAAATGTGGTCAAACAATCAGACTTCATCATCATGTCGAAATGCCAGAGTGCCTTCTTTTAGAGTATATTCCAAGCATGGATTGCAACATTGCCAGGTTTGCAGCACATATGTTTCAGCACAGCTCTAGCTGAGAAATTGTAAACTACCTATCAAGAGACAAATAAAAGTGGTCTCTCATCATGAGATATTACTGTCTGTAAACTGGAGTTTGTAAAACACTTCCTTAATTTTAATTTTTGGTCTTGGCTGGGGGAGAGAGATATGTTGGTTTTGATTGTTTTGTTGGTTTTTTTACATCAGAATGTTATGATATGAAAAGATAAGCAGATCAGACAGAAAATGCTTGCATTCTGACTATCACTAAAAATTAGACAAATAACAGGATAGGATGATTTCCCATATCAACTGGAGTCGATCATTTCATACTTTCAATTTGGAAAATGACAGTTTCAGTCTTCTTATCAGTATTGTCCCAGCATTCCCTATTACAGTACTGGTGATAAAGGAAACTTTGGTGTAAAGTTGCATTGGGGAACTGCAGAGATGTTTCCACTGAAAAATTAGTAGCAGAAGCAATTGCTCTTTATCAAAACTGTCAAGTCTGAAAGAAATCTTTTATATTCAATTACGTCTCACAGATCTGTATTAAAATCAGAACATGAGTATTTTTCAGTATTGCAACCCCTAGGTTCTGATAAAAAGTTTTAGTTTGTTCTGTTTTGTTGAAAACAAAAAATTATAATAGAATATATTTTTTCAAAATATTAAGATTTTAGCAGAAGAGATTCTGCCAATTTTTCTTCTCAAAGAACAAAAAAAGGAATATGTATATACTCTATAAATGGCATGCAAAATAAAAAATATGAAAGAAAAGAAAAGAAAAGAAAAGAAAAGAGAAGAAAAGAAAAGAAAAGAAAAGAGAAGAGAAGAAAAGAAAAGAAAAGAAAAGAAAAGAAAAGAAAAGAAAAGAAAAGAAAAGAAGAAGGGGAATTGTTGCATTTTTTTTCCTTGTATTTAAATGTTGCTTAATAGTCTCTGCAATGTGACATCAAGAGCACCCTTATCACCATGGCAGCATGGCATTCCAGGAAATAAAACCAAACCTACCTTCCCCTTTCCTGACTTGACGCAATTCTTAGAAGTTTTCTACATGCTTTCCTCTTCAAGGACAAAAGCAGAGTCATTATATGGAAGGACACATATTACTTATTTAGCTGATGTTACTACTAATTCTGCTAAATATGCTAAGAATTTTCTGCCCTATACCATCTTACTGGGAATTTTGATTTATACACACACTTACCTTCCTTCATAACCAGTCTTGAGATGATTAAAATAAACTAAGTGTCATTATGGAAATAAGTAAATCAACTTTACTCAAAATATCGGAATGTTTGAAAATTCCTTTGACGTTTTCAATAAGGTTATTGGAAGATAATGTGGAAATATTTAAATATTGATTAAACTTTACTTAAGCATATCTTAAATTATTCTGGATTCTCTCTCTCTCCAGGTGACAGCTCATTTTTCATATGGTACAAATGCATAGATATTTCAAAATGTTTAAAACTGTAGCAATATCAGCGCTAAAATGAAAATTATAGCATCAAAAAGATTATCTTGAAGCCAAGATCTCTCCCAAAAGCTTATTTTTATGTTTCTCCAGTTTTTATTGGTTTAGGGAATTTTTTTTTTTGTGAGGAGAGAAGTTTATATTCACTATGTTCATAAAATAATTCACGCACTATTTAATGAAATATTGTCTTAATTTTCAAGCCCATTCCTACTTCTAAAAGAGTGTTTATTTTTAACAAATATTAAAAAATATTAGAAGAGGAAATTTTATGTTCCTATTTCTCTTTTGACTTCCTATTTGACAACAACTATTTCTATGTTAATTAATTTGAACAAAATAATTATATTACAAGTGTATTTATGTCTCTTGTCTGGAAACTTTAAAATGGAGAATGTACATTCTCCAATTGCAAATCAAAAAATCAGAAAAATCAAATCCTCATGCCATCTGTTATTAATAGAACTATCTGAATTCTCACGGTCGCCAAAATGTACCATAACTTAATATTATCCTTTTACAAGTTTAAGTACTGAGAGACGGATGTCAGAGTGGATACTAGTCTATGAAATCTCCATTTACAAATACATAAATGACTAACTGGAAAAAAAAAATCTTTCAGGTAATCCCACTCATTGCTTCTTGTTATTTCTTTTACTTTTTTACTGAGGCTTATCATTCATGTGAACAGCTTTTTTCATAAGCAGCAGGATATCAACTATTCTGTAGTTATGTATGATTTCTCTCCAGTGTGCTTTTCCTCCGAATAAGAAGGTACTTAAGGGTAGAAGGTAAGATGCAAATTGCCTGGAAACATTTCTACAGATTTTAAATTTTTTTAACCTTTTTTTTTTCCTTTTTAGGAGAAAGGAAAGATTAAAATATTTAAGATAAAAAGAGATAAAAATATTGGATTCCTCTGTAACAAGAAAAGTTTCATTATCTGACCAGGTCACATCTGAATAACCTTTAAAATGCATTTTCTAATTGTGCTGCCTTCTCAGACATTTGGGGAATGCTGTCAAGGAAGATCTTCCAGAAAGCTTCAATGTAGGGAAATCTCTCACTTCATGCTTTCTTTGGAAGAGGTTGCTGACAGGCAGGGAAATGTCAGAGCTGCAAGTTGTTAAGTGAGCAGAAGATACATCTGGCTCTTGGGGCAGCACACCTCTCTCACAGGTCTCAGATGAACTGGGAGGTAGCCTCTAGAGCCCTGGCATTGGCCCTGGGTGGCATTTTCCCATTAGCACACTGCTCCACTGAAATGCTTTCCAAAGGGAAATGCTTTGGCCAAGGTCCAGCAACCAAAGGTAAGTGCCTGACTGTAAGTCTCAATTCACATCTTGTGTTGGTCACTTCATGGAATTGGAGATGGCTGGTAGAGCCAAAATGCTGCTTCTTGACATCCACTGATAACAACAGAGCCACACAGTGGAAAGAACACAGTTATGTAAAACAAAGCTATGCACATACTCTCTCCTCTTCAGGAAATAAAGCCCCAAGCCTGCATGGACATTATATCACTGAAGATGCCTAAAGTGTTGAATCACATGCAATGTCAGATCATACAATTGGATCCTCTGCATGACTTGCATAAAGTTGTATGTGGATATTTGTCAGCTGAGTCATGTGCAGAAATAAATTTTATTTGAAGAGTTCTAGCATAAAAAAACCCACTATTTTTTATGGTGTATTTTCTCAACGATTAGCCATTCTCCATATTAAAGGCATTGCCTTTTTTTTTATTAAATTCAGCTGAATCTAAAACTTCCGGCATTGATCCTTGAAGTTTTGACTTCTAGTTCAAATTTATTTTTAATAGTATCTTTTCCTTGTATGACTATCTTTAAATATTTTAATCTTCCTACCAGCTGGCAAAAAATAACGGAAAATAATAGTATTTTGTATTGAAACTGGAGGAAGTAAAAATGTAAAAGTAAAGGGGGGAAAAATATTTCACTTCTTTGGATTTTTCATGGTTTGACACATATGTGACAACAAGTGAAAACAAATAATTAGCATTCTATGACACTTAAAGTTTAAATTTTCTCTTTTTTTCTCTTTGAAAATATGAATAATATTTTAAAACTTGATTTTTTGTCAACCTGTTTCCCATTAAAACCTTCTCTAATAAAAAATGGTTCATATTTCCATTTGTATTGTCTTTTGGTTCCACATATCTTTTTTAGTTTAGAAGACAGAGTATAAAAGCTGATGAAAATTTGATCCCTTATTTCAAAGAGGCCAGATTTTGCCTCCTATGGGATATTATTTTTATTTTTTATTTTTTTTAATAAATGAATCTTGGGAAAGGTGCTGTAATAGAAAATTGACTTTTATTCTCTGGTGAAATTCTTGAGAAACTGCAGTATTTGCTATTTGAAACTATTTTTAAGGCTGATAGTCTAATGTTTTGACACTCTGAGACTGATAATTGTCATAACAATCCCTCTTTCAATAAACTTTTAGAAAAACATTATTATGGGTATGTTTAATAAATTATTTCTGCAATCTCAATTATGCTGCTCAAGACATTTTATCTCTGTATTATAAAGCATAACATATCAATAGAGAGTTCAATGCATGGATTGAATTACTCATTCATAGAAACACTGAAATAACCACCATTGTGCTAATGTTGCTACTGAATAAGTGTATAAATATAATTTACGTGTATATGTATAGATAAATATGAATACTGATATATTTGTTCATAACATATCAGAGGATCATAGCGTAATGTGATGGGAGTGTTTAGGAGACTTACAAATCTGTTCAATTCTAAACTTTAAAACTGATTCATTCACAAAGCAGTTTATACTAACAGAGTAAGAGCTGTTGAATAGTTAGAGTCAGAGCACATCTGTCCTCGCTTTCACTATCTTCCTCCACTGAGATCTGACGGGTTTATGCCATTGCCTCCCCCAGAAAGAACATGTCCTATGCTAATACTTATTTTGTTAGCGTTGGTCTTGCCAGTCACCCTTCTGGTGCTTTCAGCAGGATGTTCCATCTGAAGTCCCCTCTGCATATCTTAACCCTCATCTGGCAACTTTTTCACTTGGTTGCATTTTAAGTGCAACTACACCAATATGCACTTGCCCCTTTGGTGATCCCATTGCACACAAGTTTACATGAAATACTTATACCTGGTGTCTGACTAAACTGTCATAATGTTACAAAATACTTACTGTTTTTAACTACCCTATTTTAATAGGCTTGTGTTCATTTTCAAGGCAAAATAATATTAGTTGTAGGCGTATATACAAGATATGCTTTTATAGTTTCCAGGTGTCATGAGTCTCTGCTTTGGTTGTAATATTTCTGAACCTGAGTTACACTTAGTCCTGAGCATTTTTCATACTTAGAAATTCTAAGACTAATAAATCCTCAGTGCCCTCAAGAGAGAGAAAGCTCTAAAACTTTGATAGCTCCTAGAAGTCTGAGCAAGATGATGTCCGTGTGTACGCAGTAGGCAACTGCTACACTCAGGTACTTAGTTGCTCATCACAGAAATATAGAAAATGTTCAAAAAGACTTGTTCATCAACTGCCTAGTATGTTTGTAATAGCTGCCCGTGATACAATAACCCTCTCTGTGTCACATTCACTGAGATCCTGGTTGCCAAAACTTTGTAAGCATTCAACCAGAGACTGAGTTTCTACGTCAGGATGGAAAATAAGCACTAAACATTTTGAATTATACAAGTTTGGTATTGAACTCTATGAGGTAAGTACTCTACTACTATTGAACCACTAATGAGGTAAGTACTTAGGATGAGTTAAGATTGACCATAAACTGTATTTGATGCATAAATCAAAGAGAAATGAAGGGATATAGCTTGAGTTTTGTTTATTCTCAGAACTTCACACATAACCCCCACATTAACTCTACTGCTGAGGTCAAAAGCAAACAGAGGTGGCCTCTGTGAGAAGCTGCTGGAAGCTTCTTCCGTGTCTGGAAGAGCCAATCCCTGGCAGCTGCAAGACAGACGTGCCCCTGGCCGAGGCTGGGCTAGAAATGGCAGTAGTGCCACTGTGATAACAGATTTAAGAAGAAGAAGGAAGAAGAAAGTCATTGTGCAGTTGTAACTGCAACCAGAGAAGAGCAAGGTGAGAACATGTGAAAGCAACGAATCTGCAGGCACCAGGGTCAGTGGGGAAGGAGGGGCATGAGGTGCTCCAGGCACCAGAGAAGAGATTGCCCTGCAAGCCATGGTGCATACCACACTGAAGCAGCTGTGTCCTTGCAGCCCATGGAGATCCATGGGGATGCAAAGATCCACCTGCAGTGCATGCAGGAGCCCCACAGCAGAGCAGGTGGATGCCTGAGAGGAGGCTGTAACCCCATGGGAGGCTCATGTTGGAATACGCTCCTGGTAGGGACCTGTAGATCCATGGTGAGAGGACATCATGCTGGAGCAGGTTTCCTGGTAGGACTTGTGACCCTGGGGGAGACCCACGCTGGAGCATCCTGTCCTTGAAGGACTATTAGGCCATAAATTGGACCAGATTATCTCAATGATCTTTCCCATCTAGTTAATTCTGGGAATTCTGTGACTGCACCCCATGGAAGAATGATCCACACTGCAGTGGTTTGTGGACAACTGTAACTCATGAAATGGACTCTCATTGCAGAAATTCATGGAGAACTGTGTCTCGTGGGAGTGACCCCATGCTCGAACAGGGAAAGGAGTCATCTCCCTAAGCAGCAGCAGAAATAACATGTGAAGAACGGACCATAACCCCCATTCCCTCTCTCCCTGCACTGCTGGGGGAGGAGGTAGAGCTAGAAAGGAAGGAGAGATGGGGGGAAATTGGTTTTTAAGGCCTGTTTTGACTTCTCATTAGCCTTCTCTGAGTTTGTTAGTAATAAACTCAATTAATATCTCTAATTCTAGCCTGTTTTCCCTGTGGTGATATTTGGTGAGTGATCTTTCCCCGTCCTTATCTCAACTCATGAAACCTTTGTTATATTTTCTCTCCCCTGTCCAGCTGGGGAGGGCAGTGAGAGACAGGCTTTGGTGGGTGCCTGGCATTTAGCCAGGGTCAACACATTACAGTATAAAATACGCATTTTATATAACTTCACAGATATAAAGTAAAATTATAAAATAATATTTTCTTAAGGTGTCTATAAAGGCTTTGTTTAATAACAAACTGAAAGTAAGAGGGATCAAATTTTAGTACAATATACAGCTATATATCATTCATAAAAGAATTATGAGTCCACTTGTGAGTGAAATTGAACATCCCAGCTTCATTTACATATTGAGTTATTTCCTGAAACAAATTGTCTGAGGAGTTTCTCTTTCCAAATCAGGAAATCCGAAAACATAAGTATTCTTACTTTTTGCTACTGAATTAGGTGTGAAGAATTAAAGAGGCAGCTTTCCAGAACTCTGAGTTCCACTGATATGAAATCGACTTATATGCAAGCAGTAACACACACTATAAACTTATATATGCCTGTAAAATTGAGGTAATCCAGCACAAAGAACCAACATACTAGCTCACACTATCAAGTGTTTAAAAACACAGAACTAAAGAATGGTAAAGGTTAGAAGAGACCTCAACCTCTCTGCTCAAGCAGACTCCCCTGGAGAACATGACTCAAGATTGTGTCCAGATGGTTCTTGACTATCTTCAGTGAGGGGCACTCCATAGCCTCTCTGCGCAACCTGTTCCAGTGCTCAATCACCAACGCTGTAAAGAAGTTCTTCCTCACATTCAGGTGGAACTTTCTATGCATCAGTTTCTGCCCATTGCCTCTTGTCTTATTGCTTGGTACCACCGAGAAAAGCCTGATCCATCCTCTTAACATCCTCCCTTCAGTTACTTGCGTAGAGTAGTAAGGTCGCCTCTCTGCTGTCTCTTCTCCAGGCTAAACAGGGTCAGTACCCTCAGACTTTCCTCAAAAGTGAGGTTCTCCAGTCCCCTCATCATCATCATCATAGCCCTGTCTGGACTTGTTCCATGTCTCTCTTGTGCTGAGGAGCCCAGAACTGGACATGTGTTGTATGGAGACCTCTCTACACAGTACTTCTTGCTTACAGCAGCAATATGCCAACAGCATAACAAGAACAGTTTTTGGTGTGTTTGTTTCCTCATGATTTTTTGGGGTTGAGTTTTTGAAAAAAAAAATCATCCCAAACCCAAACAATAATGTTATCACATGGGAAAATGCAAATTATTTTCACAAAAATATTTTTATGGCTTAATGCCATGCAATGGCTAAATTGTGCTTTTGCTAAATTTATACCTACACAGTATACTTCAGATCTCAAAAGTTTTCCAAACAAGAAGCACTTCAATTCATCATTAAAACAACCAATTTGCTTAGAACAGTGCTATCATTCTGACATGTCCTTTCACTGCAATTTTTTTACTCTTTAGGGTAATAACTACACACTGTATTCTGATGCTCAGACTCTTCTTGCCAGATGTTATGTTGTTGCTCTGCATAGTTATGTATTTCTTTAGGAACAGGCAAACATGAAAGTTATTTACATTCTTTAGATTCTTCTTTACATTCTTTAGGGAAGATATTCTATGAAACAATACCACCTACTTCTTTATTTCTATGATACTGTAACTTCAACACAAATAGCCAGTTTCTGTGATTATTTTAGTAAAATATGTGAAACAGAGAGGGGATAATTCCAATACATTCCTTTTTATAAGTTTCTTTATTTTCTTTGAGAAGAAAATCTATAAAGCAGGACTGAACCTATAAAGCAGAGCTGAATGAAACAATTAAAGTTGCTAATTAAAGCACTTCACCTTTGTCAGTAGTAAAAATATAACAGGAAGAATAATAGTGCAATATTTAAATGAAGTCCATATTTTGTCTCTCACAGAAAAAGTACCAGAGTACAGACTGGAAAATGTGTCCATTTGGTGAAATTCACAGACATAGTTCATTTACCAAACTTCTTTTATTTTCACATCCTTTGGCACACACTCCTTCAATAATTTATTATTGCATAGCTCTCTTTATTTGTAAATATAGATGTATGTTTGTATGCATATACATCTGCATACATAGTTATTTGTTAAAAGTCTTTGAAGCACAATCTTAATAAAACCCCTCTTGTTTTTCCTGCTTAAATGTGAAGTATCTTTATAATCAGCCCCATAATGGGTGGAGGTCAGAAGTCAACCATGCACAACACAAATCTCTGTGCTTGGAGCAGCTGCAAGAGGTGCAGGGCTTCACCTTTAGATAGCATCCTTTCCCACCTGCTTTTCAGAGCGTCCTCCACACACTTATCCCAGCTGTATGGGGTGACATCTGCCTTGGTACCCTCTGGCCTCAGGTTTCTGACACATTGCTTCAGATAATATGAGTGAGGACAACATCTGGCCTCTCACCTTTCTGAGATTATAGCCCAGAGCACTCTCCAACCTTTCAGATGCCTTTTGTTGATGGACTATTTCTATGTTTCAGGTGATTGCAAATTTGAAAACCTGCCAAGTGGAGAGGATGAGTTCAAAGATTTTTCTAGCTTAAAGTGCAAATGCTATGACATCTCTCATCTTCAAACAAAATTGTAATAAAGCTGTTGTGTGGTAAAGCTGGACATTCTTTATTTTTCTTTCACTTTGAGGGACATGGAGGAGCACACTAAGTGTTTTGACCTACTCAGGAAAGCATAAACCCCTCCAAAATTTACAAGATTTATTACAAGAGCCTTGTACCCATCTTTGCCTCTTTACCTTGTGCCTTTGCCTTTGCCTATGTCTGGAGCATAGCTGGGCAGAAATTTGCCTACTGGATGGTTTTCTGAGTCATTTAGTTGCAGAAGAATATACACCATTTTGTTATACTTTATCTTGTCTAAGTAGTTTTCATCTTTTGCCATGGGTCAGGAATGAAATGGAAAAAGCCAGAATTAGGAAATAATATGACTTTAAGCTTTGGTGGTAACAGAAAAAGACATGTATGGGAATTCTTTGGAGCTTATTACCGTAGTGGGATCATAGAGTGTGGGAAAATTTATTGCAGAATATAAAATAGGATTTCTCATTTAGGCATGGGAGATTACATTTTCTTCTTTGTTCAGGTAACTTGAAGTAATTACAGATATTTTTTCTACGTGATTCTAATCAGCTTTGAGCCACAAAAAATATTTATCCCGACTGACTTCTCAGAATTATAATCAATGTTATCTTTGTTTGCGGATACCCGGAGACTAATGTTGGGCATCACCACTTCTGAGCCTCCAATCTGAGATACCATTTATGCTCTCTTATTATTGGAAATGTAGCAGTTTGGATAAGTCAGACATGAAAAGGTCTTGTATTGATCAAGTATAAAGACTACTTATCTACATTGACTTCTTATGTCATTACTAAGACTAAACTTATAAATGCAAGTCATGACCCAGACAAAGGATAATAGTGTGACAGAGAGAAAAAGAGACCCTTCAGCTTCAGAAACCTTTATGACTGAACAGGATTTTTTGGCAGAACAGATCAGGACTGCTAGTAAGTACTTTTCCCTATGCTATGATGTAGTATTGCTATAATAATTCTAACTGTGATTTCTGACTCCGAGATCACCACTGAAATTAAATTTTGGAAAAATGAGAGTAATATAGTAAAGTAAGAACTTAATGCAAATGAAAATCTTCCACCTGTTTGACTTCTGGAATTACAGCCTAACAATAGTATTTCATGCAATTCAGTTTAATCTCGACTCTATTCTATAAAATCAATAATTAACTTCCCAGGTAAGCTAAAAAATTGTCTTTTTTTAGAATTTCAGCATAATTAATACACTCTGGGGTTTGTTTTTTTCCATTGATGTGTTTGGGGTTGTTTTTTTGTTTTTCAGGAACTGATATTTTCCAAACTTTCAGTGTCTGCTAATTGAACAAGCAGACTGAAAATTACCAAATGGCTACCTGAAGATATTTTGGGTTGTAGATTACATTAACACCAGTATAGGATGGTGATGTGTAACGTTTTGAGAATTTTGCCCCAGAATTCCTGCAATTATGAGTCCGACCAGTTACTTATGTAGGAATTGCATAGTTTTTAGGACTTTAAAGGGAAAAATGCTTCAGGATACATACAGTTCAGAATTTCAGTGTACTTAATGGGACTTTCTACATAGAATTCAAACTTTGATTCAGTGTTTCTAAGAATGTGTAAGGGACAGGTAACTAAATTTGAATTAATCCTCAAATAATCCCAATGTCTTTTCTAGATTTGTGTCATTTTGATGGTCTAAAAAGGTAAGCATAGACTAGTAAAGAGGATGCCTGTAAACAAATTCTACAAACATCATAGCTTAGTATATCTTCTCTGAGTTTATGTAATAGATTAATAGTGTAGAAATGTTTAAATTCATAATCAAAGATGACAATTATTTGTTGGCATTCCCAGAAGCTGCAAAAATTCTCTAAATTATGTTATATGATTAACAAGCCTGATTTGTTGAGGTTTTGTGCTTTTCAGCAGCTTTTGTGACAAGAAAAGAGCATAGAATGGCTGCATTTTGGAGGATGTTTTTGGATAGTCATAATATTGTAAACACTGATGCCTGGAGCTACCAGAGTCTTCTTACACTTGCATGCAACAGCTTTGCCAGTAAAAAACACTGAACAGCTTGAAGATACTATCTAAATTACACATATATGTATAAGCAATTACTTTGTCCCAGCTCCAAACTGTATAGCGTATAGTCTTCCATAACTCTGGAACTTGATATGGTAACTGCTTAGACATGTGTTTGGAAGCCTTTATTTGATCTTATTGAAAAAAATACCAAGGAAAAGATGAAGTCTTTCAAGTCAACCTGAGAGGCTTTCTTAGGGTTATTTTCTTTTGGTTTTATCTCTCTGTAGAAAAGAAACTTTCCATTGAGTTCTTTTTTAATTATTATTTGCAGAACTTTTTTCATTATTTTTATGAATCTCAACTAGCTTTTGGCTGCTTTATCTATTTTTTTTTTTAATTCAGAGGTAACAATCCAGACTTTTTTATTTTGAAAGAAATAGTGAAAATAAGTTATTTAATTTTTCTCCCATTTTCACTAACAAAACCAACAAGTGCTGTGGAAAAATCTGTTGTTCAAAGCCAGTCTGCTCTAGCATTTATAAAAGTCAATAAAAGTAGTTCCCTTTGGATTCAGACGAGATTTTTGTGGTACAGATTCCAGTTTAATAATCCTAGCATCTTTCAAAAGTCCCTTATGGCTTAAACTACCTACAGCTTATTATTAGTCTATTCTTTTTCTTTTGACATCTCCTATACCAGAACATGTATCTCCCATTAGTGTTACTATCCAAAGCACAAACAGAGTAAATCTGAGAATGTATTTATCCAATTATTGAAATTAAACATAATGGTAACACTTTCATTGCAGACTAGAAAGTTCTGAAAAGCAAGAATCTATTTCACTAGTTCATATTCCTGAGCACCATATCCAGATACGTTTTTTCTAGATGAAACATGAAGCATAGAATTCAGAAGTATCCTCACTTCTCCATGCAAGCATATATTGGCTTACACGAACACTCTATAAACATGAACTCCAACTACAGCTGGTCAAACTGGTGTCAGCCTTGAAAATAGATTTTCAAAGGACATAGGGTTTTGTTTTTCATTGTTAATGTTCTCTTACATTTTTCCTCCAGACAGAAGGCAATTGTGTCAGTAATGCAGAAATTTCTGTTGTTTCCTAATATCTGATTCTTGATTACAAAGAGTCAAGATTCCATTTGATCTTTATTTCATTTGTAATTCATAAACACAGATAAATCCTTCTGCCTTGGTTTTTTTGGCCTTCTGTAATTGTACAATTACAGAAATTCTTTTTATAAATGTTGAACCACAATTAACAACAATGTCAACTCTTTGGTATATGTTTATCAGTTTAATATATTTGCTCATACCAATGCTACCTATTGGGAAAAACAAGCATCTTTTGCCAAGACATTGTATAAAAGATTTTTGTGACAAGAACCCAAAACCTTGAGATGGAGCTACTTCAAATTTTCTTTGAAGTAAGAATATAAACACATAACAGTTTTCAGTCTCCAGACTATATTTCATTAGAGTAGCAAAATTATATTGCATTGGATGAGGAAAATCGTGACACAGAATTTAAGTCTTCAGGGTGAGTCAAAGCAAATCCATGCCTGAGAACAAAACCAACTTTGTCTTCACTCTCACTGCATAGAGGAAAAAGAGAAAGAAAAGAGATTGACATTTCTCCATTCTGCCTTCACAGCTCTCTATAGCTCCTGAATCATCGTCCTATGGACAGCAGAAGAGTTTCCTTTTGACATGCATCTCTGGGACTTCATTGAGTTTGCTCTCTGCTGCAGGCAGATTTTTAGAAGCTTCCTGCTTTTCTTCCTCATTGCAGTGCAACATGGACTTGCTTGGTCTCTGACTTTGTACATTCACTTCAGACTTTGGGAGGTTCTCCAATCTGAGTATTTTGATTAATCCAGAAGTATAAATTAATTCTTTCTTCCAGATAGTTCAGTCTGACTCAGTATAATGTACAAAGTTAGTAACATCTATAGGTTCTTGTTTACCGAAACACCTTGAGATACTTACCATTTAACAGAAGGTGGAGTGCTCAGGAATTTTAGGATTAGAAAACCAAAGAGTTATTTTTTGTTAGACTGTGCAATTGCATGACACAGTAACATAGCACACTAAGATTTTACATGAAATTATCATTGCTCTACTGCTACCGTAGCAACAAGTCTTAAAAAAATTTCAGTAAAAACAATAAAACCAGAAGAATAGAAATGGATGTCCTTGTGATGCTTGAAACCTTAAACTTACTAGACTGTTAATTGAAAAAATTCTCATTACTTCTACCATGTAAGGCAGGGAATATAGGTTTAAAAACAACCTTCAATGTGCAGGCTCACTTGATCAAATCATCACAGAATTTGGCACCAGTTCATGTGCGTGCAAAGTGAAGAAGAGAAGCAATCTCATCATATTAAAACATTAACTACAAGTATCATATACCTCAAAGCATGACCACTATTTAAGCAGTAGCTCTGCCTTTATCTATTGCTAAACATTTTCTTTTTGCTCATGTGTCCAGAATCCAGTGACCTAGAAGATACCCCACAAGCTTTTTTTTTTTTTTAAACTTATACAGATAATTTGCAGCCTCAAACCTTGTATATTTCAAAGGACAGCCTTAAGCTACAGACTGACATTTTAGGGTCTGAAATACAACACTCCACACTGCATTTTGAAAAATGGACAGCAAATCCACCATTGACAGCCCACAAACTCAGCAACTGCTGTGCTGAAGTAATTTTTTTATAGAAGTGGAGACTTGAGTTCCTGCTCATAGGATAAAGGATGATAGTAGCTCACAGAAGAGACTATATGTTTCACAGTTTTTCTGGAGATTTTCACTCATCACTCCAGAAATCACAATCTAAAAAGTAGGTACTCTCTCACTCTTGCTTTAGCAAGACATGCCAGGTGAAATTACAGCAATCCAAATCCTTTGCAATTCACATTGCAAAGGATCACACCTGAGCATAAATGGAAATGCATGTGCAGATTCTGGAGGTTTTAACTGTGTCATCCTGCTGCACTGTGAAGGTCAGGGCAGCCCAGCATGGGCTGAGGAAAACACTTAACTGCCCTTGTTATTCAAAAAGGATTTAACTGAAAATATTCCTTACATGAAATGGACAACTAAAAGCAAGTCTTGAAAGCAAAACTGGATTCAGTGCCCTGGAGATAACTTCTAAAACAGAAAGTGATTGTTTTAGGTTGCATTTAGGGTTTTAGAGACATAAGGTACCAACAATTTCCTGTCCTCATTACTCCTGCAACTGCAAATATTTGAAACCACATGAAACTCAGCATGTTGAGAACAGCTCAGCTGATGTCAGCAGGGCTTTCTTGCAGTGTATGGAGACATCAGGTGCACAAGCCTTTGCAGAGTCAGAATGTGATGGTGTCTCAGGTGTAAATGCTCTCTCTACAACCCTAAAGAGAGCTAATCAATGGCCTGAGTGCCAAAAAGTGTTACTAAAATAGTGTTAGGCAATAAATGGTGATATTTTACACAAAAAATTCTACAGAAAACCAGTGGTAAAACAGGACACTATGGGCCAGTCAGTTGGGTTTCTTCAGTTTACTTGAAATTGATATGCACAGGGAAGTTCAGCATTACAAAAAAAAGTAGTGTTAATACTGGAAAAGTGCACTACTTTTAACTGTGCAATTCAACATTTATATTTCATCAGCATTCATGATCTCAGACGAGGCTGAAAGTTTTTTGTATGGGTTTTGCTCTTGTAAAATTGTGACATACTCAGAAATTTAAGCACATACTTTTTCAAGGCACCTGTCTACATAGGATACTGTAAAAATTGCAAGGAGAAAGAAAAAAAAATCAAATTGGTATGACTTTTTTCCCCCTATTTCTAGTACATTCATTTTTTCTCTTTAGTTGCTTTTTTCCCCTCTGGCTATAGCTATTTTTACTTTAAGCTTGAACTTTTCAGTTCAAAATAACTCATAATGTCATGCTACAATTTCAGGTCATGTCACAGAACTATTTTAGATACCTATATCAGGCAGTAAGTATCAATATTTTTTTTTCTTTGCTTATTCTTTTTTGGGGAAAGAATGTGCAGTTAGAAATTTATATCTTGAACTGTAAAATAGGTGCATTTCATTTAAAATTCTGACTGCATCACTGACAAATATTTCTGAAGAGAAAAACAGTACAGCAAATTTTTTAACTGATCAACTTTGAGACAAGAAATATATCTGTCATTTTATTTCTTTTCCACTTATTATCCTTCCACATTTATAATAGGGTAATGTATTTACCGACTTGAAATTAGCTCCTGCCCATAATTGACTGCTGTACACTCTTCAACACTGTGAAGCAATTTTAAACTAAAGTAGGCCAGACACAGAATGGCAAACACCTTGAGTGACCTAAATGCATCACAGCTCCTTTGTTTCTCTTCCTCCACTGACTTGTGCAATCATAAATTTGGAAATTTCCTGACCTATAGAAATGCCTTTGTTTGAGCAGTCTCTGACTGTTGGCCTTCACAGAAGAGGGGGAGGAACAAATTTAGTAGGATTTCAAGGCCAGAAAAATCAAAGATTTTTTCCTAGTTTGTTTTTGTTCTTTTCTTTTCCATGGCAGTACAAAGGTACTTCAGCCACACTTGCGACCTTAACTTTTTATTTTTATGAGAATATTGGAACTGCTCTAAGTCATGGATCCTTGATTAATTAAATCAGAAGTAGCATACTATGCATTCCTTTCAAAGTAGGATGTAAGTAATTTTATTTACTGCAGTTGAGGTTCTGGCCTTGTCTACTTATAGATTCTTTCTGGTTTACTTCTGTAAGAGCTGTAATTTCTGTGGCTAAGAATCTGCATTCAAAACATATCTAAATGTGCGTGCACACATACATACGTATTCCCTTACTAATGAGGAAACACTACCTCAAATATAAGTGTACTTTGGGATGTACTTTTTGTCCCATCAATGTGAGACAAGACTGATACAATAAGACAAATTATTTTTCGCTCTACATATGTATACTATGGAAGTATTATTTGTGATCAAGCTCAATGGATGCAAAAGGATTGTTTGAACTTGGCTTATAGGAAAATTAGGGTTTAGCACATACTTTTGCACTGAAACAGCACTGGTTTTGTTATATATAGACCTGTTATTGTAAGGGCTAAATGTTCTGATTTAAATTCTGATTGAATTTTCCTAATTGTTTCAAGGTAAATTCTGTCCCAAGTGCAGTAACCTTTTGCACATTAAAAAAATACAATGCAATGTCTGTGGTTATGTTAACCTCTTTCCCAAATATTTTACCACATTTGATAACACTAAATATTTATTCCTAAATTTTAGTGTATATACAAGTACTGTAATAATTTTATTTTCAGTAACGAAAGATGAATGTAAAGTAATGCTACATTCTTGCTGAGCTTTCTTTCTTTGTACTTACAGATATTGAAAAAAGTCTTCCTGCTGAACGTATTAAACTGTGCAATATTACTATGTATGAATGGTATTACCAGATGAACATGAAATACATGAATTATGAAGCCATGGATACAAATCCCCTATTCAAAATAACAATCAATTTTTCTGGTTGCATCTCAGCAACTCTGATATCAAGCAATGTATTTTCTTATTGTTACCACAATAACACATGCATTTAGGAAACTGTTCCAATTACTCTAATTCCTTCCAAAATGTAGTGTCGTTTGTGATGAAAATCTCCATGACCAACAAAGAACATTTTCCTTAAGATTAAACCATACATACAGTTAAACAAAATTTGTAGGACTGTTGATAATTGTACCATGTGGTGACTGGCAAGAGATTTCATTTGCCATTTATTTACTAATCCATCCAAGAGAAAGGAGTTACTTTCACTTTCTCTTTGTGTCTATATTGCATAAATGGCTAAAAGCCATTACACGCAGTGTAATGTGCTAATTGTACTTCTGATGCCATGTTAAACATCCTTTAAAAAGATGTCTTAAAAATTTGGTCAGAAGAGAATTAAGGACAAAGACAAAAAAAATGACCTAACACTTTTAATTATGATTGAATTTTTTTGTCAATAAAAGATTTTCTTTTGTCATGCATGAGTTATTCAGTTTAAATAAGTAATACCTGAGCTTTAACCTCAGTGTCAGATCACATAATATCTGAGTTCCTTTGCTCTATATGTGCTGTTAGATAAGGTCAGAGTCAGCTGTACTGGGAGATGTACATGCTGTGTTGAGGCTCAGCTTTTGCCTGAAGGGGTTTCCCATTTTAGTATTCAAAAGGCTTGTACAGATAGAGTGGGAAAGAAATTCCAGTTTGCATGTGAGAAACACACAATGAGTAAGAATTGTCTTTGTTGTGCTGGAAGCAGTCTGGCATATAGAGAGTATTCCCCATAAAACTCATGCAATATGATAATCACAAAATAGACCTTGGAGTTTACTTTCTCTTGGACGTCTTTCAGAGACTCTCAGGGCTCTCTATTCTCACTGTCTTGGTATGCTGAAGAAAAATCCTCTAGCATCCCCCACTCAGTAAGATACTTCAGAGAAGCTCCAAATAGATATTCCTGACTTCTAGCCAGCCGCTTCCAAATTATTGTTTGGATAGAGGAGAGAGTCTTCTGAGCCAAATCATACAGTTTTGGAGATTCATCCACCACTATTCCTTGCTAATTTTTGCTCAACAGCAATCAGGAAACAGGTTTTATTTTTTTGAAAAATATCTGTGATAAGAGAGAAAATCTTGAAAAAGTCTGTCTAGATAGTAAAATAACCCATATGAATTTATGGTGGTCTGAACCTCTATGCACAGAATAACACATGTAGAATGAAGAATAGCAGAACTGGGACCATTCATTTTAGATAATTTGAATGCAAGTGGGTTGGACTTGTTCAGTCATGTGCAAAGTTATTCTCATAACTGGCAGTCCGTTTTGTGATCGTGTCTCATCTGTAAATGCATTTACTAGCATAAAAACTAGAGATCTCTCTCCTGTGTGAAATTTTCAGCCAAGAAATTAAATGCTTGCTTATGGATGATAGGGTTTTTTCCCTGCTGTTTGCAATCTGGCCATGTACAGGAACAGATGCAGTTGAAGACACCAAACAGTTTACACTGAAATATAAATCAGTTAAACAAAATGATGAGCACATTCCAGAGCTGTGACAGATTATTTTATTGTTGGTAATACTGTAAGCAAGAATATGATGATATGTGGCCCCTGTGGTGACATCTCTAACACCAAGTGAAACAGTGCTGGAGAGTGCTTGCTGGCATTGAGCCCAATTGGTGCAAAAAGGCTGGAATGTGAATCATCCCTGAGTCATCAAACCCTTCTAGAACCGCAAAAGTAGGTCTGACTTAGCCAGGATGGGTCTCAAACGCCGTAATGGTGTCAAGGGATTGCTTGAGAGACTGATGGTTGACCCAGGCTGAGTACCTGCCAGCATTCTACCAACTGGAAAATATGTGCAATTATGATACTTGGAACATTTCCCATCACGGCTTAATTTAGTGCAAATAAAGCGTGCTTGCCTGCCTTTTTTTTTTTTTTTTTTTTTTGGTCTGGACTTTTAAGCAACCTTTTGGCAAGGGACTGAAATCTGCTTCAGATAGTCACATCAGAAATTAAATATCAGGCAATTATGACCCCATTTGGAGCATCTTTCTGGAATGGAATTGCCCACACCAGCTTTCATAATTGAGCATTTGTATTACAGGATGATTCTGATGGCCCAGGAAGGTCAAGGCTTTGTTTTCCTCAGAGCTGTGCAAACATAATCAGAAACAGTTTCTCTATTGAAGATGTTGCCATTTTATTATATAAGGTTGTCTTGGTTTAAAAGACAGGTGTCTGTAAGGAAGGCAGGAGCCTTTCCTTGGAATGGAAAATGTAACCTCCTTCCCTCCTGATTATTATAATTTTGAAATTAAGGGGCTTTCAGGCAAAGATATGAGAAATAGAAATAACAGTTCTTTACTAATATA